>CM035097.1:12109025-12505556 GCA_020205505.1 Panax japonicus
TGTCGGAAAATATTCGTTTGGTCGTGGAATATTCTTATTGTCGGGAATCTCCGTACGACGGCGCAGTCATTTGTGGGCCCCATAACGAAAAACGGTTGGATGAAAGAAAATGACAAAGATTGAGTTTTATAAATAACGGCGTAAATTGTTACCGTTAACACTGTTGGGTTACCTGGTGGTTAAAATACAGTAATACGCGTGGTTGCACAGTATTATTGAATTATTGATTCGTACGTAAGAAGACACTACTCAATAATTATTACAGTAGTTACTGTTCAATATTTTATTAATTCAATAATTGTTGCGTTGTTAGTTTATATTATTATTGTTTCAATAATTATCACTGCACACTATTTTCCATTATCAGATCAATAATTCATATTATTTGAATAATATTATTAGATAACATTATTGGCAATGTCTAGAAAGTTCTGTCAAGGAGAGGTTAGGTCATCTAATTGTGCGCCAGTAAGGAGAAATCCTTATTGGAAAGCCCCCTCTTTCTTGGGAACGAACTGGTTGTCATAATTGTGATTCTGTAATATTATTTGTGAATAATTAATTATTGATTTATATGATAATAAAATATTTATTTGATATAAATGATGAATTTATTTATTTTATGTGGCTATGATTGAAGGAATTAATGCAGAGATGTTTTATCAGTATTTTGTCGGAAGGGAAGTATTAAAAATCATTCGTTTGTAGATTTCGGAAATTTTCTGTTAAGAATTTGGAAAAAAATCCTTCTACAAAGTTGTAGAGAATTCGATTTCAGACAGAATGGACATAAAATTCGTATTTTCTGATAAACGATCTATTTTCTATGAATTGTTGAATTTTCAAAAAATAAAATAATTTTTATTAATTTATGGGTGGGACCCACTCTTGTTTGAACATGTGGGCTGCTGAAAATTGATTTAAAGTTGGCTGGTGGGTGAGTATATTCAACAAGCATGCGTAGGAAGTTTGAAAAGAATTATTAATATGTTATTATTTAGTCTCCTTTGGAGTTCTAGCATTTTCCTATAAATAGAGGGCTAAGTTAGAATTGAAAATCACACCAGAAATAAGTTTTCTCTCTTTCTCTCTCTATATTATCGAGCGTATTCTTGTGAGTATACTTTGAGTATTGCTATACGGTGCCAGTTTCTGTCAGCATTATACCCGAAATTCAGTCAGAAGTACGGTTATTTTGAGGTAAGGGATGTTATTTTCTTCTTAAATAATATTCCCTCTGTCCCAAATTAACTGCTCAATTTTGATTTTTTTAAGTCAAATTGACTATTCTTAGAATTAATAATTAAGCATATATAAATATATTTCTAAAATTATAAAAATTAAGATTAGTAATAAATTGTATATACTTTCTTTTGGTTATAATCTCTTCACCTATATTTTAGTAAAAATAATAAAAAGATTAGTTTTAAAAATGGTCAATTTGACTTTAAAAAGTCAAAACTGAGCAATTAATTTGGGACGGAGGGAGTATTATTTTCTTTAATATCATTATGCCGAAATATTGGTGAACTTTTTAATCAAAATTGGAACTTGTTGTGTCGGGGTTACTATTCACGTATACGGCACTATTCACGTATACGGTATTATTCACGAATAAGGTATTATTCACCGAAAAATAAATTTTTTCCTTTTTATCCAAAATATCTATTATGGGTATTATCTTTGATTGTATCCATGTTTTGGTCTTTATTTTTGAAATTCTGCTTCATATTTGGTTATTATGGAGTATTATTGAATTTGGATATACTGAAATACGAATCCCTAAAATTTGTCCTTTTGTTTCACTGAATTCGTATCTTTTAAAATATTGTTCATCATCCTCAGTCCTAAATGATGATACTATTAAATATCTTTGGCCTGTAGTGCAAAGATAAATGATTACTGTAGAATATCTTTGGCCCGTAGTGCAAAGATGAACAGGTGTTGAGATGAACATGACCAACCGGTGATATAAATGAATATCTTTGGCCTGTAGTGTAAAGATAATTAAAGAAGTATATTGATTGTTGTTACAGAGATAAAATATTGATGATGGACTCTTAAATATTAGAAGATAGTAGAATTCATCCTCAACGTGACTCTTCTAATGGATTGTTATTTCCGCTGTAGTTGTTGATCTAAAACTTGTTGTCTATTGTATTCTATCATATTTTTCCCTGTTGAAGACTAACGATAATTTGTTGTATATTATCTTAGTCATAATATTCTTTACTGGGCTAGTTGAGCTCACCCTTTTCCTTTTTGTTCCATTTTTCTTCTCAGGAGGTGAGAACATAGCAGGATCGAGTCGGGGTATGGAGTGAGGTTTCTAGAAAGATGTTTTAGCAGTCCTCACTATTTTCGTAAAATAGTGTTTAAATAATTGTAATGAGTACTTATTTGCGTGTGGATATTTTCTAGAAGATAATATTTATATTTAAACTCACAGTATGTATTGTCGTATTTCACACGACATTTGTATTATTGAAGTTGTAGTTTGCTTTATGTACTATGTATTTGGCGGCTCAGAATGGGTGTTGTATACCTGTTTTGGGGGCGTCATAGTTGGTATCAAAGCTTAGGGATATGGTCTCCGGTGGAGATCGGGGAATAGAACTAGGAGGGGAGAGATGAGTAAATCATTTGCTAGTGTGTCCTACTAAGCTTATTTGTTGGTTGGTCATAATATAGGGATATTATATGATATGTTTATTTAACCTTTGTTTTATGGCAGTATTTAAGAATGGCGGCTGAGAACGTTAACAATGGAGTATACGAGACTGTGGAGCAACCTTTAGTCACAAACCAGGAGAACGTGCAACAGGAAGGCAATATTCTTCCTGTAAACAACACTACCGAGCAAATGATGAACGATGGAATGTTTAGGAGCTTTTTGCAGTTCATGCAAAATCAGACGAGGGAGACTCATGTACAAAATACGGGTGGAAGTGATGGCAACGCGCGGTCTGTCACAGCCGAGCAGTTTAAGGAGTTGGGACCACCAGAATTTAAGGGAAAACATGATCTGATCATGGCAGAAACATGGGTCAAGCAAATTACCAAGATATTCGATGTCTTGGGATGCACGGACGAACAGAAGGTTCCATTCGCTACCTTTATGTTTCGTGGTGAAGTAGATTACTGGAAGGGAATCTGTGAAGCGTACCCAACTAGATGCACTCAACATGTCTTGGGAAAGATTTCAGAAACTTTTCAATTACAAGTACTTTCCTGAAAGTATTCGTCATATGAAAGAGGTAGAGTTTATTAGACTCGAACAGAATAACATGACAATGTCTCAATACAAGGCAAAGTTCGCAGAGTTGTCCAAGTTTGCACCTCATTTGGTGGAGAATGAGGAACGCATGACGCGGATGTTTCTGAGAGGTTTAAAACCCGAGATTCGTCAATACCTTATATCTCATAAATTTTCTTTATATTCAGATGTTGTAAACAGGGCTCAGTTGTTAGAGCGAGATAGTGAGTATACTCAACCGAGGGACCACAACCAGGGTCATATCGGTGACAGCAGTCATCAGAACTATGATAACCAGCGAGGAAGGAAGAATATGGACAAAAGCGGTAACCACTCAGGTGGTAATCGTGGCCATGATAATAGAAGAGGTGACTCAAGTGGAAATTTCAGAAAGAGAAGATTCAACAATGACGGGAAGACATCAGCAGCAGCACCAGCACCAACAACAAATTCTAGGGGAGGAGAACGACCGCCAGTTAGATGTTACAAATGCGGGAAGGAGGGACATATCAGCCCAAACTGTCCACAATAATCTAAGGTGTGTTACAATTGTGGAAAGGAAGGCCACATCGCTCGAGATTGTACTATAACGAAACCAAGTTCAGCGAGAGTGGTGATTCCAAGGGTTGTCCTGGATAAGTCAAAATTAGCGGTTCCTGGAAGAGCGTTTGTCGTGACTGGCCAAAACGTGAGAAACCCTAACGAAGTGATCACGGGTAAGCTAATCTTGAATTCTTGTGAAGTTTATACCTTACTAGATACCGGGTCTACCCATTCTTTTATCTTTCCTGCTTGTGCTCAACGTTTAAACTTGACTCCGGAGAAATTAGATTTTGATTTATCTGTTGAAACTCCGTTAAGTGAAACCTTCGTTACATCTACAGTTTATAAATCTTGCATGATCCAAGTTGGCACTATCACATTACCTGTGGATCTTATCTCTTTAAAGATACTTGTTTTTGATGTGATTTTAGGAATTGATTGGTTAACCACTCATCATGCCAAAATTGATTATTTTCGTAAGGTTGTTAGTTTTCAATTCCTAACCAACCTGTCATACGAATTCAAACCACTAAACCACTAAAATCAGTCACTGTCATATCAAGCCACAAAGCTATTCGTTTATTAAAAAACGAATGCCAAGCTTTCTTAGCCCATGTTATTTATTTGAACAGAGACAAGTCAGATTTGGATAATATTTCTGTTGTTAAAGAATTTCCTGATGTATTTCCTGAAGAACTTCTCGGTCTACCCCCGGAACGTGAAGTTAAATTCTTTATTGATCTTGAACCGGGTACAAAACCCATTTCTAAAACCCCATATCGAATGGCTCCTATTGAACTTCAGGAGTTAAAAGTCCAACTACAGGAATTGTTAGACATCGGTTTCATTCGTCCTAGTACATCTCCTTGGGGTGCTCCTATTTTATTTGTAAAGAAGAAAGACGGGAGTATGCAACTTTGTATTGACTACCGAGAATTAAACCATGTCACCATCAAGAATAGGTATCCACTACCTCACATTGATGACCTGTTTGACCAGTTGCAAGGAGCACAATTCTTTTCAAAGATCGATCTTCGTTCTGGATATCATCAGCTGAAGATTAAAACTGAGGATATTCCAAAGACTGCCTTCAGACCTCGGTACGGGCATTATGAATTCTTAGTCATGTCTTTTGGATTGACTAATGCTCCAACTGCTTTCATGGATATGATGAACCGTGTATTCAAGAAATATTTAGATCAATTCGTTGTTGTCTTTATTGATGACATCCTCATCTATTCCAAAAGCCGTGAAGATCATGAGCACCATTTGAAGCTAGTACTTCAAAGACTTTATGAACACAAACTTTATGCCAAGATGAAGAAATGCGAGTTCTGGCTTGAGGAAGTAGCATTCCTTGGGCACGTGGTGTCAAAACATGGAGTATCTGTGGACCCGGCGAAGATTGAAGCAATACAAATTTGAGAGCAGCCAAAGTCGGTGACCGAAGTGCGTAGCTTTCTGGGCTTAGCTGGTTATTATCGGAGATTCGTAGAAGGATTTTCTCGAATTGCTACTCCGTTAACTCAGCTGACTCGGAAGGATGCAAAATTTGTATGGAGCGAGGAATGCGAGAAGAGCTTCCAAGAACTCAAGAAGAGACTCATTTCAGCACCTATTCTGACAATACCATCAAGTTCGGATGGATTTGTTATCTACAGTGATGCTTCTGGCAAGGGGTTAGGATGTGTTCTCATGCAACTTGGGAAAGTCATAGCCAATGCCTCACGACAACTCAAAGAATATGAGATGAATTATCCTACTCATGATCTGGAGTTGGTAGCAGTCGTATTCGGGTTGAAGATATGGAGACACTACTTGTACGGGGAGAAAGTAGAGATTTATACGGACCATAAAAGCCTCAAATATTTTTTTACCCAAAAGGAACTCAATATGCGGCAACGAAGTTGGCTTGAGCTGTTGAAAGATTACGATCACACTATTTAATATCATCCTGGAAAAGCAAACGTAGTAGTTGACGCATTGAGTAGAAGATCATATGCGAGTACGAGTGTAATATTGTCAACGCAAATGCCCATTTTGTATGACTTGCAAAGGATGGAGGTAGAATTAAAGACTCCAGGGACCCACATGATGATGGCGAATATACGAGTAGAACCGACTTTAATTGATAAAGTTAAAGATGCTCAAGCTACGGACCTGGGGCTGATATAAATGAAGAAAAAGTGCAAGAAGGTGCTATTCCAGAAGCAAGAATCGATGAAGAAGGAATACTTTGATTCAACTCTCGACTTTGCGTTCCGAACGATTCTGACTTGAAGCATAGAATCATGATGGAGGCACACAACACCCCATTTGCAATCCATCCTGGGAGTACCAAAATGTATTATGATATTCGACTTACATTTTGGTGGAACAATATGAAGAGAGAGATCGCGGAGTTTATCTCGAGGTGTTTAAATTGTCAACGTGTAAAGGCAGAGCATCAAATGCCAAAAGGTCCATTGCAACTACTTGAGATTCTAGAATGGAAGTGGGAACACATTACAATGGATTTCGTTACAGGTCTTCCCACGGTTTCTCAAGGCATAAATGCTATTTGGGTTATTGTTGATAGATTAACCAAGTTTGCCCATTTCTTACCGATACGTGAGACTTATTCCCTTGAACGTCTTGTTCGTATGTACGTGAATGAGATTATGAGATTGCATGGCATGCTAGTATCCATAGTTTCGGATCGTGACCCAAGATTCACTTCACTATTTTGGGTTAGCTTGCAAAAAGCTATAGGCACGGATTTACAATTCAGTTCAACATACCATCCTCAAACGGACGGACAATCAGAGAGGACTATTCAAACCCTCGAAGATCTATTAAGACTTTGTGTCCTAGATTTTAAAGGAAGTTGGGATAAGTACTTGCCACTGGTGGAATTCTCCTACAACAACAGTTATCAAGCAAGTATAGGCATTGCTCCATTTGAGGCATTGTATGAACGAAAGTGTCGATCTCCAGTATGCTGGGACGAGGTGGGAGAAGCAACGTTGTTGGGACCAGAATTAGTACGCATGACTACAGAAAAGATCCAAATAATTCGACAACGTACTTAAACTTCACAAGATCGACAAAAGAGTTATGCTGATCTTCATAGAAAGGAAGTGGAGTTTAATATTGGGGATCATGTACTATTACGTGTTGCTCCATGGAAGGGAGTTACAAGATTTGGAAATATAGGAAAGCTCAATCCAAGATTTGTTGGTCCATTTGAGATTGTTGACCGAATAGGAAACGTAGCCTATAGACTCGCGTTACCTCCAAGTATGTCTCGAGTTCACAATGTATTCCACATATCTATGCTTCGTAAATATATGAAAGACCCGAACCACATTATTGCGTTAGAACCAGACGAGATAGCTAAAGATTTAACATACGAGGAGATACCTGTTGAGATTTTGGATAGGAAAGAGCATGTCTTACGCACGAAGGTTATACCACAAGTTAAGGTTTTGTGGAGAAACCACACAATTGTGGAAATGACATGGGAGTTGGAATTGGAAATGAAAGCGAGGTACCCTCACCTGTTCGAAACACCAGGTACGTACGTCAATTTCGAGGACGAAATTTTATAAGGAGGGGAGGTTGTAAGACCCCAACTTATTATAAATAAAATTTAATTTTCCTTTATTTATTATTCTAAATTAATAAGGGTTAATTTGATATAATGCTTTGGTTATGGGTGAAATGTGAAAATTTTACAAAATAAGCAAGTGGTTACAAAATATTCTTTTTGTCGGAAAATATTCGTTTGGTCGTGGAATATTCTTATTGTCGGGAATCTCCGTACGACGGCGCAGTCATTTGTGGGCCCCATAACGGAAAACGGTTGGATGAAACAAAACGACAAAGATTGAGTTTTATAAATAACGGCGTAAATTGTTACCGTTAACACTGTTGGGTTACCTGGTGGTTAAAATACTGTAATACGCGTGATTGCACAGTAGCATACGATATTGCACAGTATTATTGAATTATTGATTTGTACGTAAGAAGGCACTACTCATTAATTATTAAAGTAGTTACTGTTCAATATTTTATTGATTCAATAATTGTTGCGTTGTTAGTTTATATTATTATTGTTTCAATAATTGTCACTGCACACTATTTTCCATTATCAGATCAATAATTCATATTATTTGAATAATATTATTAGATAACATTATTGGCAATGTCTAGAAGTTTCTGTCAAGGAGAAGTTAGGTCATCTAATTGCGCGCCAGTAAGGAGAAATCCTTATTGGATAGCCCCCTCTTTCTTGGGAACGACCTGGTTGTCATAATTGTGATTCTGTAATATTATTTGTGAATAATTAATTATTGATTTATATGATAATAAAATATTTATTTGATATAAATGATGAATTTATTTATTTTATGTGGCTATGATTGAAGGAATTAATGCAGAGATGTTTTATCAGTATTTTGTCGGAAGGGAAGTATTAAAAATCATTCGTTTGTAGATTTCGGAAATTTTCTGTTAAGAATTTGGAAAAAATTCCTTCTACAAAGTTGTAGAGAATTCGATTTCAGACAGAATGGACATAAAATTCGTATTTTCTGATAAACGATCTATTTTCTATGAATTGTTGAATTTTCAAAAAATAAAATAATTTTTATTAATTTATGGGTGGGACCCACTCTTGTTTGAACATGTGGGCTGCTGAAAATTGATTCAAAGTTGGCTGGTGAGTGAGTATATTCAACAAGCATGCGTAGGAAGTTTGAAAAGAATTATTAATATTTTATTATTTAGTCTTCTTTGGCGTTCTAGCATTTTTCTATAAATAGAGGGCTAAATTAGAATTGAAAATCACACCAGAAACAAGTTTTCTCTCTTTCTCTCTCTATATTATCGAGCGTATTCTTGTGAGTATACTTTGAGTGTTGCTATACGGTGCCAGTTTCTGTCAGCATTATACCCAAAATTCAGTCAGAAGTACGGTTATTTTGAGGTGAGGAATGTTATTTTCTTTTTAAATGATATTATTTTCTTCAATATCATTATGCCGAAAATATTGGTGAACTTTTTAATCAAATTTGGAACTTGTTGTGTCGGGGTTACTATTCACGTATACGGCACTTTTCACGTATACGGCACTATTCACGAATACGGCACTATTCACCAAAAAATAAAATTTTTCCTTTTTGTCCAAAATATCTATTATGGTATTATCTTTGATTGTATCCATGTTTTGGTCTTTATTTTTGAAATTCTTCTTCATATTTGGTTATTATGGAGTATTATTGAATTTGGATATACTGAAATATGAATCCCTAAAATTTGTCCTTTTGTTTCACTGGATTCGTTTTTTTTAAAATATTTTTCATCATCCTCAGTCCTAAATGATGATACTATTAAATATCTTTGGCCTGTAGTGCAAAGATAAATGATTATTGATGAATATCTTTGGCCCGTAGTGCAAAGATGAACAGGTGTTGAGATGAACATGACAAACCGGTGATATAAATGAATATCTTTGGCCTGTAGTGCAAAAATGATTAAAGATATATATTGATTGTTGTTACAGGGATAAAATATTGATGATGGACTCTTAAATATTAGAAGATAGTAGAATTCATCCTCTACGTGACTCTTCTAAAGGATTGTTGTTTCCGCTGTAGTTGTTAATCTAAAACTTGTTGTCTATTGTATTCTATCAGATTTTTCCCTGTTGAAGACTAACGATAATTTGTTGTATATTATCTTAGTCATAATATTCTTTACTGGGCTAGTTGAGCTCACCCTTTTCCTTTTTGTTCCATTTTTCTTCTCAGGAGGTGAGAACATAGCAAGATCGAGTCGGGGTATGGAGTGAGGTTTCTAGAAAGATGTTTTAGCAGTCCTAACTATTTCCGTAAAATAGTGTTTGAATAATTGTAATGAGTACTTATTTGCTTGTGGATATTGTCTAGAAGACAATATTTGTATTTAAACTCACAGTATGTATTGTCGTATTTCACATGACATTTGTATTATTGAAGTTGTAGTTTGCTTTATGTACCATGTATTTGGCGATTAAGAATGGGTGTTGTATACCTGTTTTGTGGGCGTCACACTTCTTGCGTAAGAATCATTAATTGGTGCAATACCGTGTGCTAATGTGCAACAACGCGTATTACTTTGTTTTAACCATCGGGTATTCCAACAGTATTAACGATAGCAACTACGCCGTTATTAATAAACAACTCATACTTGTCGTTTTCTCAACTAGCCCAGTAAAGAATATTATGACTAAGATAATGTACAACAAATTATCATTAGTCTTCAACAGGGAAAAATCTAATATAATACAATAGACAACAAGTTTTAGATCAAAAACTGCAGCGAAAACAACAATTCATTAGAAGAGTTAAGTAGAGAATGAAATCTACTATCATCTATGAATTTAAAAGTCCATCATCGATATTTTATCCCTATAACATCAATCAATATACATCATAAATCAAATAGTCATCTTTACACTACATGCCAAAGATATTCATCTGTTGGTCATGTTCATCTCAACACCTGTTCATTTTTGAACTACGGGCCAAAGATATTCATCAGTTGGTCATGTTCATCTAAACACCTGTTCATCTTTGCACTACGAGTCAAAGATATTCATCAAAAAATCATTCATCTTTGCACTACAGGCCAAAGATATTCAGCTATATCATCATTTAGGACTGAGGATGATGAAAAATATTTTAAAGAAAACGAATCCAGTGAAACAAAAGAATAAATATTAAGGATTCGTACTTTACACAATCCAAGTTCAAAAATACTTCATAAGTAATCAGAGTGGAGTAAAATTCAAGAATGATCAAAACATGGATACAATCAAAGCTAGTATCCATAATAGATATTTTGGATGAAAAATGAAATTTTAATTTTTCTGTGAATAGTGTCGTATTCGTGAATAGTGATGTATACATAAATAGTGTCGTATACGTGAATAGTAACTCTGACACCAAAAGATAGAAATTTCACAAAAAACATCATCATGCTTCGTGAATAGTACTCGTGAATAGTAACTCGTGAATAGTAACTCATGAATAGTAACTCATGAATTGTAATCCCGACATGAAAAAGTTCTAAATTTGATAAAAAGTTCCAACCAATATTTCGGCATAATGATATTAAAGAAATAATATCATTTGAGAAGAAAATAACATCCCTTACCTCATAAAGAATAGTACTTCTGACTAGAATACTAGATATCGTGCTGAAAGAACTTGCACCGTATAGCAATACTCAAAGTACTAAAATACTCACAAAATACGCTCGTTATTATAGAGAGAGAAAGAGAGAGAAGATTTCAGTTTCTGGTGTGATTTTCAATTCTAACCTAAGCACCCTATTTATAGGAAATTGCTTAGAACACCAAAGCAGAAAATTTAATATAATAATATTATATAAATAAAATTTTTTAACCCAACCTTAGACTTCTAAATTCAGCAACTTAGCATGTGATTAATGAGGCTCACAACATATAAAAAACGTTTTTTATTAAAAAAATTTAAAACTTCAAAAATCAATTATTTCGGAACTTCAGAACTTCAATAATTCATAATAAATAGCCCTTTTGTCAGAAAATTCGAATCTCGCGACTTTTTTTATAGGAAATTCAATTCTCTAAAACTTTACAGAAGAAATTTTTTCCAAATTCCAAACAAAAATTGACCGAAATCCATAAACGAGCGATTTTACAGGCTATAATCAAATTTCAGTCAAGAAATGGGGTCCACCGACACACAAAACATGTGTTAATCATTTAATGCAACAAAAATACTCTTTCTCAACATATACTCATATATATCCCACATTCATTGAAAAAATATCATCATTATTCTATTATAATAATATAATAAAATATTATTTTATTAGAAAAGATAAAATATCAATTTTTAACAATTGTCACTTAAAAAATTTTCTCCATCTATATCTACGTAAAATCAATATTTTCCTCATCATAAAAATCAATAATTAATTATTCAAAAATAATATTACAGAATCACAGTACTGGCAACCAGACCAATCCCAGGAAAGAGGGGTTTTCCAATAAGAATTTCTCCTTACTGGCAGTAATATAAAATATCAACGCAGCAATTATTGAATCAATAAAATAAAATACTGAACAGTAATTACTGTAACAACTATTGAGTAGTGCCTTCTTACGTAAGAATCAATAATTGGTGCAATACCCTGTGCTACTGTGCAACAACGCATATTACTGTGTTTTAACCACTGGATATTCCAACAGTATTAACGGTAACAACTACGTCGTTATTAATAAACAACTCATACTTGTCATTTTCTTCATCCAATTGCTTTTCGTTATGGGGCCCACACAAGGCTGCGCCGTCGTACGAATATTCCCCGACAGCAAGAATATTCCACGACCAAACGAATATTCTCCGACAACAATGAGTATTTTATAACCACTTGTTTATTTAAAATATTTGCGCATTTTACCCATAGCTAGCCACATTAATCAAATCAACCCTTACTATTTCAAAATGATAAATAGAGGAAATTAAATTTTATTTATTAATAATTTGGGGTACACAAAAAGTTTGTCGTTTACAACTTTCGAGGAGAATAAATTATTTACTTTCTTATATTACCCCTACCTTCTCTCATTGTCCCGAGAAATTCTCTCTCTTGTATTAATAGTTTTTAATTTCCCATAAAGGGGTAGTGATGGAATTTTAAACAAATTTTACTTGGTAAATGATATTTCTTTAATCAATGTGCCAAAACCTTAAACGATAATCTTTTAGGAATAGAAGGAGTATTTCACAATTTATTACGATAAAGTTAGTGCCAACATCACCATAACAATTCATCACAAATACATATACAAGACCCGTATAAATATTTGATTGTTAACAAAATATTTTTTCAAACTAAGGTAGCAAATTAAAGGAAAAGCAAAGCAAAATAATGTAATGAACACGTATACTAGTAGCCAATTTCATCTATATGACATTCTTAAGATTACATTAAATCCATTACATTTTTAGATATATGAAACTTAATTTAATATCCAATTTTAAATTTGTCCAACGTTATTTAAACTTAATGATAAAAACATAACATTCTAATTTAACTTTCGGTGCATGCATAGGTGGACTATATCTAGCTAACAAAATACAAATGAATTTGAATTTCTCACTCCCTCAATAAATCATTTGGGCCGTCCAAAATTTAGAATAAATCCTACCGTTCATATAGTGCCGGAGGCACGGGACACAGCTAATATATATATAGGGAGCTGATCTATAGTTAATGTTGCAAAAAAAGTCTATCCTTACAATAAATCCTGATCGTCCATCCGAATATCTAACAATCAATATAGTTTTCGTTCGCAGTTAAATTTTTAGAATTTCGCAGTTTTATAATACGGACGGGACAAATGTCCTAAATGTCCCTCTTATTAAACTTAATGATTCTCTAGAGACAAGGGCAACTACTGGGCAACCGAATATGGACGGTGAAATATTCTTTAAGGAACTCATCTCTATTATTTGGCATTCGTAGTTTAATACTGTGGAATCTAGTAAACTAAATAAAATTTTGAATTTGGCCAATACGATGTATTTTCTAATTTAACTATGAAAGGTTTTAAAAATGATGATTGTTATTCAATGTAAATGTTACAATATAAATAGTTACACGTATGAGAAGCTAAAACAAAGATAAAGATGTACTAAGTCTATACATATCTATACAACAACTTAGAGATAATAACTTAGACTATGTCAAGTCTTATGTCCAACATGCCCCCACAAGACGGACGGTCTGTCTGATAGTCTGATCTTGGAAAGTAGAAGATCAAGTCGCGGTCGTGACAGCGGCTTGGTAAGAAAGTTAACTAGCTGATCACCTGTGGGAACATGAATGACACGAAGTGTACCATTTTGTACTTGATCTCGAATGAAATAATAAGCAAGAGCCAAGTGTTTCATCTTTGAATGGAACACCGGATTGGCACTGAGATGCTTGGCACTAAGATTGTCACAGTAGATGACTGGAGTATGCACAAGAGTAACACCCAACTCAGTAAGAAGATTTTGGACCCACATGATTTCAGCCGTAGTGGAGGCTACAGCTCGATATTCTGCCTCGGTGGATGATCGGGCCAATGATTTTTGCTTTTTGGAACTCCAAGTAAGAGGATTACGACCAAGAAATACTACATGACCCATGGTGGAAGTGTAATCATCTTTGTCACCGGCCCAATCCGCATCGAAAAAGGCATTAAGATGAAGTGGTGAGTCATTATAAATGTTGATACCCTTGTCCAAGGTACCACATAAGTAGTGTATGAGGCATTTTAAGGCTGCCCAATGGTCACTCCTTGGCTTATGCATGAATTAAGAAAGCTTGTTAACGGCAAAGGCGACGTTGGGTCTCGTCAAAGTGAGATACTGTAAACCACCAACAGCTGCTCTATACTCTGTTGGTGATTCAAGAAGGTCGCCGACGGAGGTGGATGATAACCCATGAGTGACAATCAAGGGAGTTGGAGTGGGCTTAGCATGGAGCATACTCACTCGATCCAGAAGATCAATAATGTATTTCTTTTGACTGAGAAATAACCCATTGCTCGTAGGCATGACTTCAACACCTAGAAAGTACGATAATGCACCAAGATCCTTCAATGAAAATCTGTTAGCCAAGCTTTTAATGAAGAAATCAATGTCAGTAGCATTAGGAACAGTTACAATAATATCATCCACATATATAATTAAATAAATTGGTGTATTAGCATGGTGCAAAATAAAGAGTGAGATATCAGCCATGGATCGATTGAAGCCCGTACTTAGGAGGAAGTTGGTGAGTGTAGTGTACCAAGCCCGAGGTGCTTGTTTGAGCCCATATATTGCCTTTCGTAATTTACACACACGGTTAGGGAGTGCCATATCAACAAAACCCGGAGGTTGTGACATGTAAACGTCTTCCTGTAGCGTTCCATGATGGAATGCGTTGTTGATATCAAGCTACCAAAGATGTCATTTATTCGTGACCCCAAGACATAGTAAGGTCCGAATTGTGCCAGGTTTGACAACCGGACTTGTAACGACCCCAAAATAGGTCCATTCGATCCAACCTATTCTGAGTCGCCAAATATATAGTACAGAAAACAACTACAACTTTATTACAACAATTATTGTGCAAAATACAACAACACATATACTGTGAGTTTGGATACAAATATATACCAAATGTGACACATGTCCCAACCGTGGACAACACCTCACAGTGACACCTTACATAAAGGTATAGTCAAAAACTGTTTTAGAAACTAAAATCTTTGGGAAGTTCTCAAGAAAACCTTCGTAGATGGGAGGCCATGCTTCTAGGTTATGATAGATATCATATGGCCACAGAATTATCTTTGGTTGACCCAATATACCCCAATGAAAAACGAGAAGATTACTATCATATTCTTCCCAATGGTGAGTCTTCTCTTGATTTATCATTATCTCCACTGTCTCAAATTAAGAATTATACTTCAAACAAACACCAAGATTATATAGGTAGTGCTCGTAAATATACTCAGCAAGTGGATGAGCACAACCCTGTCTTATGATGACACAACGTTGTATGTCATTAGACATCTTGTATGAAAGTGGAAAAACACCCTTCCAACGTTGGGTTCGTCTCTCCCTATATGATTCACCAAATATAACTACTAAAAGATGTATACAACACACTTCTCTATACTGTTTAGGGAGAACTCCACAGCTAGAGACCACCGTTCTATTCCCCTGTTACCCCCGCCCGACCCAGCTACACTCTTATTACCTGAAAGGAATTGTAAAGCAAAAGTGTGAGCACAACTAGCTCAGTAAAGAATATCATGACTAAAGATAATTAAATTATCAATAGCCTTCATTAATAATAAATCAGAGATTTAGAACATATGGTAGATGATAAAAATTTCAACCATAGTTGCAGCTGAACGAGCAATCCATTAGAAGAGTCAAATAGACTATAAAGTCTATTATCTTCTCCATGTTAAAAATCCACCAACAATGTTTTATCCATGTAACATCAATCAACAATTCTGGTCCACAATCATATGAATTTCTCATAATCATAATTGTAGTTCTAAATTCCTCTTCTCATCCAGAACGAAGATAATTTTCATCACTTATCTTTACCTGAAACATCAAAGATCATAGTTACACCAAATCACATTTCCTGTTCATAATCATACTAATAATTTCATCTTTGCACTACGGCCAAAGATATTCATTTGTATCACCAGTTGGTCATGTTCATCTCAACACATGTTCATCTTTGCACTACTGGCCAAAGATATTCAACAACATGTCATCTTTGCACTACGGGCCAAAGATATTCATCAACAATTCATCTTTGCACTACAGGCCAAAGATATTCCTCAACAGTTCATATTTGTACTACAGGCCAAATATATTCATCAACAGTTCATATTTGCACTACAGGCCAAATATATTAATATCTCAACGAAATATATAATCATTTCAGAATTTATATAAACAATAATTATAACCATATTGATCATTTCACCTTTGTACTTAAGTTAAAGATATTCAATTACAAATTCAATGGTCATGATCATACCAGTCAACAATTCAACTTTGCACTACTGGCCAAAGAGAACCCATAGTCATGGTCATACCAAAAATCTACCCATCTTTACACTCAAGTCAAAGAGAAATATCATCATTAGGGTTATAAAAATGTTATATATGATAATAAAAATAATATGATTAACATATAGTTTTAATCTCAAGAGTAATATTCATAAATCAACTATAATTTGGTTAGGAAAAAAAACCAATTTTATCGTGAATAGTACCCGTGAATAGTAACTCGTGAATAGTAACTCGTGAATAGTAACTTGTGAATAGTAACCCCGACATGAAAAAGGTAGAAATTTCATAATAAAATCCATACCAATATTTCGGTATAATGATATTGAAATAATAATATTTCTTAAGCTTATAAACAATTTATTTTAATTGTTTACACTTTACTAAATAATACATTTAATTATCCTAAAATTTCAAACTCATAAGATTTCATCACCAATAACCAAAACCCTCATCCAGAATATGCATATACCTCATATAGGATTCTCAAGCCATAAAATCCTATTTTCCAATTTTCTTCCTTCACATAACATATTTAACTCATTTATTCATAACTAGTCCATTTTCATGAAAAATACCAAATCAGTTCCAAAAATATTTCTTTTCTGGGATTTAGCAGAATATATTCCCATATTGAACATATATTTTTTTAGAATTTTTAAAATTCATTTACTATTTTTTATATGGCCAAAACCGCCGAATATTTAGACATTTATCATAAATTGTACTCTTATCCAAAAATTCTGAAATTTACAGAGTACACTGATATTATATAGATGTACTTCCAATAAAAATTTCATTAATTTTGGAGTTAACCACAAGGAGTTATAAGCGGTTACTTTTAAAATAGTCTTTTCCCGTAAAATTCATAACTCTTAATCTATACATCCAAAAATCGCCATTTTTGGACACAATCAATAAAACTCATCAAAATATCATTTCAAATTTTTCCAAAATTTTCTAAAGGTCGGAAGAAGTACGAACTGAAAAACATAATAACCCTTAAAATCTCTTATCTCAAAAGAGCAGTATTTCTGACTTGAATATCGAATATAACGCTGAACGAACTTGCGTCGTATAGCAACACTCAAGATATCTAAATACTAACAAAAATATGCTTGATAATATAGAGAAAGAAAACTTATGTTTCTGGTGTGATTTTCAATTCTAACATAAGCACCTATTTATAGGAAAATGCTAGAACGCCAAAGAAGACTAAATAATAAATTAATATTATTTTATTTCCTTATTCCTACGCATGCTCTTGACCAAGCTCAGCCACCATCCATCTTTGACCAAAATTTGGCAACCCATGTGTTGATAACCAAGTGGGTCCCACCCATAAATTAATAAAAATTATTTTATTTTCTGAAACTTCAATAATTCATAGAAAATATCCCGGTTATCAGAAAAATACGAATTTTATGTCCATTCTAACTGAAATCGAATTCTCTACAACTTTGTAGCTTTGAGTTTTTCCAAATTCTAAACCTAAAATATCTGAAATCCATAAACGGATGATTTTAAACATCGTTTCAACACCTTTTAAAATTCATAACAAATCATGCGTTAATTTTTAACGGTTCAAAATTTGTGGACATATACTCAACTTATATATATATAACATATCCAAAAATCACAACGATCCAACAGTCAGATTAAAATTATAACTCACGCAGTAAAGCTTTAAGAACACCGATTTGAGTTTTTAATACCTCCAATCCGACAAAATACTGATAAAACACATCAACGTTAATTCCTTCATTTATAACTGATAAGTAGGTTTTATATCTACTTATCTGGTATCTATTACTTGAATTTATTGCTTAAACTCATGTTTTTTAGTTACTTTTCATGTATTTCATGTTCATTTTGTAGGTTATACGTTTGGGAGCGGTGTGAGCAACTATTGGTAAGGAAAAGCAAGAAAAATGCAAGGAAAAAGCAATTCGGACATCGTTTATGCTTTTATGTTCAATTCATGTTCTTGGCTTAGAGCTTAGACTATATTGTAGAGCGTTTTCTTAGCTTTCCGGAACATCTTGAATCATTAAAATCGGAGTTCGGATGAAATATTTATGACATTTCTACCAACGGACGTTGAACTTCACAGTTTTGGGTGGTTATTTGCATAACAGTCGCTTACAATCCAATTTCGACCATCATGTGTTTGTTATTTTTGAAATCTCAAAGAATAAAAGTTGTAGATCTCGTCGATAGCTTCGATTTGATAGGTCACGGGCCCCGTAACTCCTCTTGATTTAAAGTTATGGCAATTTTAGAAGAGGAGGTTCCAGCAGAAAATTAATTGGCAGTTTGCACCTTTGCCGGGGCTGGATGTCTGGGAGCATTAGCAGATTGATATCCAGCGGGGGCTGGATATTTTGAAGGCAAATACCCAGCGGGGGCTGGGTATGCACGAAAATGGGTAGTTTTTGTCCGAATTTGAGTCCGAAAAGGATTGTTTCGAGTTGTTTGATTCAAGGACTTCCAATAGGACTTAAAGACATGTACAAAGGCTTATAAAAGGAGGGGAATAACACAGATTAGAGGGGGATTATGTGGAGATTAGAAAGTTAGAGGAAGAATTCTAATAAATTAGATTAGAGTAAATTAGAGAAAAACACTAGTTCTAATTAGATTTGGAGATTGAAGCAACTTGGAGACTATTGAAGATTCAAAGTAGGAACAAGGAGGGAGCGTTAAATCTACAGACAATAGATTCTATCTTCTTTATTTCTACTATTTTTGTCTTTTAATGTGTATTCAATTGTGGATTCTTAGTTTTAATTCAATAATCATGAACTAATTCTTTGTTTGAGATTGCAATGGATCTTATTGTGTAGTTTATTTTAATATGTTTCGTTATCAATTATTATGTTCTATTGTGAGGATTGTCTATTATGATTTGGACTTAATTTTTTAATTGATTGGCCATCAATTACCGTGATAATCTATATGAACTAGAGAGATGAAGTATAGATTTAGATCTGATCATGATAGCATGTGTTCAGGATTTTGTTAATAACTTAAACTTGATGAGTGTTAAGGTAGAGATATGCTTGACATCGCATGTAATTGGATAGAGAACTTATTCTTAAACCTTCTTCAATTGTAATTCACATAGAGATATAGTGAGTTAGTTGATTAAGGTGTTTAACGAATTTCTATCTTAATTGTGGATTGACGTTAATACAGTATTAGTGCATCGAGAGGTGGTTAATACTACTTTCGTGTTCTTGATTAACAATTCGGGATAGAGAATAATTAATGAGAAGTGTGTTAACCTAAATGAAGCAATAAGTGAAGTTGTGATCTTAAATCTCTATAGTCTGATTTTTAATTAGTGGTAATTAGAATTAGTTTAGTTAAATATTTTAATTTATAACATTAAATTCATTTGTTTAAATAAGATTGAGTTGGTTACGGGTTAGTACTTGGTGATTTTTATTAAATAATTCTCTGTGGGAACGATACTCAACTTATCACTTTATTACTTGTTGACCACGTATACTTGCGTGTTGTGCGTAACTAGATTTTACCCAACAAGTTTTTGGCGTCGTTACCGGGGAATTAGTTTAATATCTCTTTGCCAATATTAGCTTCAATCAAATTAGTCTTAATTTAAACATTTTTATTCTTATTTTTAATTCTCTTCTTATATTTCTCTCTTTTCAGGTACAATGGATGACTTTGCGTATCAATGGCCATACACGAACATGACTCAACCAAAAGAAACGGAGATTGACAAACTCGTGACACTTTCCGCAATGTCAGTACAAATTAAAGAACTTTCGAGGAAGTTGGACGTTATCGCAGCCCAACAGAGTCGAAGGATGGCAATCATGTGTGATTATTGTACTGGCAACCATCCGAGTCATCAATGCACCGTTAGTCTTGGGCGGGGACAACAAGGTGGTGTATACCTTAACTAGTATGCATATGATAATTACCATCAAGTTTGGGGGTATCACCCGGATTCTTCATGGAGCTACAACTATCAAGACCAATACTCTGCTCCAAGTCCAACATACACGCCGGAATCCTCATATTCACCTCCAATGCGACAAGAAGACAAATCAGAGTTTATGGAATTCATGTTAAGGGCTATAGCAGAAAAAGAAGAGTTTATAAATAGTCAGGAGCTGTCAATCCAAAATTTTAATAATTGGATGGAAAAATGTTTCACAGCCTCAAACAATGGTCCTCAATACTTGGCTTCCGAGATTGAAACAGAAAGTTCAAGGCTGGGGGAATTATTGTCAAAGTTCATAGTAGATGAGGAGAAGATGAGTAATCATACGAGGGAAAATCAAAATCTTGCGGATCAGATAGAGCAAATGATCGAAGCCGTAAGCAACCTTCCTCCAAACACTTGGCTTTATAACATGGATGACGAAATTGACGGAGAACCTGAACCAAATCTACAACTAGATGAGCCTCGAGATGTTGAAAAAGAGGAGACAAATGGGGATAATGACAACAAGGTCGGTGAAGAACTAATTATGAGAACCAACGATGATGAGCCGATGTTATTTATGCCTCAAGTGCCTTCTCCTCCACAGTTCAATAATCCGGTTAGATTTGCAAAACCTTGTCCAATTGGTAGTCATGTCATTGGCAATACTCCATGTGACGTAAAAGCGAGTACAACTTCGAACCCATGGTGCGATGAGTTGGAGAAGATATAAGAAGAGATTGTTGTGTCTGACCAGCCTCAATGCCAGAATCTATTCGCAGACACAATGGAGAAAACACCTAGATGTTGGACGTTCTTGAATGTGATCTTATCTAAACAAAGCATGCTAGATGACTTTAACTTGATGGCTATCACAAATGGGAACCTACCAAAAGCTATATTATTTCCGATGGATGGAGGGTTCCTCAACTTTCGAAGAGGAATTGGATAGCATTGACCAGACAAAGTCAGGCTGAAAGACTATAAATCAAGCGCTGACTGGGAGGCAACCCAGTAATTTTTATATTTATATGCTTTACTAGTTTATTTAGTAGATAGGAATTAATTTTCTTATTAAGCTTTCTTATAATCTAATCCATGTTGTCTCTCTTTATTGCAGGTATTGGAGGTCTAATGGATAGCAAAATGATCGTCGTAGCCATCGCCAACATCAATTCACGCTTAGCTGATTACAGGGAAATTTTCTTCTATTTATCGCTATATTCTTACAATGAGGACATTGTAATTGCTAAGTTTGGGGGAGTTTAGTTTAGTTCTTTATTGCATGTTTAGTTTCATGTTTATGTTATGTTATTTTCCATACGTTGTTAATTTAGTTTAGGTTCATGTTGTTTGCATTCATGTAGTACAATTTCATAAGTAGTTGCATAATAGTATAGTTTGAATAGCATTATATTCAATTTATTTTTATTTATTTTTTTGTTAAAAAAAATCAAAAAAAAATTAAAAATAATAGTTAGTTACTATGTTCATCTTGCATGAGTCCAGCTGTTTGATGAGTTACATTCTATTTTAACCAATGATGAGAATGGGATTGGGTAGGCAAATTTAGTACTGACTATTAGAGCTTTGATGTGATTTTTTGTTATGAATTGAGTTTTTTTTTGTTTGAAACTGGTATAACAAGGATAGCACATTAAAAACAACTTGTGATTGATTGAGTTTAAATTGACACATAACGAGATTCTAAAGGATAATGCTAGTTTGAATGAAAGAATGAAAAGAATAAGTAGTGATGGCTAAAGTTAGACAAGAACCTAAGTTTGGGGGAATATTTGGGGTATATAAGCTAAAAAAAAGAAAAAAAAGAAAAATAAATACCGTGGCTAGTTTTGTTTCGGGGCCTTTGTTACTTGAGCAAGTACGCTCGAAGGGGTATCTTAAAACCTAGCGCCCTAAGGTCTTATATGGTCTGGGAGTCGTTTGTCGAAAGCTCATTAAGGGGTAGCACTGTTAGTCTAATAGAATGAGACATTTCACAGTCATGGTTAAAAAGTAAAAAAAAAAGAAAAAAAAAGAGAATAAAACGGGAAATAAGAGCAAAAAGCCCCCCCGTAGATGAAAATAAAGCATAAGTATCCCATGTTAACCCTCGATATTGGTAATTGTTTGATTTTAGTTGGATCTAGCTTATTTTTGGATTTCTTAAGTTTACACTGTATGATGCCATTAAAGAGACTTGTTATGTGTTAAATTTAATTTTATATCAGTTAACATTGTTGTGGAGCACAAACGCACTATACCAGTGATAACAATTTAAGACTTGATGATTGACTAGGAAATTGTTGATTGGTTTTGATATGAAGTATTATTGTATTTGCTTGATTGCTCTAAGGCCGAGTGAATAGATTTGTGTTTATCAATACTGCTGGATTCGTAGGCATGTAGATTAGTTGCATT
The DNA here is from genome assembly GCA_020205505.1 of Panax japonicus. NCBI lineage: Eukaryota > Viridiplantae > Streptophyta > Magnoliopsida > Apiales > Araliaceae > Panax > Panax japonicus. Next base: position 12,131,851 of record CM035097.1, read on the forward strand.
TCATTGCATTGCATTGCATTATGTTGTGTTGCTTGGGGACAAACAACGGTTTAAGTTTGGGGGTATTTGATAAGTAGGTTTTATACCTACTTATCCGGTATCTATTACTTGAATTTATTGCTTAAACTCATGTTTCTTAGTTACTTTTCATGTATTTCATGTTCATTTTGTAGGTTATACGTTTGGGAGCGGTGTGAGCGACTATTGGTAAGGAAAAGCAAGGAAAATGCAAGGAAAAAGCAATTCGGACATCGTTTATGCTTTCATGTTCAATTCATGTTCTTGGCTTGGAGCTTAGACTATATTGTAGAGCATTTTCTTAGCTTTCCGGAACATCTTGAATTATTCAAGTCAGAGTTTGGATGAAGAGTTATGACATTTCTACCAACGGACGTTGAACTTCACTGTTTTGGGTGATTATTTGCATAGCAGTCACTTCCAGTCCAATTTCAACCATCATGAATTTGTTATTTCTGAACACTCAAAGAATGAAAGTTGTAGATCTCGTCGATAGCTTCGATTTGATAGGTCGCAGGCCCCGTAACTCCTCTCGATTTAAAGTTATGGCAATTTTAGAAGAGGAGGTTCCAGCAGAAAATTAATTGGCAGTTTGCACCTTAGCCGGGGCTGGATGTCTGGGAGCATTAGCAGATTGATATCCAGCGGGGGCTGGATATTTTGAAGGCAAATACCCAGCGGGGGCTGGGTATGCACGAAAATGGGTAGTTTTTGTCCGAATTTGAGTCCGAAAAGGATTGTTTCGAGTTGTTTGATTCAAGGATTTCCAATAGGACTTAAAGACATGTACAAAGGCTTATGAAAGGAGAGGAATAACACAGATTAGAGGGGGATTATGTGGAGATTAGAAAGTTAGAGGAAGAATTCTAATAAATTAGATTAGAGTAAATTAGAGAAAAACACTAGTTCTAATTAGATTTGGAGATTGAAGCAACTTGGAGACCATTGAAGATTCAAAGTAGGAACAAGGAGGGAGCGTTAAATCTACAGACAATAGATTCTATCTTCTTTATTTCTACTATTTTTGTCTTTTAATGTGTATTCAATTGTGGATTCTTAGTTTTAATTCAATAATCATGAACTAATTCTTTGTTTGAGATTGCAATGGATCTTATTGTGTAGTTTATTTTAATATGTTTCGTTATCAATTATTATGTTCTATTGTGAGGATTGTCTATTATGATTTGGACTTAATTTTTTAATTGATTGGCCATCAATTACCGTGATAATCTATATGAACTAGAGAGATGAAGTATAGATTTAGATCTGATCATGATAGCATGTGTTCAGGATTTTGTTAATAGCTTAAACTTGATGAGTGTTAAGGTAGAGATATGCTTGACATCGCATGTAATTGGATAGAGAACTTATTCTTAAACCTTCTTCAATTGTAATTCACATAGAGATATAGTGAGTTAGTTGATTAAGGTGTTTAACGAATTTCTATCTTAATTGTGGATTGACGTTAATACGGTATTAGTGCATCGAGAGGTGATTAATACTACTTTCGTGTTCTTGATTAACAATTCGGGATAGAGAATAATTGATGAGAAGTGTGTTAACCTAAATGAAGCAATAAGTGAAGTTGTGATCTTAAATCTCCATAGTCTGATTTTTAATTAGTGGTAATTAGAATTAGTTTAGTTAAATATTTTAATTTATAACATTAAATTCATTTGTTTAAATAAGATTGAGTTGGTTACGGGTTAGTACTTGGTGATTCTTATTAAATAATTCTCTGTGGGAACGATACTCAACTTATCACTTTATTACTTGTTGACCACGTATACTTACGTGTTGTGCGTAACTAGATTTTACCCAACAATAACCATATAAATAAATCCATCATCTATATTCACATCAAATAAATATTTCATTATCATATAAATCAATAATTAATTATTCACAAATAATATTACAGAATCACAATTATGACAACCAGGCCGTTCCCAGGAAAGAGGGGGCTTTCCAATAAGAATTTCTCCTTATTGGCGCGCAATTAGGTGACCAAACCTCTCCTTGATAGGACTTTATAGACATTGCCAATAATGCTATCTAATAATATTATTCAAATAATATGAATTATTGATTTGATAATGAGAGAAATACTGTGCAGTGATAATTATTGAAACAACAATAATATAAAATATCAACACAACAATTATTGAATCAATAAAATAAAATATTGAACAGTAATTACTGTAACAATTATTGAGTAGTGCCTTCTTACGTAAGAATCAATAATTCAAAAATACTGTGTAATACTTTGTGCTACTGTGCAACAACGCGTATTACTTTATTTTACCAACCGGGTATTCCAACAGTGTTAACGGTAACGATTACGCCGTTATTTATAAAAATTTAATTTTGTCATTTTCTTCATCCGACAGTTATTCTGTTATGGGGCCCACAAATGGCTGCGCCGGTCGTACGAATATTCCCCAACAGAAAGAATATTCCACGACCAAGCGAATATTCCTCGACAACAATGAATATTTTATAACCACTTGTGTATTTTGAAAAAAATTTCATATATCACCCTTAACTTAACTTTTATCAATTTAACCATTTACTGAATTGTAATTATAAGAAAAATTGAATACTTTTATTTCATAAAATTTGGGGTCTTACAGGACTGAAGGTGTCCGTGTAATCAATTCTGGGTCTCTGTTGAAAACCTTTGGCAACAAGACGAGCTCGGTAACGTTCAATTGTGCCATTCGGTTTGTATTTAATACGAAATACCCATTTGCATTTTACAAGGTTTCGAGTATGTTCGGGTGACACCAAGTCCCAAGTGCCAAGTTTATGCAAAGCTTTGATCTCATCCTCCATTGCCTTACGCCATAGGGGGTCCTTCAATGCTTGAGCCACGGTAGTAGGTTCAGTGGGTTTGGCATGAACCGTGGTGTGGTGTAGGTATTTGGGATTGGGCTTATGAATGTTATTTTTGGCCCGAGTAATGATCCTCTGGGCTGGTTGAATTAGCAGATTAGGGGCAGTAGTGGGCTGAGTTGGTTGGGTGGGTTCAATTTTAGTAAATGGTGGGGTGGGCTGTTGCGAGGTGGATGTTTGAGGTGAGCTGAGCGAGGAAGGAGACATTGGGAGTTGGGCCTGATCAGGTGCAGGAGAGGGGGTGTGTCATTGGGTTGGTGATGAGGCAAAGTTGTAGTGGGCAGGAGTAGAGGCAGAACCAAGGGGCACCATGAGTCTGGGCTAGGCGTGGATGGCAGAATAGTTTGGTCAGTGAGTCTACGGTAAGGAAATTCATTTTCAACAAATCTAACATGTCGAGAAGTGTAGACTTTGAGTGTGATGGGGTTCCAACAATGATAGGCACTTTGAGTTTTGGAGTATCCAATGAAAATACATGGAGTGGACTTGGAGTCTAGCTTGTGAGATGTATAGGGTCGTAGCCACGGATAACATAAGCAACCAAAACTTCGCAACTTAAAGTAGTTGGGTGACATTCCAAAAAGACATTGAAAAGGAGATTGATGAGATAGAGTTGGGGTGGGAAGCCGATTAATTAAATAAGCGGCGGTGGTGAAGGCATATGACCAAAACTCTATAGGGAGTTGTGCATGGTTTAGGAGGGATAATCATGTTTCAACTATATGACGGTGTCGTTTCTCAGCGTAACCATTATGTTCCGGAGTGTGGGGTGGGTAGGTGAGATGTGAGACTCCATCAATAGTAAGATAGCTTTCTAAGGCGTGATATTCTCCCCATTGTCAGAATAAAGGACTTTAATATTTTTCTCAAAGTATTTTTCCACTAAGGCCTTAAATCTAATAAACACTGCTTTTGTGTCAGATTTGTTTTTGAGATGATAAAACCAAATATATTTTGTGAAATGGTCAACAAAAATGACATAGTATTTGTACCTATCAATGGAGTAGACAGGAGAAGTCAATAAATCAGTGTATATGAGATCAAGAGGAGCATGAGAAAATAAAGTCGGTTTACTAAAAGGGAGCTTGTGGCTCTTATTACATTGACAGGAGTTGCAATTGAAAGGAAGAACACTGGAAACATCAAGCTTGAAAGTTGAAACTAAATTCTTAAAAATAGTAAATGAAGGGTGGCCTAGACGATGATGCCAATCTATTGCGGATGATTTGACACTTGAATAGGCAAGAATAGAGGAAGGGGCTGACAACTCGTAAACACCGTTCCTAGTTGGACCTTGGATAAGATGTGCCCCCGTGAGACGATCCTTCACAACAAAAAAATCAGAAGAAAACTCAATTAGAAGATTATTTTCTGAGCAAAGTTGAGAGATAGACATGATATTACAAGACATAGTAGGTGCACATAGAACATTAGACATAATTAAAGATTGAGATGAAGTAGGAATAGAGAGGGAACCAGTGTGAGTAAAGGGAACTCCGGTGCCATCACCTATAAGAATTTCCTCGGAACCATCATAAGGGTGATGTAAAGAGAGGTTTGAGAGATCATGGGTGACATGATGGCTAGATCCAGTGTCAAGTAACCATGGGGAAGGAGGAGTAGTAGGGGCAGCAGTGGCGACATGAACTTGGGGTGGTTGGTGGAAGGAATTGGCGGAGCGAGGAGGTGGTTGAACATTGGGAAACTTTTCCTGGAAAATGGGGCAGAAGGATAGGGAATGGCCTATGGTATGGCACCATTGGCATTTGCCTTGGTAGCCTGGACCTTTGGTTTGGTTGGTGCGCCTGGGTTGAGTGAATTGGGTTTTGGGGCTGAATTATGGCGGTAGGTGGAGGTGGGTTGGGTGTTTTGGTTTTGATTGTTGTACCTGGTAGGGGTGGGTTGGGTGTTTTGATTGTGATTGTTATACCTGGTAGTGGTAGTGTATGCGGAAGCGGGTAAAGAGGATGGAGGTGCTTGAGATCTGATGGTTAATTCACGGTTTAATAGCTTCTCATGAAGTTCATCGAAGGAAATTGGCGTATCTCGGGCATGGACTGAATCAATCACAACTTGGTAGTTAGTATCAAGTCCTTCAAGAACTCGATTAGTGAGGTCCTCATTGCTCAAAGGGGAACTAAGAATAGCCAATTGATCAGAACAAATTTTGAGAGCATTCATATACTCAGTCACTGTTTGGGATCCTTTGGAAATGGCCCGAAGGTTGGCTTTGATGAGCTTGATGTGACCTCGAGATTGCTTAGCAAATGTATTTGCTAAAATATCCCAGGCTTGTTTGGTGGTGTCAGCACGAGAGACTAGTGGAACAATGGTTGGTTCCAAGGTTCCAATGAGGGCTCCAAAGAGGAGCTTGTCTTGGCGAAACCAAGTGCTGTAAGCAGGGTTGTATTTAGAGGTCGACTCTATTGTGATGGTGGGAGATGGTGACGGAAAGGTACCGTCCAAGAACTTAAATAGGCCATACCCAATAAGAGTAGCATGAATTTTGGAGTTTCCATGACATATAATTTGTCGTGTTTAGCTTGAGAATGTTTGTAAGCGTAACAACGACGAGAGGTGATTTTGGGTCAGCATCATTGGGGATGGTAATGGATGCCATGAGGGAAAAAAAATTAGGTTGAGGATACAACCTGCTCTGATACCATGAAAGGTTTTAAAAATGATGATTGTTATTTAATGTAAATGTTACAATATAAATAGTTACACGTATGAGAAGCTAAAACAATGATAAAGATGTACTAAGTCTATACATATCTATACAACAACTTAGAGATAATAACTTCGACTATGTCAACTCTTATCTCCAACAAACTATGCCCATATATGTGTGTGGAGGGGATAAAAGTAAAAAGTTAGGAAAATACATAAGAAATTCACTTGTTTGTTGATAAAGACTAAAGAGAGGTGAGTAAGCATCCATAACCGAATGAAGGATTCAAAGCAAGTAAAGGATCTAAGAGGCTGTTTTGATAAAAAAATGAATGAAATGATTTTAAATTTGAATAAATTGAATAAAGTTGAATACTGAATGGAAAAAATTATTTGATATTCCCTCCATCCCTTTATATTTAACGTTTTAGAGAATTTTTTTCTTTCCAAAATATTTGACGTTCTACAATACCAAGACTATTTTGCCTATTTGTTTTCCTTCTCTACCCTTCCTTCTCCACCACCATAAATGGCAAGATGAGAAACATCCTTAATTAATTAGGAGAGAAAGTGTGAAATCAAGTATGGTGTTAATGGAGAATTAAATGAGATCAAAGTATTAATTAAGGGTAAAATAGTAAAACTGCATCTATTCTTAATTTATGTGAAAATTTTTAGAACGCCAGATATAATAGGATGGAGGGAGTAATTGTCATATCTAAAACATTTGAATAATATATTTTTATTATTTTACCCCTCTGAAAAAGTTCAAAATTGTTACAAATTTATTTAATATTAGTTAATATAATAGTTAATATTATAAAAAAATACTTCATTCAGCAGCCCATTTAGTCAAAAAAATAATATTAAACAATTCAGCCCAAATCGTATGAATGTCTAATCGATTTTAAACTATTTTTTAAAAAAATAAACGCATTAACAAACAACCCTTAAGTCGTGTTGCAGACCTCATTTTCACATTTTATAAATTAAATTATTTTTGGGCAATGGAAGGAATCTAAGGGTCTTTTTGGGAGCAACTTATAAGTTGGGAAAATTAACTTGCAAGTAGGTTTTTAGTATTTGAATGTTTGTACGTGACTTATTTTTTAACTTATAAATTGACTTATAAGTACTTTTTAAGAAGTAATAATTTCTTATTTTTCAAAGATTACTTATAAGTTATTTTAAAATAAATAGATTTTACCAAATATAAATACTCTTTCCCCTTATTTTACTAATTTTTTTAAGTTATAAGTAAATTTAGCAAAACACTTTCAAAACTTATTTTAACTTCTAACTCAAAATAATATTATACTTTTATTTATAAATCATAATTCAAAAAAACTTATAAATTATTTTAAATTTTAACTTATAAATCACTTTAAATAAGTCATGTCCGAACATGCCAAATTTATTTCTCCTCCTTTGTTTCACACTTTCACTCCAGTCTCCCACAGTACTATTTATCTGTACAATTTTCCTTAAAGTGTCACCGTTTCTATGGCGCCAAAATAATTATTCTGAACCGCCGTCGTATTGGTTTAAACTTTAATATAATATGAATTCGATTTAGGGTTAAGCCTGCAAGAAAACAAAAGAGACTGGATTTGAAATTTGGGTTTTTTTTGCTGAGAAACCCTAACCGATTTTGATCCATTAAATCCATTTTGGGGGATCAGTGAGGATCCAGATCCCAAAGACAATTGGAGTTTCTCGATCTGGTGTTAATGTATCCATGTGGGTAAGAAAAACAAATCAAAGTTATTGTTACTAAGGTTGAAGATGACGAGCTTTTTCTTCAAATCCACAGCGTTCGTTTTATTGCTTCTTTGTTCGATTTATCCCCGCGATGCAGTCGCATCAATTTCTTCGGCATCCACAATGCACACCAACAATTGGGCTGTGTTGGTTTGTACCTCTCGCTTCTGGTAAGCTCAATTATTTCTTTCATTATTGACTCGCTTTTTATTTGGTATTATGTGTAAATATTTTTGGGTTAGTCATTTTGATGTGATATATTTCTCTATTACGTCTGAACTCCCCCAATAAGTTTTGAAAGATAATTCTTAATATTTTTAATTCTAAAAAGTGTAAATTTTAGAAATTTCTCAGTTTAGTGTTGATTGTTTATCTGATAGATGAAGGATTCGTAGCGGGTTAGTCATTTTGACATGTTATCAGTGGGAAGCATGGATCTCCGCAATTATGAAAGAAATTAATGTTTCGGCTTGTTTGATGTGAAATAATATTCTGTTTGCAAGTTGAAATTTAATGTTTTGGCTTGTTTATGTGAAAGAAAATTCTGCTTGTAAGTTATGTTTTACTTTAAAATTTTAATATTCCATCAGTTGCCTTTGTCAAATACAAAGGCAAGACAACTGATCTTATATTTTGGCAACTTATCTTTATATTTTGTAACGGAGGTATTTTTTATTTTAGAAAGTATAGAAATTTTAGAAACTTCTGAGTTTGCTTTTTCTGTTCACTATTTATTTGATATCAAGGATTCATTCTGGTTAGTTATTTTGACATGATATTAATGGGAATTATGATACTACCACAGTTATCAAGAAATTTTATGTTTTGGCTTGTTTGACGTGAAAGTAAATTATGGCTGAAGCTTATGAGAGAAACACTGTTTATCTTATCTTATTTTAATTGTTTTTTTAAAATTTAAATTGTCAGACAATATAGAGTATAGAGCTAGAATTAGAAACTTTGTAAACGTCTGTTCAAATTTTGTTCTCTTTTCATTTGGTTGCTGAGGAACTCATGGGAGGAAGATGACTTTCTTGTAGGTTAGCTAGTCATGTTGATATGATTAATGATATCAGTTATAGATATGGAACTTCACATTCACAATAAATGTTCATCTTTCAGCATGTTCACAATTTTTTTTAATTCTCTATTACCTATTGATTTTGAAACTTTTTTTTAAGCTAAATATAAACTGTATTAAAGAAAAGGAGAGATACAAAGATAATGAGGCATACCCCATACAGTGACCATCATAGGACAGGCCCTAAGATGACAACAGTAATCAAAAAACATAAACAGAAGGCTGCATAAGGAGATACAGATTGCAAATACAAACAGACCCTACCTAATTTTGAAACTAAATCAAACAATGAGCCTTGGGGACAAGACAGACCCAACAATGCTAATAAAACAATGCAGCTGCCAAATAGCAACAAAAAGATAACCCACCAGCAGCAGCAACATCAAACAATAGAAGAAGGCATTGCAGAGGCAGTAGATTCTGTGGACATCAACAACGACTCAGCAGCACCAAACCAACCATTAGCAGGCCATACAAATCTGCTCTATTTCACTACAAAGCCTTGCAGCAATAGGAGCACAAGATTTAAGGCCAACCACTACAGCGGCAGAATGCCCCAACACATACCAGAATGACATCCATAACAAAGACAGAATGGCACACCGACAAAACATAACAAACCAGATATACCCAGCAACAACATAACAAAGCCCAGAAGCAAGCATTCAGCAGACAACAAAGATCACATTTGGGCAGATAAACAACATGTTCAAGGAAGAATAGATAAACCCAACTAAATAAAGAAAACCCCATCAGGATATAGAGAACAGAATTACAAGACAAGGTGAAGGAAATTGGTTTTTGCTCTTTGAAATTTAGCATAGGAATGCAGCCTACAATTATTAATATTCAAGATATTTTGCACTATGGACCTTGCGGGAGAGGGAGGGTTTTCATAAAGCCTAGTATTGCGCTCTTGCCAAATGTTATAGACAACCACAACAAAGGCAAGATGCAAAAGATGGAATTGGACTTTGCTACTACAGCTAGAGTCAAGAAACCTTGTGATATCTGACCAGCAACGACTAAAACCTTTCCAGCCACAAAATCTTAGAACAGAAATTAATACCTGAAAAGAGTAAGGGCATTGAAAGAACAGATGATTAAAATCTTCCGAGACAACATTACAAAGCAAACAGGTAGGATCCAGATGGATCCCATAATTAATTAGACGAATGCCCGAATCCCTCTATGGAAACACATCCAAAGCAAAAAGGAGAACTGAGGGGCCAAGCTTTTATGCCACACAATCTTGTACCAGTCTTTAGATGGCCCACGCTGTCTAATAGAGTTCCAAATATTGGCCGCTTTAACCTCGCATATATTGAGAGAATCCCAAACAATGGATTCCTGGGCTGCAGGATTTCAAGTAGTAGAGAAGTCAAAAGATTGCCGGAAAGCACTAATATCATGATTAATAGAGGACGGCAGGTTCCAGGATGCATTTGTTCGTTAATTTTTTGAATACTCATTTTTCAGACGCTAAAGCATATTCGTTCTATAAATTTGAGGAAGGAACACTCTTAAGTTGTTTTAACTTTCTTTTCTTCTGTTTGAATTGTGTTGATGTAGATTTTGTTTATCTGATATTTCATTGAAGTTGAAGATTATCTTTATTTCTCTGTTATGAAGAGCTCTATTCGCTATTTGCTAGTTCCTGGAAAGTAAAATATTTCGAAAAAATTAACATTAATTTAAAAGTCTTGTATGCTTTGAAGGTTTTCTTGTTTAACAATCTTGTCACCGCAATTAAAACTCCACTTATTCCTTTTCAGGTTTAATTATCGTCATATGGCCAACACTTTATCCTTATACAGGTATTGGTGGTTATGTACGTTAATCTCCGTTTCATGGTTATTTCGATTTTTACTCAATCTTATGTATGTAGACTGTTTTCAGTTTCTGCCTCTTTTTTCCTTATCTAATTATTTATTTTGATTTTCATTTAGGACAGTAAAACGGCTAGGAATACCTGATGAGAGGATAATACTTATGTTAGCTGATGACATGGCTTGCAATGCTCGGAACAAGTACCCTGCCCAAGTCTTCAACAATGAGAACCACATGCTTAACTTGTATGGAGATAACGTTGAGGTGACTTCTGTTTGATTGCTCGAGTTTTGTTTCTTTCTCAACATGTAATTTAGTCCGACTTGATTCCCATAAAACATCCAAATGAATCTGGTATTTGACATTATTAACAATATCATGAGATGTAAATTAATCTAAATTTTGGTAGTATAATTAATGATAAATCTTTATTTCTATATTCCCTCTACTTCAGACCTCATCTCTTATCAAGTTGCATATATCTCCTTTTGTTTTAAAGTTAATTTGTTTTGGGTTTATTCAACCTTATCTGATGATTACCAGAACTCTTGTTTGTAGCCAACGCTTTAAAGAACAATAGTAGATTTTTCAATTTCCAAGGATGATAAAAAATGGTTTATCTATGGGGATTCTCCAATGAAGGTCTGAATTCACAAAACCATTAACTAACTATTCCAAGAAATTTCTTTACTTTCTTTATTGGAGTTGACTGCTATCAGTCAAAATTTGTTATGAATTGATTTAGTGCCCAACTATTATATTTCTCATCTCCTTTAATTTTCATGGAATGACAAGCATTTGAAGCACATGCACTTGCACAAGTCGACCATAATGATTTGGATCATATAACTCTCATTCAGATCAGAAAAATATTGCAAAGAAAACGATTTTATGAAACATAGCATTTGTTGCTGATATTGATGTGAACCGGAAGACGAGAAAAATTCATGGCCAGAAATATGCAATTCAATGAGAAAATAGTTGCAAATGTATTTGACATTGAATTTTTCTTTTATCGTGTCTATGACATTGAGTAGATAGTACATATATGGAAGGAAGAAAGACAGAAAAGAGCAAAGGGAGCAATAGGGTCTGTATGATTTAGACTCAACAAATTTGAGAAAAAATATCAAATATAGAGAAGCTTTTCTCAACTTCTTGTCCTACTTTTGCGTTGTATTTTGTGATCTTTCTTTTTCTTCTGTTATAAATAGTTCTCCTTTTATCTAGTAAACAATAAATATGCTGATTTTGTATAGGAAGAAAGCATATAATTATTGCTTATAAAATATAGTAATAACTTATTTACCAAAAAATAACAAAAGCGTATGTGTTCCATGTTCTGCTCATTGGCTTATTAAGTCAGACTTTGAGATTCTTTATTTTTGAAAATATAAGCTTATATGCTGAGTGGAGGAATGAGAAGATTCCCCATCCCCCTTTAGATGCACCTTCCATTTGCTGTATTATATTTCATAGTATTTTATAGATGGTGCTCTAATTGCGCCATGCTGCAATATGCCAGGTAGATTACCGAGGTTATGAAGTGACGACAGAAAATTTTTTCCGAGTTTTAACCGGGCGTCATGAAACTGCTGTCCCGAGGTCGAAACGTCTCCTGAGTGATGAAGGAAGCCACATACTTTTGTATATGACGGGGCATGGAGGAGATGAGTTCCTAAAATTTCAGGACTCGGAGGAGCTTCAGAGTCATGATTTAGCTGATGCGGTGAAACAAATGAAAGAAAAGCGCAGGTTAGAGTTTGTTATATTTTTATGCCACTGCCATCGCCGGTTGTGAAAATTCGTTGCACTTAAGTAATAAAGTTGAAAACTGAGGTTTCTACTAGTGTAATTCTATTTACGCTGGGTTACCGTGTACACATTCAATAATTGCTTTCACTAATATCTAAACTGGCTGTTAGACATATCTAATATCTATTTGTAGATGTAAACTGTTGAAATGACATCTTTGATTATGAGTTCTTGTTGAGCACATCTGCTTATTAGTTAGAGAATCGACTATCTTTATATATTATTTTTTTGCAAAAATGATGCCATTTACAATCAGTTACTTGTGATTTTCAGATTCAAGGAGCTGTTGATTATGGTAGACACTTGCCAAGCTGCCACTCTCTTTTCTCAGGTTTATGATTTGTCTTATATGTGAGCGAGCTATACAATATAACTTTTGTGCCTCCTGGTCAAGTGAGCGAGTCCTTCAAAACTTCAGTCTCTCAATTCTGAATATATAAACCTATTGCATTCTGTTTGTCATCTGTTATTGCCTTGCACAAGTATTTGCCATGAAACAAAAATCTGCCTTTCCGAAGCTTTGGAACAGCAAGAATATTTTGAACCACCATAGCTACATAGATATTAATGTCAGTTTCACAAAGTCAGCACTGACATGAGTTCTCTTCACCTTTCTCCTGCAAGGATCCTTGCTGACTACTCTTTGCTCTCTTGTGCAATATGCACGTTGGAATTTATTGGGTCTGCCTAATGATCTTTGCCTCCACACCTGAGACAACAATACTTATTATCAAGCAATTTGAAGCTATACCTTTAAAACCTCTGTTTTAGTGTCACTCTGTCTTACAAAAATGCCTTTGAAGCATTTTGGTTTTGGTAGCCAAGAATTTTAACTGTTTGAAGGTTGGCATCTGAAGTAGTCATCCATTTCTAAGACCTTCTAAAATCCATTCCCAAACAAATCCATTTGAGACAAGGGAGAGGAGGATCAAAAGAAAAGGGAGGTATCCCAGGGGTAGAGGAGAGGTACTTCTAGCCTCTAGGGGAGGGATATTACTACTTGAAAAAGAAGGAATAGAATGGGGAGACGAGAAGGGAGCTACTTCACACTGTTTATAGTAGTGTAGTCAGAGAAAAGGAAGTGAACCGCTTTTCTAGTAAACTTTACAATATATCTTGTATTGACTAAAGTTTGGTATGTATGTATGTATATATATATATATATATAATACTTCAAAAAGGATGCTTACGTAAATTTTTTATAAAGGCTTCAGTGGTTAGTTGATTCTTTCCTGGTTCACCATGAGATCTTTATGGGCGTGGAGGGCAACCCTCCCTTTTACTTCTCTTTTATTTTATTCTCTGCTAAAAAAGAGAAACACTTCCAGTTCCTTGGACTTTTACTTTAACCTTTTGATAACTTTTCCCAGTATTTCTCTTCCAAATGCAAGAATCATTTCCAAATATTTTTTTTTGAAAAGTAAAAGATTCCCAAATATCTGATGCGTTGAGCTCATTACACTTTATTATGTACCTTATCATTCTGTATTGCTTCGATTTTCTAGTTCTTTTCATAAATTAACTTGGTAAGTATGTCTCCTATACCTTTTGTTACCATACCTACTGGAATACTGAGCAAATATCATATACTTCAAAAGCCTACGAGACATGTTGTAGTCCCATGACAATCAAGCATCCTTAGTAGGCCAAATAAAAAGCATCATTGGTAGTACCTAGAGTTTTATATTTCAATTTTGTTTGCTCAATTTATGTCTTAAAGTTTTAAGAGTTTATTAGGTTTCTAAATTTGCCGGATATTTTGTGGTTCTTGAGGTTTAAGGTGTGTATAGTTGGTGAGATAATGTATTTATGTTCATAGGGAGTTTGTAGTTGTCAAGAATAGCCTCCATGAGTTTTTCGTGCTTTTTGCTTTTCTTGCATATCTTATATGTTGTTTTTCCTACATCTTTGTGAGCTTTGAACATGGGTGCTTTTGGGGAATATCTATCTCCGGTCTTCATGGGATTGGAGGACAGTCCTATACTAAGATATTTGCTTTTTCTTGCTTTTATGTTTGGAGGATGCCTTGTACTCCTCAACTAGCATATTTTTTTTTAAATTCAAATGATGGTGGAACCTGCTCTGCCACTATCCTGGATAAACCATCGGGTACTTAATTCTCTTTCTAATGAAATTCTTCTTTTATCAATACGCAAAAATAAGATAAAAAAGAATAGCTTGTGTTATGAAAGACTCAAAGTTTGTATGTTGTCCAAGTTTTGCAGATATCATGTATGGTAAACACACTAATTTTCACACTAAAATGGCCTGGCCAGATAACGAGTCACAAGGTTGTGTCATTTTTTAAGTTGATGATAGTGACAACTTGAGTCTTCTATTAATCATTATCAGTTTGGTTAACCACTGTAAGCTAGCATTCCTTGGATTAATGTATAGGACAGGAAATTATATATATTGAAACCCCTTGGTTCACATTTATAATAAATATAGATCCTAGTCCGGTGGCCTATATATGTTCATTACTTTTAAAAGCCACCCTGTATTTGTATTTTATAAATTATGCATGACCTTTTGCTATCATTTTCACATTTCGAAAACATGATTTTGTTAATAGTTTGAGTTTGACCATTTTGTTAGCATCTGTTTCACTTTTTAAATATTGTGCCTCTGATCTTGTTCTACAAATATAATATGCTTTCTGTGAATTTTTTTTGTTATAGTATGTATTCTTCTCTTGCAGCTTCATTCACCTGGTGTTTTGGCTATTGGAAGTAGCAAGAAAGGAGAAAACTCATATTCACATCACTTGGATTCTGATGTAAGTGTGATTTCTACCAGTCACATAGCTTTCATAATTTTCTTTTTTAAAAGACGAAACTTTGTAACTGATCATGTATTGATATGTCTCCGGACCCATATAAGTCTATACTTCTTATAATTATCTCATTTCTCCATTTTTCACTTTCATGATAAACGTTATCGTTGTCTATTAAAATTGTTTCTTTGCTACAGGTTGGTGTGTCTGTTGTGGATCGATTTACATATTATACCCTTGCTTTCTTTGAGAGGCTAAATATATATGATAATGCTTCTCTGAACAGGTATTAACGAAGTCCCAACTTTATTAAGATGCTTTGTTGCATCTGTTACTGCGTCCTCTCTGTATTCTTTTACATATAACAAACTACTATTGCAAAATATTTGGAGGTTTGTGGGAAGGTGTGACGAGAGTTCCTTATGCATTATTTACATTTTATGATGTCCATGGATGTAACCTGGGCATGATTGGATGGGTGAAATTGACCAAGGTCCATGATTGGATGGGCATGATAATGCTTAAACCTGAGCTCAGCCCTACATTTTGGGCATGGATTAGGTGCACTAGGATTTTTCTGTGAAGATTTGATTCTTTTCTAGAAAGAGTTTTTTACACGACCATGCAAGTTAACTATTTTCGCAGTTAACCCAGCAAGTATATAATCAAACGTATGATGTAAAAATTGGGGGTTTTCCCTAGAAAAAATGAGGCTTATAGAATGCAATTTTGTCATATGGAAATAAGTATAAAGTTCAGAAGCTGACGTGGCACAAATTGAATATTCCTTCAATTTTCATAGGTAACTGACTATTTACAGTAGTAGGCTCTTAGAAACTATGCACAAGTGGTGACACATTGAAGACTGGGTGCTGATGTAATTCACTAAAGCAACTAAGACTCGTGCACCACTTCAATTTGCGGTACAATTTTCAGTGTTTTTTGAGAATTGAGATACTTTTGTTGCACTGTAACTTGCACTACTTTTACTCACTAATTGGCTGTGGTCCATATCTAGAGGTCCAATCATAGTTATCAGAACTGGACCGAACCAGTTGGAACCGGACCCTCAACCGGTACAGTTCTCTTTATATATCAGATTTACAAATAGACCAGAGTGAGCCGTTCGAACCAGCCGGTATTTTATAAAACCGGTAAACCGGACTATTGTTTAAGAACCGCTCCGGTTCGGTATGAACCCAAATAGAACTGTTTCGACTACAACCGGGACATAAACAAATAAGAAAACTAGTCGGTGAGATCCGCTGGAAGCAAAAGGGAAAATAAGAAGAAAAAAGGAAAAGTTTGTTGATGTCGTCTCTTGCCTTCATTGCCCAAAGTTTTTTAATTCAACCCTGCCTCCGTCACAAATATGAGAAGTCCGATCGCTGCACAAAGATTGTTTCCTCTCTTTCTTCTCTCTCTTAACTTTTCTGTAAAAGTTTTTCACTGTTGCCCGACTTTAGAAGTTAGAACAATGAACCTTTGAATACTACAAGTGATACATGTAAAGACCATAAAGCCCTTTAGCTATTTAGTGGAATTATATTAAATGACACTGCCATGCATGTGGTTTCGTGTCATCATGACTAGTCGAGCAAATTGAGCCAAGTGCTTAGCATAAATACCAAAAGAAAGGACAAAGCATAATAAACAAACTTTTTTTTTGAGAACTACAATAAACAAGTATAGCTTATTTATAACTTAAAAACTCTTAAAAAGTAAAGACGAGAGAATAAAAATATATATAAATATTATATAGTCAAAATTTATTATTTTAATAAATAAAAGTCTAGTTATTTATGGTCTTAAAAGATCTAATAACCTGAGTATATTTTCACTTTAAAACTCTTGAAAGTTGAAAATAAAGGATAAGAAGTTTAAAGATAAATATTCAGTTTTTGGAAAAACCATCTTGATATATATATATATATATATATATATATATATATATGTTGTAATTAAGTGTACATATAATTTATATTTTATTTCTTTTTGTTGAGAAAACACAGTAAGTAGTTCATGATGGTCAATATTTTTTATAACTTGTGGTGTGATGATGTGTGAAAGTACAATTATTTATATACACAATATTGAATATTCTGACATAAAATTTCTTTAATTTATTTGTTATTAATTAGAGTTCATAATTATTTGTCTCTAGTTTTCTAGTACAACTTTATTTTTAGATAAAATATACTATTTTATATTATTTGTAGTGTATATTATTATTACTTATCATTCAAAATATTTTTTAATTATTAAAAAAATATAAATCCGACCGGTTGAATCACAAAACCATTGAACCATTGCTTCAACCGGTTCAATATCCGGTCCAGTTATGATAACTATAGGTCCAATAACCCTTCACAATTTATGACTTTCCTCTTTGAGTTTTCTTAGCCAGCCATGGACGAGAGGCTAGGTCCTAGTTCCACTATGTAATTATGTGGAGTAACATATATCTTCATTTTTCTGACTTCAAGCCAGTCCATTATTTGTATATGCAATTTGTGTATTTGCGTTAGCTACTTTATGTTGCATTTTATCAGGGACAGACAAAGAATATGAAGAGGTTCTGGTTATTGCCCTCAAGTTCGTCAACTTATTTGAACTTCATGTTGCATTAATCCCAACTGTATTGTTCTGTTTATGCAATTGCGCTTATTTTCTCTACTGTGTATTATAGCGAGAAACTTCTGTTCCAATCATACTGTTTTTTGGGGTTCAAATTCTTATCTACAGAAAAATCTGAACAGTGGCAACTTTGGAACTGTCTAAAACAAATCTTGGCAAGCTCTTTTTTCTATAACTTTATAAAGATAATTAGAGACCCTTGGGCATTGTTTATTGTGCAGGAATCAAGAGGAAAAATGTGAATTTCTTGCAAATTTGGATAATTTCTGAGTCTCTGACATTTCATATACTTATTTGTTAATTGGAATATCATTCATCCATGAATAAGATTCCCGAATAGAGTAGGTATCTCATTCCTTACTTGGGTTAGCAATTCTTTATTCCAATCTTTAGTAATTAATAAATGAACAAAAATTGTGGGTCCAGTTATCTTAAAACTAAGTCATCATTTGGTTGGTAGACATGGAATCTCATCACTTGGAATCTTGTTACCCATAATGAGATTCTCGATAATGAAATTCTGAATATGTTGCCATTCAATTTTTTTGGCTATGCTTGAGATATTATTCAAGATTCTTAAGTTTAAGTTAAGTGGACATACATTTTATGTCCTTTTAATAATCCTAAAAGGGTAGGGGAAAAAGAAAAAAAGATCACTACCCAGGGTAAGGAATGAGATACCCAGTCAATGCGGTAGTGTCATTAATCCATGAATGACATTAATGAGGATCGCAAGTCTAGGAAAATAAATAAATTTATATTTATTGGTGGGATTTTTGTTCGATGAATTAGGGTTTTTATTTATTTATTTGGTAGTTAATTCTTAGACTTTTGCTATGGATAGTGAATGATAGAAATTGTTAGGTGATGGATGAGTGGGAAGTTAATGGTGGATGAGCAGGAAGTTGTGAGACATCTGCAGAGCTCAGTTACTCATGGGGATGCGAAAAGAATCTATCGGCCAGTTATTTATTAATAGTTTAATGAGGAGATGAGATGTTCTTTGGTTGTCCAATTCAATGACTGTTTTTGGAGAAATAATAGCGTCATTAATTTTTGTCCTTATATTATGATAGCAATGTGTATTTTTGAAGATTTATTCTACTGCATCCACTTGCTTATGATGATTGTTTTCCTGGTTCATGATATACAATCTTTTTGTTGTTCTTATGCAGTCTTTTTGGTTCGTTTAATCCAAACTATTTGATGTCAACTGCATATTATCGAACAGATCTGTACGAACGTAAGCTGGAGGAGGTATAAAGTTCTAGATCTGTTGTACTGTTACTTTTCTTCTCAATTTACTTGTGTTTGGTATCAACGATTCTCTTAAGATTTCCCCCCTTTTCTCGAGGAAACTAACAACATAGTGGAAAATTAAGAGAGAAGAGGGCCACATGCGATGACTCATCAACCTTTTTATTTTGCTGGAGTCTTGTACGGAATTAGGAAGCTATCTATTCTCTTCTTAAGGTTGCATTTTTTGTTGTTAATTTGAAACTGGCAAGCAGCTTCACTTCTTCTAAAGCTATATATAGGAAAACAAATTTCTCCCTTGGGTAGAATTTTTTTTGACAGCAAGGTCTTGAACACTACTCATAACAAGACATTTATTTAATAATAACTTTTTTCGTTCAACGAAATATAAGTTCTGTCCTTGGTTAGTGGAAAAATTAGGTTCTTTCCTCATCAAATATGCAGAGCTGATTATGTTGTTGAACTCTGTGGGATTAGCCCTTAGACAATGATTGAATATTGACTATTGCCAAAGAAATACAACTGACTGGTGTGGAGAAAATCATTTTAATGTTGCCTTGGCTCGTCATTAGGTACCTGTGACAAATTTCTTTGGTTCTGTCATGGAAACAATTCACACTGATACAGCTTACAGAGTTTTCTCAAGCAAAGACTCCAGCATGGGCAAAATCAAAATCTCATTAGATCAAGCTGTTGAGCAAGACATGAGAAGAACACTTGCAAGTTCAGATGCTCAGCAACATTCTGGTGACCCAATCTCCGCCGTGAGTTCTCTGAATTACTTCAAGAAAAAAGGCCCAGACGATAAGTTTTTTTTCCGATTTTTATTGCACCTGAAAGCCTAATCTTCAAACTGTGTTGCTAAATTTGGTGATGGATGAATGCTCTGCAGGTTCAACGTGGTGCTTGTCCTTTTACTCATGCAATGAGTATAATTAATGAAAAGATGGAAAACATTAAAGATGTTGATAGCTTTGTAAATTGTGGTTTCCTATTAATGTTGGCGGTGGTGGTAATTTCCAGTTGGCTATCACAATGAAGGTGAGAATAAACTTTTATTTGATATTTTTTCTCTCATGTGAAATACATAATATACTTTCTATATTTGCTTGTTATCTTCCGCAATATCTCAAATTTAAACTTAGACCCTCATTTCCAAGCTAGGGAGTATGAATGAACTTGTCCAAAAGAGTTGGTACATTCAATATCTACAACCTAGAGTACTTTCAAGATTACTGTACTAAATGTCATTACAGAAGTATATGACCGTCCACTATATTAAGTCAAAATTTTCTTAAATGTCACGTTGAAAGTAGATGATATTTTTTGGGTGGTAGATATAGTCAATGAGTTTAGCCTGTGCTAGGATGGAACTTGATTTGCATACAATTGAGCTTCAGCTATAAAATTTGAATGGGCTGGGGTTTAGGTCTATATGCTGTTAAGTTCCTTTGGAGATTACACAAATTGAATCAATTGGTACTGCAATATCAGAATAAAATACATGGTAGTAGAGTTGTACTTTTTGGTACTGAAGGGAACATATTTGAGCCTTTATATAGCCTCAAGTTCTTTCACCTTGATCCTTCCTAGACCGTAACACATTTAAGACTAAAAAACAGTTTGCACCCCAAAGTTTGTAGGGTTGTTGAGGATTGCACCCCCAATATTTAAAATGTATCCCAGTGTAGCCCAATGTGCTATTTTGCTATAAAAAAAATGCACCATCCTCGCAGCCAAATATTACAGGAAATTACATTTTACTGTTTCTAAAAGCGCGATGTACAAAATTTGTGTTTTCGTGTGTAATGGTTTCACGGGTTCAAATATGCAGCAGACACAAGACTTGGTTCTCGTTGCCACTGCTTCCGAATGACAATGCAACACCAGCAAGCATAATTACGGAGCAAAACTAGAGAAACGATTGTTGTTGATCATTGAACATGTCAGATATTCAATGTACCTTAGAATCAGAGAATGTTTCTCACTTTCATATTATTTTAACATGTAGAAATATCAGTTTCCTACTTATATAACAGTAGTCAGAAAGTTTAGAGTGTATTGGTGCCAAAGAAAAAAAGTGTATTGTTAAATCACAATTTCATTTTTCATCAAGCAAATTAATTCCTATTCCATTTGGAGGGAAAACATGGTTGATTGTAATGGTGGTGGTATGTCATCAAGTATTATGCACTTTGCATTTCCCATAATGGTGAAAACTAAGATTAATGGCATGGTTGATTGTATTATAAAAAATTGGCAAGAAGTGGCACCACATAAAACTTGTGTTTTGGTTCAAACACTCAAGAGCTAGCTTTTAAGCACAAACATGGTAGGCGAAATTAGAGTTGAACATTCCAAACAGCTCCATTTTCTTCTCCACAACTATTATGAATGGCTTTCATCCTCTCTACGGACTTGCATATTCCACTGCAGGGCCAATCAAATGACGCCACGCACATATTTCCTGTTTTTGACTTCCCTTCACAATCTGGCACGTGAGTAATTTCCATTTAGTTTAAATTAACACAGAATAAGAGTTGTAACATTTTCTAGGTAACATTATTATTATTATTATTATTATTATTATTATTATTATTATTTTTATTTATTTATTATTTTTGATAGAATTTTCTCCCTCCGTCCTTAATTTCAATTTTGAAGTCAAATCGACCAATTTTAGAGTTAAAATTTATCCCATTTTTTAGATATAAGGAAATTATTATAACCTGCATAAGAAATTATGTTTAATTTATTACAACATTTAATTTTTGGAAGTTCAAATACATAAATATATTTGTTTAATTATTAATTTTAAAATTAATCTGACTAAAAAAGTCAAACTAAGTCGGTCTTTATGGGACAGACGGACAGTAAGTGAAAACTGAAAAGAATGGGAAAAGAGTTATTTATAAAAGAGAGTAATCACAACTCAATTGTTAGATTAAGATCAAGGTCTGGATCATGTGCGTTGGATAAGTATTATTTATTCCCCAAACATTCCCCGTGTTTGTGTATATGTGATATTTTTGTATTTAATTTATATTTGGGAAAAATGTATATACACAGCTGTGTATTACACAGTAGACTATGACGACGGTTTTTTGGGCTATAGCGACGGTTTCATCCGTCGTCATAGCTATTCTAGGCTATAGCGACAGTTTACCGTCGCTATAGCCCAAAAAATCTATAGCCATAGACCTACTGTGTAATACACAGCTGTGTATATACATATAGCCCTTTATATTTTTATAGTTTTGCACTACTAATCGTATTTTGAGGATGATTTTGACTAATATCTAAATAAGTACAAAAAAAGTCCCAAATAGATGAATTGAGAGAATAATTTTATATTTATTACTTTCGTATTAAAATTAGAGAGTTCGATGATATATTAAAATTTAAAGTTAGAATAATTTATAAAAATTTAAAATAAAATAAATTTTATAAAAATAATTTTTATTATATACTATATAATTATAATATTTTTATTAATAAAAATTAAATAAATTTATATTAATTTAAAATTTAATATATTATCGTTTCATCTCAAAAATTAAATTGTATATTTGATTTTGAAATAAGAGAGTACAAATAAATTTACCTGGTGGGGTCCCACAACACATGGAACGATCATTTACGTGTTCAACTTCCAGGCCAATGAGCCATGCACCAAGGGAGACATCCTCATTGGCATATCTATGCAATATGGGCCTGTATACATTAGATTATTAGTACGGTAATATATATATATATATATATATATATATATATATATATATATATATATATATATATATATATATATATATATATATATCCCTCAGGCCTCAGTTCATTTTTAATTAATGGTTTAGATGTAAGCTCATAAATTAAAAAAAAAAACTTCTCCAATATTTTTGCTTAATTAATTAAATTAAGTATAAATTTTAATATTATTTTTTAAAAAAATTATTATAAAGATGAATGAAAAATAAATTAATATTTTTATTGTTTAGGGATAATATATAAAAAATTAAGTCATTAATTCTTACTTGAAATCTACAAAAGAAAAACAGATAAAAAGGAACCAATTTTTATCTCTAAAAAAAGATAAAAAGTAATGTAGGGATTATTGTTCATAACAAATGTTACGTAAATCTTTATTTTATTATTTATAATATACACAATATATATATATATATATATATATATATATATATATATATATATATATATATAGGGGAGCGATCCATAGCATCTATATGCTATTGGACAATTATTGGCATATAAGTTCTAAACCACACGATTTAGTGATTAACGGATGGGATCTAGGTTTATAAAACACAGTCCGCTAGTAATACTAGCGGACGTACTTATTATTATTTCCGGACAATTAAGCCCTCGTATCTGACAAGAAGCTATCGTCCGCTAGTAATACTAGCGGATATATAAAACTGAAGTCCGCTAGTAATACTAGCGGACTGGAGTCCCCCATTTAGTTTCCTCTCATATGCAAAGATCTCCAGTCTCTGATCCAAATACAAGGCAAATGCCCTAATGAAAGCTGAATGATCCCATGAACTCGAATGTGCCTCGTCCCGAAAATCCGACATGTTTAACAACCTCGTAGTACCCCTTCTTGTGGCATACATGATCTCCTGTTGGAACACTGAATCCCCATCATTTAACAATCTATGAACCAAGACCAAACTCTTGAGAGCCACGATCCAGTCTCGGGTTTTCCCTAGTCGCTTTGATACTGCAGATACGCAAGCACTAACGTGGCCCTGTGAGTATGAAGTAAGCTGCAAGATCTGGCGAATATACTTCTCGTCGGTTGGATCATCATCATGGCTTGTTGCTTTAACAATGGCTACTTCTAGCTCTGGAGCCATATTACTGGCAACTTTAGCTATGCCAATGCTAGTTTGATCCTTTACAGCGCCAATGGCCTTTCGTATTGTAGTGGAACTCATTTTACTTCAAGTTCCTAATTATCACCCTCAAATCACCCATTTTAGCCATCATTTACATCCGCTAGTAATACTAGCGGACTAGTATTATACACTGACTTATATCCGCTAGTAATACTAGCGGACTGGATTTACTGTCATGAACAAGGGGCTTAATTGTCCGGAAATTTTAATAAGTGCATCCGCTAGTAATACTAGCGGACGGTGGTTTATAAATCTAGATCCCAGCCGTTAATCCATAAAACGCGTGGTTTAGAGCCTATATGCCAATAATTGTCCCATAGCATATAGATGCTATGGATCGCTCCCCATATATATATATATATATATATATATATATATATATATAGAATAAGGATCAGGTCCGGACTCCCGGACGGGAGAAAATTCGGACCTGATTTTTATTCTTTTTTTTTTTTTTGGTAGAACAACTAAAAAAAAAAAATAAATTTATGGAACTGAAATTTTTTCATAATACAGTGTTTTGGGCGTGTTTTTAATACCTACACCAACCAATGTATGTACAGTCTGCCCAGACTGTACAGACATATTTCGTTATAGGCATCCAAATCACGCCCAAAACACTGTATTATGGAAAAATTTCAATTCCATAATTTTTTTTTTAGTTGTTTCAAAAAAAAAAAAAGCAAAAAAAAAAAAAAAAAGGTCCGTATTTTAGTAGAGTCCGGGATCCCGGACTGGATCCGGACTCTATATATATATATATATATATATATATATATATATATATATATATATATATATATAGATATAGACAGGATCAAGAGTAGACCTCTTAAGTAGTAGAACTCTCTTAAATAATAGAACTTTATCAAAAAGACGTAGTTTTGATAAGACGCAGTGACATTTTTGTAAATACCATGCCACCGCGTATTTACAAAAATGCCACTGCGTCTTATCAAAACTACGTCGTTTTGATAAAGTTCTATTATTTAAGGCATTCTACTACTTAAGAATTCTACTCTTGATCCTTTCTATATATATATATATATATATATATATATATATATATATAAACAAGATCAGGTCCGGACTCCCGGACGGGAGTAAAATCCGGACCTGATTTTTTTTTTTTTTTTGGTAGAACAACTAAAAAAAAAATAAATAAATTTATGGAACTGAAATTTTTCAATAATACAGTGTTTTGGGTGTGTTTTTAACACCTACACCAACCAATGTATGTACAGTCTGCCCAGACTGTACAGACATGTTTTGTTATAGGCATCCAAATCACACCCAAAACACTGTATAATGTAAAAATTCCAATTCCATAATTTTTTTTTTTTTTAGTTGTTTCAAAAAAAAAAAAAAGCAAAAAAAAAAAAAAAAAAAAAAAAAAGTCCGGATTTTAACAAAATCCGGGAGTCCGGACCTGATCCGGACTCTCTCTATATATATATATATCAAATTTATTATATATGTGAAAGAAATATCATGAAACTATCTATCAAATTCCGATATAAAGTTAAATACAGTTCTCAATTAAATGAGTAGATATGCAAGAGAAAGCTAGTACTGACGAGTTGATAGAGATATAGGTAGCAAGGTCCTTGGAGATGGCATAAATTTGGCCAGTGGCATGCCTGAAATACTTGTTTCCATCCTCTCCAAATTTCCAAAATTCTGGCTCATAGTATTTTTCCTCCCTGTCAATTTCAAATTAAATTCTATCATTCATATAAAATTATCTAATTAATAAAAGGGTTACATTAAATTAATATTATGTTATAGAGCCCTAAGCTAGCTAGGGTAATAACAATGTTAAGGCCAAACCCATTCCTATATAAGTGAAAATGTCCACATTTTTAACTTCTATTTTTTCAAAAATAAATTAGAATGGAATGGAAGGAGAAAAGAGACAATAATTAAATAAGGGTGAATTTCAAAACCCATAGCCCTTAATGAGTGAATTAGTTAAAGAAAAATGATATGTAAAAATGTTTATAAATTTATAATTATTTACGTATCATACCACTGTATCTACTCGTCACAAAAATCTTACATGTTTTTTCTACATATATAAGAGGAGTACTATGGTTAAAAATACTTACTTTTTAGATAGAACTGGTCCAGATTTCATGCATCCAATATAGATTCTTGGCTTGGATCTATGTCTTGCAAGTGTACTCACTAGCATACCTACACAAAACATTTTACAGAAATAACACACATTCAAACATATACATGCATGAATTTAAGTGTAAATTAATTCAGAGCATGAATCTTTTCTAGAAGACTAGTAAAAGAAGTTATAGAAACATTTGGATCCCGACTCCAAACAATTCATTTGAACAGTTTATAAAAATAAGTTGCATTTTATTTAACATAAATTATAATTATATAACACTTGTATGACAACGATCATTTGAAATATAACTCTCTACTATATAAAATACAACTTGTTTCTATAAACTGTCCGAATAAACTGGATTTAGTTATCATGAAGTTAACTTTATGATAAGTTGGCCAATTGGTCAATACAGTGCTGACACGCAGACAGAGATCATCTCCCGGCCTACGTGTCGACATTGTATTGGTCAATTGACCAAAGTTAACTTCATGCTAACCAGTCCTGAATAAACTGTTTAAAATCAAGATCCGTTAACATCTTTACTTACCCAAATTTACATGGACATCATCGTCTACCTTGACATAAAATTCTGCGTCCCAAATGGAAACAATTGTTGAAAAATACAACCTAGTCTTGGTGGAGAGCTCATGGTACCCCTCCACATGCTTGAGCCTGAAAAAATCATTGTACTTAGCTTCTTCATCGTCGATTGCTCGATCAAGAACTCCCCCTGCCGTCAAGCTGTGTCCTATCACAAATCGTATAACAATTCCTTTCTCTTTTTCCAACTTCCTTAGTGCAGCTCCTGCATGTATAAAAAGTCCCACATCCAATATTTGCAAATATGAACATTATAATAATTTTCTTGCATGTTAATTTACCCTTAAAAATAATAGGTTTGTTAGCTTGGTAATGGTAATATGATAATGAAATTTTGAAGACACACAAGGTATTGTGTCGTTTTATAGTACTATTAACGAAAAAGATCTCTTTTTGTACCACAAAAAAATTGACAGATGTGACTATTTCATGTATAAATTTTGTCCAACAATATAAATTGGTTGCATTAGTATAATACTGTTGATGGACAAGATATTTTGATACAAGTCATTTTGATAAAAGCTATTTTTCTGGAGTGGTTAATTTGGTCAAAGGATTCTAAAATCTTGCCAATATAATTTTATGGAAGTTTCATATTCATTGTGGCCGAGTGGTTGATGATGGTGGTGATTTGACTTTGAATCTTTGATGACCGAAATATACGGTTGGTGACAAAAGACCTTCTGCTCTTATTTATTTCCCTTCTCCTTTTCTTTTTGATTGTCCAGGAACTAGTTATGGGAGCAGATTTAGTAGAGGCAGTGACTATGGTGGTTGATGTGAGTGGTAGAGCAGTTACTGTTTACTGGTAAGAAGTAGAATATGAGGAATAAAAAAAGAAGAAGAAGGGCATAATCATCCATACATATTTTGTCTAACGGGAGTTAAAACAAAAAGTTGTGTTAATTATAAGTCCTCAAAATTATAAGTGTTTGTGTTTAAAAGATAGGCGGTGATGTGTAAAAACGTGTAAATCTCAACTGTTCGTCTGAAATTTACCCTAAAAATAAGAAAATTTAATTAGTAGCGATGAAATGATAATGAAACTAATAACAAACTTGAAAATATTGTATCATTTTAATTAATTAATTAATTTTTTTTTGCTAATTTGATACCACCACAGAAACAACCCGGGTCAAATTTCGAGTCCGGAATAAATCTCAGGTCAAATCTCAAGTCAAAATTGAATCAAATCCATCAAAATAAGATCTCAAACTACTGACCCAATAGTAGTAACTTATTTCCTTACCACCAGCCTTCGTGTCCCCACATCCGACAACCCGATTGGATAGACTTTTATATCATAAGACAACCCGATTGGATAGGCTTTTATATCATAAGAAACAACTCGGGCCCAATAGTATCTTCTTGGGTCATCTTAGTCCATCACAGGCTCCCAAAAAGTCATGACTTGAAGGTACTATTATTAGTAAATTATTTTCTTATATGCAGATAAATTTTTTCCATATCTTTCGATGCGGGACTGAGGTGTTACAACCACACACCCTCTTTGGCCAGAATTGAACCCCAAACCTCATGGTTAACATAAGTTGGGTCATACTGTAACACCTCAATCTCACATCGAAAGATATGAGAAAAATTTGTCTGTATATAAGGAATTAATTAACTAGTACATTCAAGTCATGACCTTTTGGGTGACCCAGGTCCTATTTGGATGGATGTTATTCGATTCGGATTTGAGTTTTGACCCGAAATTTATTCCGGACTCGGGATTTGACTCGAGTTGTTTAGCTGGGGATACGAAGGCTGGTGGGGACACGAATCCCACATCTTTATATGTATATAAGTAACTACCAATAGTACCTGACATGACCTTTTGGGTGGGCTAAGATGACTCAATGCCAGTGGTTAGATGGATGTTATTTAATTCAGACTTGAGAGTTGAGATATAATCCGAGATTTGTTCCGGATTCAAAATTTGATCCGAGTTATTTAACATACCACTCGGGCCAAAGGCCTTAGGTAATTGGGGAAGAAAGAGAAACTGTACTTTGTTTGAAAATTATCCTTTTAAATTACTATAAACAAAAGAAAATGACCATTTTTGTGGAATTTAGGGAGTATGGTTTTTGGGCATGTACAAGTTTGTTTATTCATCTAAGTACTAATTATTTTTTGTCAGGAACTGTTGAGCCCTTGTTTTCTAATTTATTAATTAATTCTTCATATATATATATATATAGTTCGGATCCAGTCCGGGATCCCGGACTCTATTAAAATACGGACCTTTTTTTTTTTTTTGCTTTTTTTTTGAAACAACTAAAAAAAAAATAATTATGGAATTGAATTTTTTCCATAATACAGTGTTTTGAGCGTGATTTGGATGCCTATAACGAAATATGTCTGTACAGTTTGGGCAGACTGTACATACATTGGTTGTAGGTATTAAAAACACGCCTAAAACACTGTATTATGGAAAAATTTCAGTTCCATAATTTTTTTTAGTTGTTCTACAAAAAAAAAAAAAAAATAAGGGTCCGAATTTGATCAGGTCCGGAAGTCCGGACCTGATCAATTCTGTATATATATATATATGCCGGATTAGATCCGGACTCCTGGACAGGACCAAAATGCGGACTTTTTTTTTAAAACAACAAAAAAAATAAAATAAATTATGGAACTTGAATTTTTACATAATACAGTGTTTTGAGTGTGATTTGGATACATATAACAAAACATGTATGTATAGTCTGTGCAGATTGTACTTATATTTTTTGGTATAGGTATCCAAATCACATTCAAAACATTGTATTATGAAAAAATTTCAATTCCATAAAATATTAAATATTTTTTTTAGTTGTTTTAAAAAAAATAGCAAAAAAAAAATGGCCCGTTTTTGATCAGGTTCTGATAAATGAGAGATGGTACAGGACCTGTGGGCATCCATGTTTGTCGAACGGAGTCGCGGCGTTTCTTGCTGCTGAAAGCTGTATTGATTCCAATGAACACAAAGGCTTTCTTTGTCTTGTTATTAGATCCTGTTTCTGCCTGAGGTCTGCTGCCAGTCCGAGCCTGCGCCATTTCCATCTCCAATGTTTTTATTGATTTATCAAGCCTCCTATTTTAGTTCACATGAAATAATAACAACATATCACCAATTATCGTTTTAAATTACTATCAACAAAAAAATGACTTATTTAGCAAAAAATAAAAATAAAATTAAGCACTTTCACTCACAATTTTTTTTAATAATGATAATAATAATAAAAATATATTACTCGGTTGACCATCTAGGTTTTGTCAAAATCTTACATGACAAAAAATATAAAAATAAACACATGTAATCTTGAGACTAGGGCCTCTTCGGGGAGGACTTATTTTAAAATAACTTATAAATTAAAATGACTTATAAGTCTATTAAGTGATAATTTATAAACAAAACTGTTTGACACCATTTTAACTTATAAGTCAGAAATTAAGTTAAAATAAAATGTGAAGGTATTTTGACTAAAATGACTTATAAGTTAAAATAAGATGTAAACACTATTAAAATACGGGCAAAATGGTCTTTACATTTGGTCAAACTTACTCATTAAAAAATGACTTTTAAAATAACTTAGAAGTTATTTTTTAATAAGTCAAAATTTATTACTTATAAAAAATGACTTATAAGTTAAAAAGAAAGTCAAAAAATACTTCAAACAGTAAAAACCAATTGATAATCTGAATTTTACCCTAAAATTATAAACATTACCACAGAATAACATAAAATTTAAAGGTATAAATCTTACTGAATAGCTTGATTAGTATTTGCAACTTCTCCGGCAATGTCTAGAGAACTCGTCTCAACCAATTTCTAAGAAAAATCAACAAAAAATAGTCGATCAACTTAAATACGTACTCATTGCGAAAGAATGTAAATTTTGAAATAGGAAACAATCACTTACCCGCTTGTGGTCACAATTTTTGCTGGCCTTCTCACTTCCCTCTTTATTTTCCAGAGGGTGAGTGACGTGAGTCCATGTCCGATTAGTTAAAAAAGATCCTGCAAAAAAGCTCGCAATGCATAATACGAAAATGACCTTTCCAGGAACTGATAATTTCCCCCTCATTTTCCTCGTCTCGTTTTTGTCCATCAGAAGCTGCCACGGCCACAACCTTAACACCAAATTGCGAGATAAAATTATGAGCTTGTTATCGGCCGGCAGCACCCTAAAGAATCCTGCCTTTGTAATGTTCTTCATTATGGAAAAAAAGGACAAAAAAGAAATTAATATGGTAAGAAAAGTGGATGTTTAGTTATAATTATTGAAAAAGAACTATAGGCCTTATTTATAGAGAATGCTTTTTTTTTGCATGTACTTTAGTTAAACCTTTAAAGCCATGAAAGGTCATAGCCATTGAAACAAAGTTTGAAATTAGGGTTTCATTTTTCTCCAAACATGCCATGTGGAAGGAAATGGGATGTTAAGGTGGGATATATCCATGAACCTCCTGGATAAGATATTAAGATGTACTTGGTTTTCAAAGTAAAACAACAGTACATGAAAATATTTTCTGGAAATGGAAGTTTCCTATAATATTGAATTTTATATGAATTCCACAAATTTAACCATAAAACCCCACCAAAAAAAGTAATGAAAAAAATATTCAGAAGGTACCATATGAACCACTAATTAATCTCTTATGTTTACTAATCTCTACTCGATCCGTTTCACAGTCTCATTTCTGAAATTTGAAAATATTAAGAATGCATTTTTGTTACATATTTATCCCCAACTATTAAGTTCATAGCGTAATAGTGGTGGGATGATAATGTAATGGAAGTTTCCTATAAATCTTGAATTTGTTATGAATTCGTTATGAATTCAACTAATTTTACCATAAACCCCCACAAAAAAGATAAAAAAATAAAAGTAACTCTCCATGTTTCACAAGACATAGTCCCATCTACAAAATTTGCAAATATTAAGAATAAGTCCTTTTTTCCATATTTATCTCTAAACTATGAAGTTAATAATAAAATAACGAAGAAAAACTCGAGGGCGATGTGTGGTATATATACTATAATAATGATCAGTGAAGAAATAACATTTTTTGTTTTTTTTGTTGTTGTCAAATTACTAAGACTCTTTTTGTAGAATAAATGATTATATATATATATGTCCGGATCACTACCTTACCATACTAAAATGGGGACTTTTTTTTTTTGTTTTTTTTAAAATAAATAAAAAAAACTTTACTATTTTATGGAATTGAAATTTTTTCATAATACAGTGTTTTGAGTGTGATTTGGATACATATAACAAAACATGTGCAGACTGTACATACATTTTTTCGTATAGGTATTCAAATCAAGCCCAAAACATTGTATTATGGAAAAATTTAAGTTCCATAAAATATTAAACTTTTTTTGAGTTGTTTTAAAAAAATAGTCCAAAAAAAAAAGCTCCGCATCTCTCTCTCTATATATATAATGGCATGTAGATATATTGGAGGATGAACAAAAGTATCAATTTATCATCATATGCAATGTCACAAAGTTCGGCATATAGGGATGACCAGAATTTGGTGTTGAGCAAAAGAAAAAGTGTAAAAAATAGATTATAAATTAACACGAGGAACAGGTACCTGATAATGACATGGAAGTTCTTAAGGATCACAAAAATGCAGAATCAAAATTAGTAATGGGTAGAAATACTCATTAAGTTGGCCATTTTCTGATTTTAGTAGCCTTCCCTTTTTAAATGGCTGGCTTGGGTTGCAATGAGTGGCAGTTTGATCATGTACATTTCATGGTTCAACAACCTGTCTGCTTAAAGCAATGAAAAGAAACTCCTATGTCGATTAGTTTCGTGCAAAAAAAAAAAAAAAAGAGGTGATGAAAATATGAAAACCAGACTATTGAACATAGTCTACTGTGGGATTGTATTATTGTATATGAATAATTGGTGAGATATTGCGTGTACGTGTTTTATTAATTGCATATACTTTAAAGGAAATGACTACACTGTGATAAAAAATGAAGGCTCCAACTCAATCACGTATTACTAATCGCTATTTATGACTAGAAACAATATCTAGTACATGTAATACCACTCCTTAATCTAACAGATGATATTAGTCTAATTAATATAATTGGCCATTATTAAATCAATCAAAACAATTATCATAAAATCATTAAAACAGGTTATCAAGAATAAATCTCATATAGGAAGGAATAAATAATATGTATTGTGACGACCCCAAAATAGGTCCATTCCATTCAACCCATTCTGAGTCGCCAAATATATGGTACAGTAAACAACTACAACTTTATTACAACAATTGTCGTGCAAAATACAACAACAAATATGTTGTGAGTTTTGATGCAAATATATACCAACTATGACTCTGGACACCAACTTGGATAACACGTCACAATGACACCTTACATAAAGGTAAAGTCAATAACTGTTTAGGGAGAACCTCCACAGCTAGAGACCACCGTTCTATTCTCCTGTTACCCTCGCTCGACCCAGCTACACTCTTATTACCTGAAAGGAATTGTGAAACAGAAGGGTGAGCACAACTAGCTCAGTAAAGAATATTATGACTAAAGATAAATAAATTATCAATAGTCTTCATCAGTAATAAATCAGAGATTTAGAACATATGGTAGAAGATAAAAATCTTCAACCATAGTTGCAGCGGAACGAACAATCCATTAGAAGAGTCAAATAGACCATAAAATCTATTATCTTCTCCATGTTAAAAGTCCATCAACAATGTTTTATCCCTGTAACATCAATCAACAGTTCCTTTTCACAATCATATGAATAACTCATAATCATAATAGTGATTCTAAATTCCTCTTCGAATCCAAGACGAAGATAATTTTCATCACCTGTCTTTACCTGAAACATCAAATCTCATGGTTATATATACCAAATCATAGTTCCTGTTCATAATCATACTAATAAATTCATCTTTGCACCACAACCAAAGATATTCAACAACAGGTCATCTTTGCATTACGAGACAAAGATATTCATCAGAAATCATTCTTCTTTGCATTACGAGCCAAAGATATTCAACAACAGGTCATCTTTGCACTACAGGTCAAAAATATTCATATCTCAAAGAAATACATAATCATTTCAGAATTTATATAAACCATAATTATAACCATGTTGATCAATTCACCTTTGCACTTAAGCTAAAGATATTCAATTATAAATTCAATGGTCATGATCATACCAGTCACAATTCAACTTTTCACTACTGGCCAAAGAGAACCCTAGTCATGATCATACCAATAATCTACCCATCTTTACACTCCAGTGAAAGAGAATTTCAACATCAGGGTTATAAAAATGTTATATATGATAATAAAATCAATATAATCAATACATAGTTTTAATCTCCAAAGTAATATTCATAAATCAACTATAATTTGGTTAGAAAAAGAAACCAATTTTGTAGTGAATAGTACCCGTGAATAGTAACTCGTAAATAGTAACTCATGAATAGTAACCCGTCGTGAATAGTAACTTGTGAATAGTAAATCGTGAATAGTAACTCGTGAATAGTAACCCCGACATGAAAAAGTTCTAAATTTGATAAAAAGTTCAAACCAATACTTCGGTAAAATGATATTGAAGAAATAATATCACTTATGAAGAAAATAACATCCCTTTCAATCCCTTAGAATCCCCTACTATCACTTACCTCAAAAGAGCAGTGCTTCTGACTGGAATAACGCCAAACAAACTTGCACCGTATAGCAACACTCAAGATATCAAAATACTCACAAGAATACACTCGATAATATAGAGAGAGAAATAGAGGGAAAACTTTAGTTTCTGGTGTGATTTTCAATTCTAACCTAAGCACCTATTTATAGGAAATTGCTTAGAACACCAAAGCAGAAAATTTATTAAAATAATATTATTTATATTAAATTTTCGCGCCAACCTCTTTGACAACTGAATTCAGCATGTTTTCAACACCATTGGAGCCCACCAAATGACAAAAAAAACGTTTTTCTTTTAAAAAATAATTAAAACTTTCAAAAATCAATTATTTCGGAACTTCGGAACTTCATTAATTCATAATAAATAGCTCTTTTATCAAAAAATTCAAATCTCGCAATTTTTTATAGGAAATTCAATTCTCTACAACTTTGCAGAAGAAAGTTTTTCCAAATTCTAAACAGAAATTGACCGAAATCTACAAACGGGCAATTTTACAGGCTATAATCAAATTTTAGTCAAGAAATGGGGTCTACCGACATGTTTAACATGTTTTAAATAACTTTTGCAACAAAAATACTCTTCCTCCTCATATACTCATATATACCACATTCATTATAAAAATATCACCATTATTATATTATAATAATATAATAAAATATTATTTTATTTGAAAAGATAAAATATCAATTTTCAACAATTGACACTTTAAAATATCTATATCCACATAAAATGAATATTTTTCTTATCATATAAATCAATACTTAATTATTCATAAATAATATTACAGAATCACAATATTGACAACCAGGCAGTTCCCAGGAAGAGGGGGCATTCCAATAAGAATTTCTCCTTACTGGCGCGCAATTAGGTGACCAAGCCTCTCCTTAGACATAACTTTCTAGACATTGCCAATAATGTTATCTAATAATATTATTCAGACAATATGAATTATCGCTTCGATAATGGAAAATACTGTGTAGTGACAATTATTAAAATAACAGTAATATAAAATATCAACACAGCAATTATTGAATCAATAAAATACTAAACAGTAATTACTGTAACAATTATTGAGTAGTGCCTTCTTACGTAAGAATCAATAATTGGTGCAATACTGTGTACTACTGTGAAACAACGCGTATTACTGTGTTTTAACCACCGGGTATTCCAACAGTATTAACGGTAGCAACTGCGCTGTTATTTGTAAACAACTTATACTTGTCGTTTTCTTCATCCAATCGCTTTCCGTTATGGGGCCCACAAAAGGCTGCACCGTCGTATGAATATTCCCCGACAGGAAGAATATTCCACGACCAAACGAATATTCCCCGACAACAATGAGTATTTTATAACCACTTGCTTATTTTAAAAAAAATTCATATATCACCCTTAACTTTAAATTTTATCAATTTAATTATTTACTGAATAATAATTATAAGAAAAAATTGAATACTTTTATTTCATAAAATTCGGGGTCTTACAATCTCCTCTCCTTATGAAATTTCATCCTCGAAATTTACGTACCTGGTATTTCAAAGAGTTGAGAATACCTTGCTTTCATTTCAGATTCCATCTTTCCTGTCATCATGATTTCTCTATTGCTCATCTCCTGTAATTCAGATATCATTCTAGAATACAACTTCAAAAACAAAGGTTAATTTAACAAATTAACATATCACATAATATCCCGATATTATGACTGACCAACAAATAAGCTTAGGTAGGACACACTAGCAAAGGATTTACTCATCTCTCCCCTCCTAGTTTTAATCCTGATCTCCGCCAGAGATCATATCCCTAAGCTCTGATACCAACTGTGACGACCCCAAAATAGGTCCATTCCATCCAACCCATTCTGAGTCGCCAAATACATGGTACATAAAATAACTACAACTTTATTACAACAATTTTAATGCAAAATACAACAACACATATGTTGTGAGTTTTGATGTAAATAAATACCAACTTTGACTTTGGACACCAACTTGGATAGCACGTCACAATGGCACCTTACATAAAGGTAAAGTCAATAACTATTTAGGGAGAACCTCCACAGCTAGAGACCACCGTTCTATTCTCCTGTTACCCTCGCTCGACCCAGCTACACTCTTATTACCTGAAAGGAATTGTGAAACAGAAGGGTGAGCACAACTAGCTCAGTAAAGAATATTATGACTAAAGATAAATAAATTATCAATAGTCTTCATCAGTAATAAATCAGAGATTTAGAACATATGGTAGATGATAAAAATCTTCAACCATAGTTGCAGCGGAACGAGCAATCCATTAGAAGAGTCAAATAGACCATAAAATCTATTATCTTCTCCATGTTAAAAGTCCATCAACAATGTTTTATCCCTGTAACATCAATCAACAGTTCCTTTTCACAATCATATGAATAACTCATAATCATAATAGTGATTCTAAATTCCTCTTCGAATCCAAGACGAAGATAATTTTCATCACCTGTCTTTACCTGAAACATCAAATCTCATGGTTATATATACCAAATCATAGTTCCTGTTCATAATCATACTAATAAATTCATCTTTGCACCACGGCCAAAGATATTCAACAACATGTCATCTTTGTATTACGAGCCAAAGATATTCATAAAAATCATTCATCTTTGCATTACGAGCCAAAGATATTCAACAACAGGTCATCTTTGCACTATAGGCCAAAAATATTCATATCTCAAAGAAATACATAATCATTTCAGAATTTATATAAACCATAATTATAACCATGTTGATCAATTCACCCTTGCACTTAAGCTAAAGATATTCAATTATAAATTCAATGGTCATAATCATACCAGTCACAATTCAACTTTTCACTACTGGCCAAAGAGAACCCTAGTCATGATCATACCAATAATCTACCCATCTATACACTTCAGTGAAAGAGAATTTCAACATCAGAGTTATAAAAATGTTATATATGATAATAAAATCAATATAATCAATACATAGTTTTAATCTCCAGAGTAATATTCATAAATCAACTATAATTTGGTTAGAAAAAGAAACCAATTTTGTAGTGAATAGTACCTGTGAATAGTAACTCGTGAATATTATTCATGAATAGTAACCCGTCGTGAATAGTAACTTGTGAATAGTAAATTGTGAATAGTAACTCGTGAATAGTAACTCATGAATAGTAACCCCGACATGAAAAAATTCTAAATTTGATAAAAAGTTCAAACCAATACTTCGGCATAATGATATTGAAGAAATAATATCACTTATAAAGAAAATAACATCGCTTTTAATCCCTTAGAATCCCGTACTATCCCTTACCTCAAAAGAGCAGTACTTCTGATTGGAATAACGCTAAACAAACTTGCACCGTATAGTAACACTCAAGATATCAAAATACTCACAAGAATACACTCGATAATATAGAGAGAGAAATAGAGGGAAAACTTTAGTTTCTGGTGTGATTTTCAATTCTAACCTAAGCACCTATTTATAGGAAATTGTTTAGAACACTAAAGCAGAAAATTTATTATTTATATTAAATTTTCACACCAACCTCTTTGAAAACTGAATTCAACATGTTTTCAATACCATTGGAGCCCACCAAATGACAAAAAAACGTTTTTCTTTTAAAAAATAATTAAAACTTTCAAAAATTAATTATTTCGGAACTTCGGAACTTCAATAATTCATAATAAATAGCTCTTTTATAAAAAAAAAAATTCAAATCTCGCTATTTTGTTTATAGGAAATTCAATTCTCTACAATTTTGAAGAAGAAAGTTTTTCCAAATTCTAAATAGAAATTGACCAAAATCCATAAATGGGCGATTTTACAGGCTATAATCAAATTTTAGTCAAGAAATGGGGTTTACCGACATGTTTAACGTATTTTAAACAACTTTTACAACAAAAATACTCTTCCTCCTTATATACTCATATATACCACATTCATTGTAAAAATATCACCATTATTATATTATAATAATATAATAAAATATTATTTTATCAGAAAAGATAAAATATCAATTTTCAACAATTGTCACTTTAAAAATTTTCTCTATCTATATCCACATAAAATGAATATTTTTCTTATCATATAAATTAA
Source organism: Panax japonicus (assembly GCA_020205505.1). Classification (NCBI taxonomy): domain Eukaryota; kingdom Viridiplantae; phylum Streptophyta; class Magnoliopsida; order Apiales; family Araliaceae; genus Panax; species Panax japonicus. Next base: position 12,170,023 of record CM035097.1, read on the forward strand.
TAATTAATTATTTACAAATAATATTACAGAATCACAATATTGACAACCAGACAGTTCCCAGGAAGAGGGGGCTTTCAAATAAGAATTTCTCCTTACTGGCGCGCAATTAGGTGACCAAGCCTCTCCTTAGACAGAACTTTCTAGACATTGCCAATAATGTTATCTAATAATATTATTCAGACAATATGAATTATTGTTTCGATAATGGAAAATACTGTGTAGTGACAATTATTAAAACAACAGTAATATAAAATATCAACACAGCAATTATTGAATCAATAAAATACTAAACAGTAATTACTGTAACAATTATTGAGTAGTGCCTGCTTACATAAGAATCAATAATTAGTGCAATACTGTGTGCTACTGTGCAACAACGCGTATTACTGTGTTTTAACCATCGGATATTCCAATAGTATTAACGGTAACAACTGCACCGTTATTTATAAACAACTTATACTTGTCGTTTTCTTCATCCAATCTCTTTCCGTTATGGGGCCCACAAAAGGCTGCGCCGTCGTATGAATATTCCCCGACAGGAAAAATATTCCACGACCAAACGAATATTCCCCGACAACAATGAGTATTTTATAACCACTTGCTTATTTTAAAAAAAAATTCATATATCACCCTTAACTTTAAATTTTATCAATTTAACCATTTACTGAATAGTAATTATAAGAAAAAATTGAATACTTTTATTTCATAAAATTCGGGGTCTTACATATATTATCAATAAATATTTAAATCATAAGCTTTAATTAAGGTTTGACATCCCCTAGAACTGAATAAAAAGCCCATCCTAACATGCTACAATAATAAAACTCTATATATGAATGTGTTGGGTCCTGATATTTTACATAGTGGGTCGGACTGGTTGGGCCTAATTCTTTGGTTAATCTATTGTGTCATCTTTGTCGAATCTTGAAAGCCTTGGGTCGGGTTGGCTGAACCGACCCATCAGATGACTAAATATCTTCACTTGGGCTTTGACCGGTGATGATGACAAAGGTAATGGCTGACTGATATCTTACATCGCATTAATGAGGATTGGAGAGTCGGCTAGCGGTGGACAAATGGGATTAGATTAATAGGTGTCAGGGGAGTTGGTTGCACGTAAAACTGGATCTTGGAGTATATGATAGCCAATATATCACAGCAAGGAGGGGATCAAGGGACATGTAATTGATAATTTTATCTCTCTCAATACACTAGATATTTTATCCTCCATTATTAACCTTGTGATCGCCTGTACTGACTCTCACGCCTGAGCTATCCCCCGACAGTCGAAGCCGTCAAGCTTGTGGCGTTGATCGTGTTTACTGTGCAGGATCAGGACGTCTTACGTGATTGGGACGTAGCAGAAGATCATGGCATTAACATTGGTGCTAGAAGGAGGGCTGAGTTCTAGTGTCCTTAATATTTTCAATCACAAGTTATAGCTGCTCTATGTCAAAATCCATGGTGAAGAGTAGAACAGTTACTTCTAAAGGATAACTGATGGCTATGACTTCGTCTACATAATGAGTATCCGTCAAGGATTAATTGAGTCCTTCAAAGAGTACTCATGCTGGTACTGCTTCCAAGCAGGTTTATGAGGGTTCTCGTTCGAGAATCCAAGGTAATGCTAGAAGAAGATTGATTTTTGCTACCAAGAGAAGACCTGACCATGGTCGGAAAAGGGTAGAAGGCATACTACTTAGAATCCTATACTGAAGTGGTCAGACTGACAGACCGATCAAGTTGGAAAGAAGTTTACACAACATAGACATGTCTCGAGGCCATCCTCAGGATCAAAGCAGACCCAACAACCATTTTACTGATTGACCGAAGAGGGTACTCCGCCCTATTGATTTTCAGGATTATGGTCGAAGCAGAGTAGATGAAGATCCACCAGCCATTTTCCTGATTGATCGAAGAGGGTACTCTGCCCTATTGGTTTTTGGGATCATGGTCAAAGCAGAGTAGATGAAGACCCAACAACCATTTTCCTGATTCACCGAGGAGGGTACTCCGCCCTATTGGTTTTCGGGATCATGGTCGAAGCAGATCCAGAATCCGCACTCCTGAGAATTTATTGAGGGTACAACCCCCTGTGGAGACTCGTCTTCGGAAATGCTCGTCTAAAGCTGTAGGTTCGAATGGAAAACACCAGACTGTTCAGAAGAAACTTTGATGAGGTTTAAAGTCCAAATCGGCAGAAAGATGTTTGCCAATATTTGGTACGTGGAAAGTGCCGAAGAATGCTAAGACGTTTCAGTGGACTTCGGTGCCTTTGTTGGTAAAGCCTGCTCTTGCTGTGTTATTGTATTTATATCTGGCATTTAGTTCGTTAGCAGTTGAAACAGTTTTGGTGCGTGAAGATGGGGGTAAGCAGCACCTGGTTTACTATATAAGCCATGTCCTTCGGGATGTTGAAATAAGCTAAAGATAGTTAGCGAGAAGCTGAAGAGTCTGACACAGCCGATGTGGTACTTCGGCAGAAGCAGGATATTCTTCTTCGGATAATCAGTGCAATTGGCTATCAGGTTAATATCCAGAGTAGTCGATCACAATGATGACTCCATTACTAATGCCTTGTCAAAACTGGTTATTTTCGAAGTGAACACCTTTGCTGGATTGATGGCGATCTTTCTTCGGGGTTTGACTCCATCCTAAGCTGATTATTCTCTTTGGGAGATTCACAAAGATATCTGTGGCGACCATATGGCTGTGAAGTCATTAGCCTACAAAGTACTTTGGCAGGGATATTCTTGAAAAAAACTGGGGATTCAGCACAGAAAGACTTCGGTAGCTCATCTACAATTTATATCGATCTTCTCTCTATTTGGTCCTAAATTCACAATGGTATAAGGAGGACGGGGGGGGGGGGGGACTCGCTGACCATTCGATGATAGCCTTTTTGGCAGGTGGTCTTTATGAATTTGTCAGGCCCTTCGTGGTAGGCAAACTTCATCGGTGTAAGGAGGACGGGGTGGACTCGCTGACCATTCGATGGTAGCCTTATTAGTAGGAGTGTCGTCATGGGGTTGTTATACCCTGCGTGGTAGAAAAATTCCATAGTCCTTTTAATTTTGCTTTACCGCGAGTGGTAAACAAAATGCACCGAAGTAAGGAGGTTCAGGTGGACTCGCTGACCATTCGATGGTAGCCTTATTGTTAGGTGTGTCCTTATGAATTTGTTCTACCCCGTGTGGTAAACAAATTCTATAGTCCTTATATCTTTGTTCTACCCCGAGTGGTAAACAAATGTCCTTATATACTTGTTTTACCCCAATTGGAAAACAATATCCCGATGGTGCAAGGAGGATCAGCCGAATTCACCTTGTACATAATCTATCTCACACTTCAGAAACGATAAGTATTCATTACTTTATTTTTGTTTAAGTGTTCAGTTCGGTTCATTGAGTTCGATTTATGTCATTTCTTAACTTAACTGTTATATGCCTTAACTGATTCACAATTTAAATTAAGTTCAAAAGAATTTTTTATAGTTTTCAAGATTGATTGATACTGAATTATTGACAAGAAGATGCTAACACAAAAGTCATAATAAATGAAGTTGATATTTCATTAATATTAACTGTTCACATAAAGTTAGAATTTTTACAGAAAGTTCTACAGCTAAAGGTAAAGAGGAGGTCATCTTCAGGCTTGTTCATTGTCATCATGGCCGTCTGAAGAGTCTAGATGAGATGGATCTACATTGGTTGTGACAAGCTTTCTCTTGCCTTTACTTCTGCAGATTTCATCTACTTCGGCATTACATATGGATAATCTCATCGTTCAGATCGACGGATTTTCTGCATGCTGCCTGGATTTCCTTACGTCGATCTTCGGTCAGTGGCGGACTCAAATCCCTAAGGGCTCGAAGTTCTTTGAGCTCTTCTTTAAGCTTCTGGCGATGTGCCAGATGTTTTGATTCTTTAGCTTGGGTCCACATGTATATTTGAGATGACCTGATGTGTGGCCTTGGTAGTCTCCAACTCTTTTTTGACCTTGTTGAGATCCTTCTGAAGGCACTCTTTGTTGAAGAGGGCGATATCATAATCATGTATTGCCTTCGCCAAAATCGATTGAAATATGACGTTCTCCCTTTGGACGGCGTCTTCTTCGGCTTAGGCTTCTTTGTATTTGGGACGGAGGCGCCCGAAGACACTGTTTGCTTGTAGATGATCAATGTTAATGAATCAGTTCAAATTGATGGGCCGAGATGTAATTGGATAAGTTAAGTAGCATCTTACCTTAGCTTGGTATTTCATTCCCTCGTCGATCAGGTTCATTATGGAGCTATTGCCGAATCGGTGGTCATCGGTATCATGGACAAAGGAGTTGTGGAGTTGAGATGAGAATTTCTCATTGGATTCTAGCAGAGAGTGAGGGATCTCTTCGATATGAGCTCTATTTGTTCTTCGGGCTCTTCGTCGGAAACTACGATTTCAACTGGGATGCCCGGAGGAAGATCGGCTTCTGTGGGAGGTACTTGTAGCTCTTCGGCGGTTGGAGGAGTTATTTGGATTTCCTTCTTTTTTGCACGAAAGACTCGGGTCCATTCGTCAAGGGGCATATAGAGGAAGCACTCGTTGTAAGTCCGTGTGAGGGGGTGTTTTGATTTTCGGGCAAATTGATTTATTTGGCGAGGTTAGCTTGTCCCTTCAGTGGGAGTTGATTCTGTGGCTTGAGCTTTGGTATTTAAAGGCTCTTCAATTGGTACTTCTGTAGAGGTCGGAGAAGATGAATCCTTTATGTTGTTATTTAATGTTCATCAGATAGGCCTCGGTAAGCTATATTTTGGGCCTTTATCGATCTTATTATAACTCCTTTTTCCTGGACCGATGCCATTTATACTCTTTCATTAAACATCCTGTTTAATAAAAGACTAGGGGGCAATGTTGGGTCCTGATATTTTACATAGTGGGCCGGACTGGTTGGGCCTAATTCTTTGGTTAATCTATTGGGTCATCTTTGTTGGATCTTGAAAGCCTTGGGCTGGGTTGGCTGAACCAATCCATCAGATGATTAAATATCTTCACTTGGGCTTTGACCGATGATGATGACAAAGGTAATGGCTGACTGATATCTTACATCACATTAATGAGGATTGGACAGTGGGCTAGTGGTGGACAAAGGGAATGAGATTAACAGGTGTTAGGGGAGTCGGTTGCATGCAAAACCGAATCTTGGAGTATATGATAGCCAATATATCACAGTAAGGAGGGGATCAAGGGACAGGTAATTAATAATTTTATCTCTCTCAATACACTAGATATTTTATCCTTTATTGTTAACCTTGTGATCACCTGTACTGACTCTCACGCCTGAGCTATCCCTCGACGGTCGAAGCCGTCAAGCTTGTGGTGTTGATCGTGTTTACTGTGCAGGATCATGACGTCTTACGTGATTGGGACGTAGCAGAAGATCTTGGCGTTAAAAGAATGTCTGTGTAAATTTGTATACGTTCTAAATGTATTAAAGAAGTATTTATAACCCTAGCAGAACCCGTTGCAACTGTGACAACCCGAGAATTTGGGCAAATTATTAAAATCTTAAATGATGGATTTAAGGTCAAATAATAGACCTAGACAGAAAATAAGTGTATGCGTTTAATGTTATTGGGATAGAATTTTGAGGGTTTCAAAATTCTGTAAAGGATATAGGTGAATTATTTAGGATTAAGGATTTATGTGATTAAATTCTGTGTTTATGGTTAATGATATGTTCAGAATGTGGTTAAGGGTCATAGGTTGATCAGATAAATTATATCTGTGACAAACCCTAAGTATATATTAAGAACGACAGCGTTCAGTTAGAAAACTTTAACGTCTAATAAGAAACCCTAGAAATCGGTTCTGGAAACCCTAATTTCAGTTCTGGGAAATCTGAAACCCTAATTCGGATATTGAAAACCCTAGATTGGGAATGTAATGTATGTACAAGGTTAAACGTAATTAATTAGGGAAAACCCTAATTAATTATTTAAAAACTTAATTGATTATTTAAAAACCCTAATACTAGATCTGAAAACCCTAATTTTAGAATCTGATAAAATGAAACCCTAATCTGGGAATATAACGGAGAATTTTAATGCTTAAGTGCTATTAATTAAGTAATAATTAGGGTAAATGTTAATTAATTAACAAACACTAATTTCTAATTTTAGGAACCCTAATTGTTCCGTCAGAAACCCTAATGCTAAATTGTGGAATTAATTGCTAAAATTAGCAAGGCTAATTAGGAAACCCTATTCCTAATTATTTCAATTTTTGTGTAATTAGAAAACCCTAATCTAATTACGAGATTTAATTTATAAATGAGAAAATTTAGTTTTTCTATTTAAAACCCTAAAATGTGGGTTATAAACCCTAATATGTGATTTTGACAGTAATTGCTAAATTAGCAATTTTAATTAGGAAATACTAATCCTAATTAGTAATATTTAAAATATGATTAAGGAATTTTAATATAATTAGTAAATCCTAATTATAAGTTAAAAATGTTAAATTTCTATTTTTGAAAATATGAATTTGGAAAATGATAGAAACCAAGTTGCTAAATCTTAAAGGATTAAAATCCTAAACCCTAAAGATCCAAACCCTAAACCCTAAGGGTTACAAGAAATGTCCATACTAGAATTAAAATTTATGTGAAAGATGACTTTAATGCCCCTTTTATATTTTATTAAGTTGGAGTGAAAATCTTGCCAAGATCATGGGTTGTTGAGTAACCCTAGCTATAACCTAGCCCTAACATTTGACAAAATCCAGCAAAACAACCCTTTTTCAACACCATTCATGCATCTAGCAATTATATATAAAGAGTTAGAGAGAGAAAAGCGTGCTTGTTTTGCTCATTTTTTTCACAACAATCATCCAAGACCTTATCTCTCAAACACCTATGAAATTTAGTGTGAAATCAGTCATATATTGAAGCCCCACGTTTACCCACAACAGATCAGAAACATAGAATCAAGAATTGATGCATAAAGGTATAAACCCTAACCAAGAAATTCGATCTTTGATCCTATGATAAATGTTATGTTTTAGTGTTTAAACATGTAATATATAGTGTTAAATGATGATCTGGGTTGTCAAAACACAAACCCATAACATCAAAGTGCTCGGAGTTGACATTTTATGAAATCTGGAAAAATTGCTAAAACATCGTCTGACAAGCAAATGTCAGACCCCATAAATCTGTGTGTGTATGATGATATATGTGTTTAGAGATATGGATCTGTTCTATGACATGTAGGCTTTAATCTGGAACTGGAATCGTGGTAATAGCATGTCTAGATGTCTTGTTATTTGCAGTCAAAGATCGTTGACCGATCAGGCTTTTCTGGAATTCTGGGCAAACCCAGAAACCCAGATCGTCTGACAGCATTTTCTGTGCCTTTGATCTTGCTGTGGTTTACGTTTTGAGCCAAGTTGTTGTATTTATATTGTTCTCTGTCTTATGGGCTACAAGAATATGCTTTTATATCACTCTGATATGTACATGAATCGGAGAAATTGATGGTCAAACCATGGTTGACCATCACGCCGAATGAAGATTCTGGGTAACCCAGAAATCTTCAAAGGCAGTTTTAGTATGTACTTTGACCATGCCAGATCGTGATCATATGATGTTGTTAGGTTGATTTTCTGATATGGTCGTGTACCCAGACATTAGTACTACAATGTTGAACCTTTATATCACACGAATAATGCACATACTGCAAGTTACAAGGATCTAAAGTAGCACCCACGTCTGTTCTTCATTTTCTGGAAAACCCAGAAAATGAAGAACATCGATGTCAGACATTTGGCCAGCCTAGATCTTGCTATGATGTTGTGTTATTATCAAGATGTTGGTTGTGTGTTGTAGTATTACATAAACACTACATGATCACACTTCAAACGAGCCCAGAAAACATTCAGAACACAGTTTAAATTCCGGTCAAACAAGGACCCTCGTATCTGACATGAATGCTCAAGAACACCTATAGCGACAGAAAGTGTCGCTATAGGCCTTTAGCGACAGTTTATTTAATAATTTCCAGAATTTAATTTAAAATTTGAAAAAAAATGGTTTTTAATTATTAAAAATACAAAATAAATTATAAAAAATTATTTTAAAGTCCGAAAAATAGTTTTTAACTATTTTGAGTATATTTCAAAAATATTTAGTATTTTTGGAATATAAATGGTATTTATTTATTTAATTTTAATATTAAATAAATTATTTAAAAATAATTTTTAATTCATGAAAAATCATGAAAAATAATATTATGATAAAAGAAAATATTTTAAGTTATTTTTGATAACTTTTGATATTTTGTGATGAAATTCATTAATTAATAAATATTAATGATAATTAGTTTATTTAATAAATATATTAAATAAATTAAGGAAAAATGGAATTAATGCTTTATAAATCATATAAAAATGATTTAAGGATTATAAAAATATTTTAAGTTATAAAATATAACTTTTGATATTTAGTCATGAAAATATTAATATTTTAATGTTAATATTAATTATCGGATAATGGATTAAAGTGTTGGAAAATCATATAATTATGATTTTAAAGTATTAAAAATACTTTGATATATTATAATTATATTATAATATTATATACGGATTTTCATTAATATTTTATATTAAATAAATATTAATGATTAAGGTATTAAGTGGTATTTAATTCATTTAAATACGGTACTAATGATTGAAAAATATTGATAAATGGTAATAATTATCCGAAAATTATTGCGAGCCTAGGAAAAATATTTTGTCTGATTAGAAACTATCTGTGATAATTGTTAAGTGGTTAGACAGAGTTTAATTGAACTTAAACTCGATAAAAAGTCCGACTAGACCGTCGGGATGATAGAATTGTGTCAGGTTCAACTCAGAATGTAATAGTTTGACTTGATACCTAGTCTTATGTGCTGTATAGACTGATAGGCTTATGTGGTAATGTGTTTAGGTTATTCTATGTGTATAAATATAACAGTATTATAATGTGATGATATTATTCTAATATTGGAGATCTATATTATTAATATTAGGTCTTCGGGATAAAGCGTTATTAAATTGCGTGCGGTAATCAACGGTTCAGGCAAGTTTTGCTTATACTTAACTCTAATAAGAGTGTTTCATTCAAGCTGATGGTTAATCGTTGTTGATTACCATGAAAATTGTACTCTGTACATCTTGCATGTATAAGTCAGGTATGAAAGGCTGATCACCTTCATTACCAGTTTGTTCAGAAATGTTTGTTCATGTATAAAACTTGTTTAGTCAAAAGTTTGTTCGTGATAATTCTCAACTATATTGATGAATTATAGTCAGCTTATTATTCATACTCTTCAATCATGATATATTGTTATATTGTTGTATTTAAACTTGCTGGGAAACTTTCATGCTCACCCTTGCTATATCATGATAAACATTGCAGATAAAGCGAATGCGTTCGGATACAGGAAAATGTTAAAGTCAAGTTCTACTTGGGTTAAAAGTGCGGCTAGTTTGTAAATAACGTATTTGTTAAATATTATTGTATAATAGATATTTTGTGAAATGTGTATAAGTTAAGGTTACTCGACCTTGGGTGAATAGTGTGTAATGTAATGTATAAACAATTTATGTTTATATCTTCCTCAAATAGTGATAGAAATAGCGTACCGAGTCCGCGGCGATTCGGGGCCCGGATTCGGGGATGCTATAGTTGGTATCAGAGCTGTTGGTTATGAAGCTTAGGTAGTAATACCTGAGACCAATAACCGCAGTTATTAGGATTAAGTACTAACTCAAATCGAGTTAGTGTGTCGATAAGATTCAAAGATGAATCTCGGCGAGTGTAAAGACATAGAGTTCCCTAACTCTGATAATAAAGTTGAACATTAATGGTGAATAGATCGAGTCTAAAAGACTGAAAGTGCAGGGATAAGAGATCGTAAAACAAAACGATCATAGTGCATGGAATTGAATCGTAATATATACGATAAGATCACCCCGTGATCTGATAAAGGTTATGATATGGGAAATGAATCAATCTTATGATTGAAAAGTTTACAGCAAGATGCTGTGTGAAAGGTTGTACTATGAAATGGTACTATGAAAATGAAAACTCATAAATGAGTTATGGATCATGAATACGAATTGAATTCGTATTGAAAAAGGGGGTTAAGATTAGGTGGGGATTTCAATGAGGACTCGTGCCAGCAACAGAGTTGTATGATTCCTTGTATGGGCAGGGAATTGTACTTGGTGTAAAAACTACTTAGTTGGTGGCATTGGTAATAGTTGAAATGTTGTGTCACGCTAGTTATTATATATAGATAAATAGGTCATAGGTAGAGAATATAGGATTAAGTACGAGTTCTTAGAACTCATACTTATGTGACATTCTTGACGCATAGTTATATGAAATGTTTATGAGCCCCTCAGCGAACGGACGCCAAAGGTCAGACTAGGGTCAGCTTGTAAACTCATATAATTGTGGTCAGGTTATGAACTCATAAGTGTGGTTTTATGAATTGGGTATAGTTGTGTGTGAATGGAGTGTTAAGGATTATAGGAACAGATAGATTCTTAAGCAAATGATCATTAGTGGAGACTTAGGTTTTCCTAAAACTCCTAGCTATGCTAAACTTCAAAATGATTGACATCAAGCTAAATACGCACTATGTGCCTTTAAAAAAAATGTAGACTCGTAATCATTTTTGAAACGGTTTAAAGTACAATCTATGCTACTTATTTCGGCTAGACGGAAATGTTTTGAAATATCAAAAATTGTTTTATTTATCACTTATGTACCATGTAACCTGGTGCAGAGATGATAAAAACGATGGAGTCATCAATGCATTATTACTTAGTATGAATTTGACCTGAAGTCACTATTCTACTATGGTATGATGTAGTATGATAAAATTACCAATGACGGAATCCTCAACGGACTGTTAATACAGTGCGGCATCATGACGTCATTCTCAAAAATATTTTCAAAAACTTTAATTTGCCAACGGGGTTTGGCTACACCTAAAATAATTCGATTGAATTGAATTATTGATATGGGTCTATGCTATTTGATTCAGCTAGACTAATGTTATAAAAACTCCAAGTGTTTATTGAAAGAATTTCCCGAACCAAATTATTTTGGTGCGGAATCCAATGATAAGACTGAGGTGAACGATAATGTTTGGATAAATAATCCAATCTAATAGCGTAAATATTCGCTAAAAATGACTAATACGTTATACATGACGTAACTGTACGATGGGATGATCACTTAAAGTACTAATAATGGTAGTTTACCTTCTTTGTGATTGTAAACATACCAAGTAATGTATTGTTTTGCGGTATGATCACTACCGTTAAAACTAAATGTGTTCATGGTCTATATGACCCCTCAGCATAATTTCAAAACTTTTACTCCGGTGAGAGGTGTATTGGGTAGCATGTAATAATGTGTGTGAATGGTTCATGTGTGAATGGTATAAGGTGCATGGTGTAAGGTGTAAGGTTCATGTGCGAATGGTGTAAGGTGCACGGTGTAAGGTGTAAGGTGAATTTCGGGGACGAAATTCTTATAAGGAGGGGTAAATGTGACAACCTGAGAATTTGGGCAAATTATTAAAATCTTAAATGATGGATTTAAGGTCAAATAATAGACCTAGACAGAAAATAAGTGTATGCGTTTAATGTTATTGGGATAGAATTTTGAGGGTTTCAAAATTCTGTAAAGGATATAGGTGAATTATTCAGGATTAAGGATTTATGTGATTAAATTCTGTGTTTATGGTTAATGATGTGTTCAGAATGTGGTTAAGGGTCATGGGTTGATCAGATAAATTATATCTGTGACAAACCCTAAGTATATATTAAGAACGACAGCGTTCAGTTAGAAAACTTTAACGTCTAATAAGAAACCCTAGAAATCGGTTCTGGAAACCCTAGTTTCAGTTCTGGGAAATCCGAAACCCTAATTCGGATATTGAAAACCCTAGATTGGGAATGTAATGTATGTACAAGGTTAAACGTAATTAATTAGGGAAAACCCTAATTAATTATTTAAAATCTTAATTGATTATTTGAAAACCCTAATACTAGATCTGAAAACCCTAATTTCAGAATCTGATAAAATGAAACCCTAATCTGGGAATATAACGGAGAATTTTAATGCTTAAGTGCTATTAATTAAGTAATAATTAGGGTAAATGTTAATTAATTAACAAACCCTAATTTCCAATTTTAGGAACCCTAATTGTTCCGTCAGAAACCCTAATGCTAAATTGTGGAATTAATTGCTAAAATTAGCAAGGCTAATTAGGAAACCCTATTCCTAATTATTTCAATTTTTGTGTAATTAGAAAACCCTAATCTAATTACGAGATTTAATTTATAAATGAGAAAATTTAGTTTTTCTATTTAAAACCCTAAAATGTGGGTTATAAACCCTAATATGTGATTTTGACCCTAATTGCTAAATTAGCGATTTTAATTAGGAAATACTAATCCTAATTAGTAAGATTTAAAATATGATTAAGGAATTTTAATATAATTAGTAAATCCTAATTATAAGTTAAAAATGTTAAATTTCTATTTTTGAAAATATGAATTTGGAAAATGATAGAAACCAAGTTGCTAAATCTTAAAGGATTAAAATCCTAAACCCTAAAGATCCAAACCCTAAACCCTAAGGGTTACAAGAAATGTCCATACTAGAATTAAAATTTATGTGGAAGATGACTTTAATGCCCCTTTTGTATTTTATTAAGTTGGAGTGAAAATCTTGCCAAGATCATGGGTTGTTGAGCAACCCTAGCTATAACCTAGCCCTAGCATTTGACAAAATCCAGCAAATCAGCCCTTTTTCAACACCATTCATGCATCTAGCAATTATATATAAAGAGTTAGAGAGAGAAAAGCGTGCTTGTTTTGCTCATTTTTTTCACAACCATCATCCAAGACCTTATCTCTCAAACACCTACGAAATTTAGTGTGAAATCAGTCATATATTGAAGCCCCACGTTTACCCACAACAGATCAGAAACATAGAATCAAGAATTGATGCATAAAGTGTAAGACCCCAGTTTTTATAAATAAAGATGAATTTTTATAATTATTATTTTTGAATATTATGGAATAAATCTGATATAATTTTATAGTTGTGGGTAATATTTATAAATTTTGCAAAGTACGCAAGTTGTTATAAAATATTCGTTTGGTCGGGGAATATTCTTTTTGTCGGGGAATATTCGTACGACGGCACAATCATTGGTGGACCCCACAACGGAAGTATTGTCATAGTTAGAAAACGACAAAATTATCTTTCTATAAAATAACGGCGGAGGTGTTACCGTTAAAAACTGTTGAACTACTCGGTAGTAAAAGTACAGTAATACGCGTTGTTGCATAGTAGCACACGGTATTGATTATTGATGCTTACGTGAGAAGTCACTCAGCTATACTCAATTATTGCTACAGTAATTGCTGCATCATATCTCTTATATTATTGATACAATTATTGTCACAGTATCATCTGTATAATATGTTATATTATTTAAACAATAATTGAGACGACAAGTTATAAATGATTAATAATTGTTGAAAGATTAAATATGTGCTGATTAAAAATAAAATGATTTCTGGTAATTTTTATTTAATCCTTGATGTATATAAAGAGTCTATTATTAGACGTTTGTGGTAAGTTGAATTATTTATGGGGGGGCATATGTCATCATCTAAGAGTCTTTTTCATAAATAGTAATTACTTTTATAAATAGTAATTACTTTCGTAAATAGTAATTACCTTCGTCAATAGTAATTACCTTCGTAAATAGTAATTACCTTCGTAAATAGTAAATACTTTTCGTAAATAGTAATAAATCTTTTATAAATAGAGGCCTAGGGCTTCATTATTTTTCACGAATTCGCTCAAGCTATAGAGAGAGAAAGTATAGAGAGAATAAGAGAAAAAGAAGAAGAGTATTCGGTTATTACACTACTGCAGTATTCAATCTCCTAAATAAGGTAAGGGGTGTTATTCTTTCTTCTTGAAGAGAACTTATGTTCTTACGTTCTTTGTTATTCTGTTGGAATAACTTGTAAAAGTGGCATACCCTATACATGACCTGTATACGCGGTACACCCTATACTTGGTGAAATCCTTATGTTATTCCATTCATTATTATTCTGTTGGAATAACCGGTATACGCGGAATACCCTATACTTGGTGACATCCATTTACTATCCTGTCTTTATATTTCTGTCGGAATATCCTGTCTGTGTTTTTTACACCGGACCTGGTTCCATTCTTTATTATTCTGTTGGAATATCCTGTCTGTGTGTTTTACACCAGACCTGGTTCCATTATTTATTATTCTGTTGGAATATCCTGTCTGTGTGTTTTACACCGGACCTGGTTCCATTCTTTATTATTCTGTTGGAACATCCTGTCGGTGTGAATTTCACCTGACCTGGTTCCGTTATTATTATTCTGCTGGAATAACCTGTCTGTGCGGTCTATCGCATGCATGGTGATTTCTTTTGTTATTCCATTCTTTATTATACTCAGTTGGATAAAACTTTGACTTCTATGCTCCATGAAATTAGTGGAATATCCTTGATATTTGCGCTTCATCCAGTATCCTTTCATAGAAATATTCTTCTGATCATTCTTGAATTTTACACCACAAAACAGTATCGTGTTGACAAATTTGAACGTTAATAATTCCTGGATAAAATAATTCTTGAACTTGTTTTATTGAATTCTTATATCATTGTCATCATCCTCATGTTTATATTTTGTCGAAAGTCATCTGTGGCCTGTAGTGCATAGATGGACTTGGTATGATTATGACCAGGGATTATTCGGTGTAATCATGACCGTAATGTTACAAATGATGTAAAAATTAAAAATCCTCATTGTCCCGTAGTGCATTGATGGACAGTTGTTGGCATGATCATGACCATTGATGAATACACAAATATTCTTGGCTGTAGTGCATGAATAATTATGGTCGTGATACTAAAGAATATCCTTGGCCGTAGTGCGGGGGTGATTCGATGATGTGGAATATTTATTAAGCTGAGTCTCAGCTATAACGATGATGAAAAACCTTTTAAATCATAAAAGATAGTAGATTTTATTTTCTACTTGACTCTTTTAATGGATTGCTGGTTCCGCTGTAGTTAAACTTGATGTTTATTGTATTTTATCAGTTTAACACTGTTGAAGGCTAATGATAATTTATTCTGCATTATCTTAGTCATAATATTTCTTACTGGGCTAGTTGAGCTCACCCTTTCTTTCACTGTTCTCTTCAGGAAATGAGAATATAGCTGGGACGAGTCGGGGAACGGAGTGATGGACCAGAGAATAGTATTAGTAGTCCTCACTATTCTGTTAAATAGTGTGACAATAATTGTATTGAGGACACCTTTTGAGTTTGTATGATCTCTAGTAGACAGTAATTGTATTCAAACTCACAGTTATGTTTTGTCGTATTGTACACGACAGTTGTATTAGTAAGTTGTATTTGAATTCTATACCATGTATCTGGCGACTCAAGATGGGTGATGTATACCTAATTTTGGGGGCGTCACAGTTGGTATCAAAGCTTAGGGATATGATCCCTGGCTAAGATGTGAGACTAGAACTAGGAGGGGAGAGACGGGGAATTCCTTCGCTAGTATGACCTACCTAAGTTTATGTGCTATGTTATTGGTCGGTCAGAATATAGAGATAATATGTTACATGTCAATTAACCTTTTGTTTTGTGGCAGTATCTGAAAATGACATCTGAGAATATTGAGAATGACAATGGAGCACAGGCGATCGTTGATTCACCACATATCAATAATCAGGATAATGTGCATCAGGAAGGCGAAAATCCTCATCAAATGACGAATGATCAAATGTTCAGAGGTTTTATGCAATTCATGCAGCAGCAGGCGAGAGCAACTCCTGTCCAAAACGTAGATGGAAATGCGGGAAACTCTCGGGCGGTCACCGCTAAACAGTTCAAGGAGCTGGGACCACCGGAGTTTAAGGGAGAGCCAAAACCACTTATGGCGGAAACATGGATAAAGCAGATGACCAAGATATTTGATGTCTTGGGATGCTCCGAGGAGCAAAAGGTTCCCTTTGCCGCTTTTATGTTGCGCGGAGAGGCAGATTACTGGTGGGAATCGGTAAAACGTACTCAACCTGCTGTACTGAAGATATCTTGGGAGAAGTTCCAGGAGCTGTTCAACGACAAATACTTTCCCGAAAGTATTCGCCACATGAAGGAGGTGGAGTTTATTAAGTTGGAACAAAATAATATGACCGTGTCGCAATACGAGGCAAAATTTGCAGAGTTATCACGGTTTGCGTCCCACTTGGTGGATAATGAAGAGAGAATGGCACGAATGTTTTTAAGAGGTTTGAAGCCGGAGATACGTCAACATCTTATTTCTCATAAATTGTGTTTATATTCAGATGTTGTAAATAGGGCTCAGTTAGTGGAGCGCGATAACGAGTCAACTCAACTAAAAGAGAGCAGCCGGCAAAATTATAATACCAGCGAGAGTGGTCATCAAAGCGGTGACAACAAGCGTGGAGGGAATCAGCAAGCCAGAGATGGTAACCACTTCGGTGGTAATCAGGGCCAAAACAAGAAGAATGGACATTTCAAGAAGAGGAGATTCAACAATGATGGAAAGACGTCAGCACAAGCACCCGTTGTTAAGGAAGGAGAAAGACCACCTATCATATGCTTCAAATGCGGAGGGGAGGGACACATCAGTCCAAATTACGCGATGCCGTCCAAAGCATGTTATAATTGTGGAAGAGAAGGTCACTTAGCCCGATTTTGTCGTTTACCGAAGACAAATTCAGCTAGGATGGAGGCACCAAAGGTCGTCCCAGAAAAGTCAAAGCCTGTAGTGCAAGGGAGAGCGTTTGTTGTGACCTCCCAGAAAGCAAGGAACCCGAATGAGGTCATCACGGGTAAGCTTATCATAAACTCTAACGAAATCTATACTTTATTTGATACCGGTTCTACCCATTCTTTTATTTCTCCTACTTGCGCTCATCGATTAAATTTGACTCCGGAGAAATTAGACTTTGACTTATCTGTGGAAACTCCGTTGGGAGAAACCTTTATTACATCCACTGTTTATAAGTCTTGTTTGGTTCAAATCGGTACCCTCACATTACCTGTAGATCTTATTTCATTGAAAATACTTGCATTTGACGTGATTCTAGGGATTGATTAGTTAACTACTTATCATGCAAAAATTGATTGTTTCCATAAGGTTGTTAGCTTTCATATTCCTAATCAACCTATTATGCGAATTCAAGCGACCAAACCATTAAAATCAATCACGGTCATCTCAAGCCATAAAGCTATTCGTTTATTGAAAAACGGATGTCAAGCTTTCTTAGCTCATGTCACAGATTTAAACAAAAATACGTCAGTTTTGAACGATATTTCTATTGTTAATGAATTTCCTGACGTATTCCCCGAAGAACTTCCTGGCCTACCCCCAGAGCGTGAGATTGAATTTTGTATCGACCTTGAACCCGGTACAAAACCCATTTCTAAAGCCCCATATCGAATGGCTCCTATTGAACTTCAGGAGTTAAAAACCCAACTGCAGGAATTGTTAGACATCGGCTTTATTCGTCCTAGTACTTCTCCTTGGGGTGCTCCTGTTCTATTCGTGAAGAAGAAAGATGGGAGTATGCGACTTTGTATTGATTATCGGGAGTTGAATCATGTCACCATCAAAAATAGGTATCCATTGCCACGTATTGATGATCTATTTGACCAGTTGCAAGGAGCCAAATTCTTTTCAAAGATCGATCTTTGTTCCGGGTATCACCAATTAAAGATTAGAACCGATGACATTCCAAAGACGGCTTTCAGAACTCGGTACGGGCATTATGAATTCTTAGTCATGTCCTTTGGATTGACTAATGCTCCTGCTGCCTTCATGGATATGATGAACCGAGTATTCAAGGAATATTTGGATCATTTTGTGGTCGTCTTTATTGACGACATCCTTATTTATTCCAAAAGCCGTGAAGATCATGAGCAACACTTGAGGCTGACACTCCAAAAGCTTCGTGAATATAGGCTTTATGCCAAGTTGAAGAAATGCGAGTTCTGGCTTGAGGAAGTAGCATTCCTTGGGCACGTGGTATCAAGTCGTGGAATATCTGTTGACCCAGCAAAGATTGAAGCTATTCAAAGCTGGGAGCAACCTAAATCAGTGACCGAAGTACGTAGCTTTCTCGGTTTAGCTGGTTATTATCGGAGATTCGTGGAAGGATTTTCTCGAATCGCTACTCCATTGACTCAGCTGACTCGGAAAGATACAAAGTTCGGTTGGAGCGAAGAATGTGAGAAGAGTTTTCAAGAACTCAAGAGGAGACTCATTTCAGCACCTGTTCTGACAATACCGTCTGGCTCGGAGGGATTTGTCATCTACAGTGATGCTTCGGGCAAAGGGCTGGGATGTGTTCTCATGCAACATGGAAAAGTCATAGCCTATGCCTCGCGACAACTCAAAGAATATGAGAAGAATTATCCTACTCATGATCTAGAGTTGGCAGCTGTTGTCTTTGCACTTAAAATTTGGAGGCATTACTTGTATGGGGAGAAAGTGGAGATCTTTACGGATCATAAAAGCCTCAAATATTTCTTCACTCAAAAGGAACTCAACATGCGACAACGACGTTGGCTTGAACTGTTGAAAGATTATGATCATACCATCCAATACCATCCTGGAAAAGCAAACGTGGTAGCTGACGCATTGAGTAGAAGATCACATGCAAGTACGAGTGCGATATTGTCAACGCAAGGGCCCATTTTGTGTGACTTGCAAAGGATGGGGATAGAGTTAAAGACTCCAGGGACGCATATGACGATGGCGAATATACGAGTAGACCGACTTTAATCGATAAAGTTAAAGCTGCTCAAGCTACAGACCTGGAGCTGATGCGTATGAGGAAGAAAGTGCAAGAAGGTGCTATGCCGGAAGCAAGAATCGATGAAGAGGGAATACTTCGAGTCAATTCCAGACTTTGTGTTCCTAACGACCCTGATTTAAAGTATAAAATCATGATGGAGGCGCACAATACACCGTTTGCAATCCATCCTGGGAGTACCAAAATGTATCATGATATTCGTCATACATTTTGGTGGAGTAATATGAAGAGAGAAATAGCGTTGTTTATCTCAAGGTGTCTAACTTGTCAACGAGTTAAAGCGGAGCATCAAGTACCAAAAGGTCCATTGCAACCAATTGAAATTCCAGAATGGAAGTGGGAGCACATTACCATGGATTTCGTTACCGGTCTTCCTAAGGTTTCTCAAGGCATAGATGCGATTTGGGTTATTGTTGATAGATTGACCAAGTCTGCTCATTTCTTACCGATACGAGAAACTTATACACTTGAACGTCTTGCTCGTATGTACATAAACGAGATTGTAAGACTATATGGTATGCCGGTATCCATAGTTTCTGATCGAGACCCAAGATTTACTTCACAATTTTGGGTTAGTTTGCAAAAAGCTATGGGCACAGACTTACGATTTAGCTCGGCATATCATCCTCAGACGGACGGACAGTCGGAGAGGACTATTCAAACTCTCGAAGATCTATTAAGACTCTGTGTCCTTGATTTCAAGGGAAGTTGGGATAAGTTCTTACCATTGGTGGAGTTTTCCTACAACAACAGTTATCAAGCAAGTATTGGCATGGCTCCATTCAA
This sequence comes from Panax japonicus, assembly GCA_020205505.1. Classification (NCBI taxonomy): domain Eukaryota; kingdom Viridiplantae; phylum Streptophyta; class Magnoliopsida; order Apiales; family Araliaceae; genus Panax; species Panax japonicus. The sequence goes on from CM035097.1 coordinate 12,189,772, forward strand.
AGCGTTGTATGGAAGAAAGTGTCGTTCTCCAGTATGCTGGGATGAGGTGGGTGAAGCAACGTTGTTGGGACCGGAGTTGGTACGTATGACTACGGAAAAGATTCAAACGATCCGACAACGTATAAAAACCTCACAAAGTCGACAAAAGAGTTATGTTGATCTTCATCGAAAGGACGTGGAATTCAATATAGGAGATCATGTGTTGTTACGTGTTACTCCATGGAAAGGAGTTACAAGATTTGGAAAGAGAGGAAAACTCAATCCTCGATTCATCGGTCCATTTTTAATCCTCGATCGAGTAGGAACTGTGGCCTATAGACTCGCTTTACCGCCAAGTATGTCTCGTGTTCATAATGTTTTTCACATATCCATGTTACGAAAATATGTGAAAGACCCGAACCACATTATTGAGTTAGAACCGGACGAAATAGCGGAAGATCTGACGTATGAAGAGATTCCTGTTCAAATCTTGGATAAGAAGGAACATATTCTACGCTCCAAGGTTATACCTCAAGTCAAAGTTTTGTGGAGAAACCACGATGTTGAGGAAATGACTTGGGAGTTAGAATCTGAAATGAAATCAAGGTATCCTTACCTCTTTGACATACCAGGTACGTACCCTAATTTCGAGGGCGAAATTTCATAAGAAGGGGAGGTTGTAAGACCCCAGTTTTTATAAATAAAGATGAATTTTCATAATTATTATTTTTGAATATTATGGAATAAATCTGATATAATTTTATAGTTGTGGGTAATATTTATAAATTTTGCAAAGTACGCAAGTTGTTATAAAATATTCGTTTGGTCGGGGAATATTCTTTTTGTCGGGGAATATTCGTACGACGGCACAATCATTGGTGGACCCCACAACGGAAGTATTGTCATAGTTAGAAAACGACAAAATTATCTTTCTATAAAATAACGGCGGAGGTGTTACCGTTAAAAACTGTTGAACTACTTGGTAGTAAAAGTACAGTAATACGCGTTGTTGCATAGTAGCACACGGTATTGATTATTGATGCTTACGTGAGAAGTCACTCAGCTATACTCAATTATTGCTACAGTAATTGCTGCATCATATCTCTTATATTATTGATACAATTATTGTCACAGTATCATCTGTATAATATGTTATATTATTTAAACAATAATTGAGACGACAAGTTATAAATGATTAATAATTGTTGAAAGATTAAATATGTGCTGATTAAAAATAAAATGATTTCTGGTAATTTTTATTTAATCCTTGATGTATATAAAGAGTCTATTATTAGACGTTTGTGGTAAGTTGAATTATTTATGGGGGGCCATATGTCATCATCTAAGAGTCTTTTTCATAAATAGTAATTACTTTTGTAAATAGTAATTACTTTCGTAAATAGTAATTACCTTCGTCAATAGTAATTACCTTCGTAAATAGTAATTACCTTCGTAAATAGTAAATACTTTCGTAAATAGTAATAAATCTTCTATAAATAGAGGCCTAGGGCTTCATTATTTTTCACGAATTCGCTCAAGCTATAGAGAGAGAAAGTATAGAGAGAATAAGAGAGAAAGAAGAAGAGTATTCGGTTATTACACTACTGCAGTATTCAATCTCCTAAATAAGGTAAGGGGTGTTATTCTTTCTTCTTGAAGAGAACTTATGTTCTTACGTTCTTTGTTATTCTGTTGGAATAACCTGTAAAAGTGGCATACCCTATACATGACCTGTATACGCGGTACACCCTATACTTGGTGAAATCCTTATGTTATTCCATTCATTATTATTCTGTTGGAATAACCGGTATACGCGGAATACCCTATACTTGGTGACATCCATTTACTATCCTGTCTTTATATTTCTGTCGGAATATCCTGTCTGTGTGTTTTACACCGGACCTGGTTCCATTCTTTATTATTCTGTTGGAATATCCTGTCTGTGTGTTTTACACCGGACCTGGTTCCATTATTTATTATTCTGTTGGAATATCCTGTCTGTGTGTTTTACACCGGACCTGGTTCCATTCTTTATTATTCTGTTGGAACATCCTGTCGGTGTGAATTTCACCTGACCTGGTTCCGTTATTATTATTCTGCTGGAATAACCTGTCTGTGCGGTCTATCGCATGCATGGTGATTTCTTTTGTTATTCCATTCTTTATTATACTCAGTTGGATAAAACTTTGACTTCTATGCTCCATGAAATTAGTGGAATATCCTTGATATTTGCGCTTCATCCAGTATCCTTTCATAGAAATATTCTTCTGATCATTCTTGAATTTTACACCACAAAACAGTATCGTGTTGACAAATTTGAACGTTAATAATTCCTGGATAAAATAATTCTTGAACTTGTTTTATTGAATTCTTATATCATTGTCATCATCCTCATGTTTATATTTTGTCGAAAGTCATCTGTGGCCTGTAGTGCATAGATGGACTTGGTATAATTATGACCAGGGATTATTCGGTGTAATCATGACCGTAATGTTACAAATGATGTAAAAATTAAAAATCCTCATTGGCCCGTAGTGCATTGATGGACAGTTGTTGGCATGATCATCACCATTGATGAATACACAAATATTCTTGGCTGTAGTGCATGAATAATTGTGGTCGTGATACTAAAGAATATCCTTGGCCGTAGTGCGGGGGTGATTCGATGATGTGGAATATTTATTAAGCTGAGTCTCAGCTATAACGATGATGAAAAACCTTTTAAATCATAAAAGATAGTAGATTTTATTTTCTACTTGACTCTTTTAATGGATTGCTGGTTCCGCTGTAGTTAAACTTGATGTTTATTGTATTTTATCAGTTTAACACTGTTGAAGGCTAATGATAATTTATTCTGCATTATCTTAGTCATAATATTTCTTACTGGGCTAGTTGAGCTCACCCTTTCTTTCACTGTTCTCTTTAGGAAATGAGAATATAGCTGGGACGAGTCGGGGAACGGAGTGATGGACCAGAGAATAGTATTAGTAGTCCTCACTATTCTGTTAAATAGTGTGACAATAATTGTATTGAGGACACCTTTTGAGTTTGTATGATCTCTAGTAGACAGTAATTGTATTCAAACTCACAGTTATGTTTTGTCGTATTGTACACGACAGTTGTATTAGTGAGTTGTATTTGAATTCTGTACCATGTATCTGGCGACTCAAGATGGGTGATGTATACCTAATTTTGGGGGCGTCACATAAAGGTATAAACCCTAACCAAGAAATTCGATCTTTGATCCTATGATAAATGTTATGTTTTAGTGTTTAAACATGTAATATATAGTGTTAAATGATGATCTGGGTTGTCAAAACACAAACCCATAACATCAAAGTGCTCGGAGTTGACATTTTATGAAATCTGGAAAAATTGCTAAAACATCGTCTGACAAGCAAATGTCAGACCCCATAAATCTGTGTGTGTATGATGATATATGTGTTTAGAGATATGGATCTGTTCTATGACATGTAGGCTTTAATCTGGAACTGGAATCGTGGTAATAGCATGTCTAGATGTCTTGTTATTTGCAGTCAAAGATCGTTGACCGATCAGGCTTTTCTGGAATTCTGGGCAAACCCAGAAACCCAGATCGTCTGACAGCATTTTCTGTGCCTTTGATCTTGCTGTGGTTTACGTTTTGAGCCAAGTTGTTGTATTTATATTGTTCTCTGTCTTATGGGCTACAAGAATATGCTTTTATATCACTCTGATATGTACATGAATCGGAGAAATTGATGGTCAAACCATGGTTGACCATCACGCCGAATGAAGATTCTGGGTAACCCAGAAATCTTCAAAGGCAGTTTTAGCATGTACTTTGACCATGCCAGATCGTGATCATATGATGTTGTTAGGTTGATTTTCTGATATGGTCGTGTACCCAGACATTAGTACTACAATGTTGAACCTTTATATCACACGAATAATGCACATACTGCAAGTTACAAGGATCTAAAGTAGCACCCACGTCTGTTCTTCATTTTCTGGAAAACCCAGAAAATGAAGAACATCGATGTCAGACATTTGGCCAGCCTAGATCTTGCTGTGATGTTGTGTTATTATCAAGATGTTGGTTGTGTGTTGTAGTATTACATAAACACTACATGATCACACTTCAAACGAGCCCAGAAAACATTCAGAACACAGTTTAAATTCCGGTCAAACAAGGACCCTCGTATCTGACATGAATGCTTAAGAACACCTATAGCGACAGAAAGTGTCGCTATAGGCCTTTAGCGACAGTTTATTTAATAATTTCTGGAAATTAATTTAAAATTTGAAAAAAATGGTTTTTAATTATTAAAAATACAAAATAAATTATAAAAAATTATTTTAAAGTCCGAAAAATAGTTTTTAACTATTTTGAGTATATTTCAAAAATATTTAGTATTTTTGGAATATAAATGATATTTATTTATTTAATTTTAATATTAAATAAATTATTTAAAAATAATTTTTAATTCATGAAAAATCATGAAAAATAATATTATGATAAAATAAAATATTTTAAGTTATTTTTGATAACTTTTGATATTTTGTGATGAAATTCATTAATTAATAAATATTAATGATAATTAGTTTATTTAATAAATATATTAAATAAATTAAGGAAAAATGGAATTAATGCTTTATAAATCATATAAAAATGATTTAAGTATTATAAAAATATTTTAAGTTATAAAATATAACTTTTGATATTTAGTCATGAAAATATTAATATTTTAATATTAATATTACTTATCGGATAATGGATTAAAGTGTTGGAAAATCATATAATTATGATTTTAAAGTATTAAAAATACTTTGATATATTATAATTATATTATAATATTATATACGGATTTTCATTAATATTTTATATTAAATAAATATTAATGATTAAGGTATTAAGTGGTATTTAATTCATTTAAATACGGTACTAATGATTGAAAAATATTGATAAATGGTAATAATTACCCGAAAATTATTGCGAGCCTAACAAAAATGTTTTGTCAGATTAGAAATTATCTGTGATAATTGTTAAGTGGTTAGACAGAGTTTAATTGAACTTAAACTCGATAAAAAGTCCGACTAGACCGTCGGGATGATAGAATTGTGTCAGGTTCAACTCAGACTGTAATAGTTTGACTTGATACCTAGTCTTATGTGTTGTATAGACTGATAGGCTTATGTGGTAATGTGTTTATGTTATTTTATGTGTATAAATATAACAGTATTATGCTGTGATGATATTATTCTAATATTGGAGATCTATATTATTAATATTAGGTCTTCGGGGTAAAGCGTTATTAAATTGCGTGCGGTAATCAACGGTTCAGGCAAGTTTTTCTTATACTTAACTCTAATAAGAGTGTTTCATTCAAGCTGATGGTTAATCGTTGTTGATTACCATGAAAATTGTACTCTGTACATCTTGCATGTATAAGTCAGGTATGAAAGGCTGATCACCTTCATTACCAGTTTGTTCAGAAATGTTTGTTCATGTATAAAACTTGTTCAGTCAAAAGTTTGTTCGTGATAATTCTCAACTATATTGATGAATTATAGTCAGCTTATTATTCATACTCTTCAATCATGATATATTGTTATATTGTTGTATTTAAACTTGCTGGGCAACTTTCATGCTCACCCTTGCTATATCATGATAAACATTGCAGATAAAGCGAATGCGTTCGGATACAGGAAAAGGTTAAAGTCAAGTTCTACTTGGGTTAAAAGTGCGGCTAGTTTGTAAATAGTGTATTTGTTAAATATTATTGTATAATAGATATTTTGTGAAATGTGTATAAGTTAAGGTTACATGACCTTGGGTGAATAGTGTGTAATGTAATGTATAAATAATTTATGTTTATATCTTCCTCAAATAGTGATAGAAATAGCGTACTGAGTCCGCGGCGATTCGGGGCCCGGATTCGGGGATGCTACAGCAACTCTAGCAGAATCTGTTGTAAACTCTGAAATCTTGCAGATATAGATTCCATTCCAAATTCTGACTTAGATCTCCATAGCAGACTCTACTTTCCATAATCAGCTATACTTTCCTTGTCAAATCATCATTCCCATATCTGGCTGAAAACTCCCTTAAAGTGAAGGTCTAAAGACTTGCTCTGAACCGAACCCATATCCACAGACCGACCCATAAGCGTAGACTGAACAACTTTATCAGCAAACGTAGAGTCATGGGTTGTAGAATGACATCTCTGTAAGGCAATCGTAGAATGACAAATCGTTGAGTGAGCCTTGGTATCGGTTAATCGTCGAATAGCTTTTCTGTGCAATCGTAGAGTATCAGGAACATAGAGTAGTAGCATACGATCGCATAGTTCAAATCGTAGAATGCACTTCCACTACCTAACCTTTCTCTGCAAACGTAGAGCGCCTTTTTATCGAGTGACTTTATTGCGCATGCTCTCACTACGATCGTAGAGTTAAACATCCACCTGATTGTAGAGTACAATTTCCATCCTACGATCTTCTCACAACTTATGTCTGGATTCTTCTCTTCATTGATTTAATGATGAAACAATTACACCTTAAATCATTTCACTTACATATAAAACATGTAGTAAAACCAAACATAAAGGAATAAAAAACATAAAATATTATGCATATATTAAGAAGTTGCTAGTACGAAAATAAGCAACCAAACATTATCATTATAAATAAAACAATAATAGTTCTTAATAAAAATATCAAAACATTCCTTGTCCAATAATGGAATAGAAATAATGTTTCTTATAAGAACCAAAACATAATAAAAATTTGCTAACTTAATAGACTTGCCCGTAGGCAATGCTAAATGATTGATATTGACATTAGCAGGCTTAGGCGGTTTAACCACAATTTCTTTGATTTCAATCACATTTTGAATCTTATTCTTTAACGACCAATAATCCTTGGTATCATGGCTCGGAGCTCCAGAATGATGGGCCATCTTTTATTGGGGTCATATTACTTATTCTTCGGATCAACGGGTGGGGCAATCTCAGTAATCTTCTTATGTGCAATAAGCAACGCCAACACATTCTCCAAAGAATCTCCAAGAGGGGTGAATATCCTGTTACGCTTGTTTTCACCAGCTCTTTGTGATGTAGGGTTTCGAGGGACCACTAATGGTTGCAATGGAGGATAACTGCCTTGTCTCTGGATAGGTGGGGTGTTATTGCTCTGCTTAGATTGTCCTTGCAATATCGAGGAGACATCTTAATTAGTTCCTCCTTTTTCTTATGTGCTCTTTTGCCTATTCCTGCTAGGACCCTCCCATAGTAAAATGCCTCTTGGATGTCTATGAAGGTCATCACCATCTCATTCTCGTTCATAGGCGGACTTATTTGATCTACCATTTGCCTCCATCTCTGTGCATACTCACAGAATGACTTATTAGCTTGTTTCTTGATCTTAGTTATTTGATATTGATCCAGAGCCATCTAGAATTGAAATCTATATTGGTTGAGGAAAGTGTAGACACTCAAAATTTTGCATTCCTGTTACTAACCTTACAGGAGGGCAAAATTATCTTTTAGAGATAACCCTGGAAGTCAATACAGAACCGTCCCGGAGACAAACCCGGGAGACTCAGTTTACCATCTCGGAGACAACCCCGAGATTTTCAGTTCCAGTCCCGGAGACAACCTCGGGAGATTCAGTTTCAACATCGGAGGCAACCCCGAAGAATGCAGTTCCAATTCCGGAGACAACCCCAGAATCCTCAGTTCCATTTGGAGACAACCCTGATATCTTCAGTTATAATCTCGGAGACAACCCTTGGAGATACAGTTCAAACCTCGAAGACAACCCCGAGGCATGTAGTTGCAGTTCTGGAGATAACCCCGAAAATGCTTGTTTCAAACCCTGCGATCAGCTTCAACACTTGGTGAAAGCCCCGATGAAATCAGTTCTGAACCCGGAGATAACCCCGGGAGGACAAGCACACCTCAGAGACAACCCTGAGGACATTCAGCACTTGCAGCAGCCCAATCTCAGAGATAACCCTGAGTAACGACTGCTAAATCAGCCCAAACCGGAGATAACCCCGGTGAGGGGAAAAATAATCATTTTTCCACCTCGATCCCACATGGCGCCGTCTCAACAACATTTCAAGATACATTACACACAGGAATGTCCTACAAGAACCAAATAGCTCCAATCCTGAGTTACTACTACACAGGATAGCACACCGGAGAGAATTTGAAGACATGAAGACTCAGGGCATGGTCTCATCTTCCTGGCTTTATACAACCTCTACTCTCATGTCATTGTGTAGCTCTCGACAACATCATGTCGAAAAAGGTCTTATACACCTCGATCGGATGCCTAGATTAAAGTTCTGAAAGTTCGAGCGAACATCACATTGCATGTGTGCACGTACTTCGAGACAGCGAGGCCCGCGGAGCTCGGGCACCCTGGGCAGCCGCAGGTACACCTGCGGCTCCCCCTCCTCTATAAATAGAGGGCTTGGGGTGGCCATTTTGCATAAGAAAACGATGAGGAATCCCTGTCCAATTTGCTCTGTACACACTATAGATTGAGTGCTTTCTCATTTCAAACACTTGTGAACTTATATTTGGCTACTTTTTACCAGTGGGAACCGAGTGTTCATCCATTTAAATCTATTGAAGTCTTATTTGGCAGTCCAGTATAAGCCTTCTTGCTTTATTTAAAGCCTTTTCTTCACTTCTTGTACACACTATTATTCACGTTGAGAGTCGCGTGTGTGTATATGCCCGGACCGTCGGTCCGTGGTTTATTGCTTTTATAGATATATGTAAATACTTATATATATATATATATATATATATATATATATATATTATCGAGTTATCTCGATTGAGCCTGAATATAATATTCGGAGCGTTTATTGCTTTTATTTATATATATAAATACTTATATATATATTTCCTGTCATCAAACTATGTTTGATTGAGCCTGGATTTATATCTGAAGCGTTTACTACTTTCATATATATATATATATATATATTGTTATCATCAAACTCTGTTTGATTGAGCCTGGATTTACATCCGGTTCGTTTACCGCTTTTATACACACACACACACACATATTTATATATATATATATATATATATATATATATATCCTCGAACTCGAATTAACGAATCGAGTCTGGATTGATATATATTCGGTGCGTTTATCTCTTATATATATATTTATATTTTATCCCGCCTAGAGTTTACTTCGTGGTGGTTGATCACTTTTATAGCTTTATTTATATTTCGTCCCGCCTGGTGTTTACTTCGAGGCAGTTGATCGTTCATATATATATATATTTACAGCTTTTATATATATAACTGTTTACAGCTTTCATACAAATTGCTACATCATGTGAGCCTAGGAATCATGTAATCACATATTCAGTCTACTGAATCTAGATTCGATTCTCGTGATGGACATTTTCAGCTGTACATAGCTTGTAAATTATTCACGGTATTTGAATGTCCTTAAATGGTTCTCATGCCCATAAGGAATTTGACACTGCTTTTTATCTTATTTTCTCGAAGATGCTTCGAATCTCGAAAATAAAAGCAATCAAGCCGAATACATAATAAAATGGAAGTATCAAAGGCCTCAATTACTATTAAGCATAAGGGTTTGAAAAAACCTCTTTTACAAAACATCACTGTTGTATCTTGTTAAATCTGAACTTTTATACAAAATTCAAACCCTTTGTATATAGGTGCAAACGAGGCATAACACTACTTCCAAATAATTTCACATTGATCTACACACACACACATTCAAATAATGGTTTAAATTGAAAAGTGATGGTCACCGTGGTAACACGGATGTCTGGGGGTGCCTAACACCTTTCCTCCGCATAATCAAGCCCCCGGACCCTAACGAATCTCGATTTCACAGACCAGTTAAATAGTGTCACATCACTAGGTCAGTGTGCAAGCCTTTTCTCGGTTAAGTTGGTGCAACCATTTAAAAATACCAACTGGCGACTCTTACAGTCCAATCGTTGACATATACATGTCAGACCTTTTCATAACTTGTTTTTTTCAGATAAATCTCTCCTAATATGAGAACACCAAAAGACAAGAACAGAAAAGAGATAAATAAAAATCCCGACGTCGACAGAAAGCATGGGCTAGCTCCTCCCAACTGTGAATCTTGGAATTATCAAGCTGAGCATACGAGGTTCTGGAATTCCCAATAAAACTTTTCTGAAATTTTTTCATTCTGAGGCTTTAATCTTCAGCATAAGATCATAGTTCACCTATGCATACTTTTAAGTGTGTATAAGGATCACCTAGTCCGTTATACTTCTCAAACTCTAAAACTTGGAATTTATTCGGATATCTGGCTCTTGGGAAGATGCATAGGTCAAAAAAGTTAACACTGTCGTAAGTCCTCGTTCTTTTCATGGATCGAATTATTTCATCCATTTTTCTTACTTTCTTTCGAATGTCTACGATTTCTCTATCTTCTTGGAGATCAACTACTTCTTTCGTCTGACCGTTGCTCATGGTGTCTTTGGTTGTTCCACTACTGAATTGTGATATGGGAGGGGGGAGGATTTGCAAGTTATTGGGTCTACATGGAATTTAATTTCCTCTTTGCGTGGAGGATTTGGGCTGAGTCCGCGATCTGGGATCTTGGGTCATCTTACATTGCTCTTTCAACAGACTGGCCTTTTCAGTTATTTGCTTCTTGAAGTCCTCAAACTCTTCCTAAGAAATGGGGATAAATTTTGGTGTAATATTTTCAGCCATTTTTGATCGGTAGGGTTTGAACCTTCATAACTCAAATTTGTGTTCGCGGACCAATCTACACACAAATGGTACATAGTTTAGTCTAGATGTAAATGGAAGGTATGGATGCATGTTTATGCAATGCATTAGGTTTGAGATTTTTTAATCTTTTCCTACAAAATATGGGTTAGTTGTTTTATGACAGGATAAGAAGATTTAAGATGATCAATTTAAGATGGATGACATTTGCATACAAAGGAGTAACAGAACATGAAAAGACTTCCCATAGCATTGGGTTTCTCTGAGGTTGACCTACCCTAGGGTTACTCTCGCAGGCTTTTCGGAATGAAGGTCCTTAGATCTTCGCAATCTAATCGATGAGAATGGATCCGATCTTTCGATTGGAGCAGATCTAAGTGGCGCCTTTCCTAAGCCTCACAGGGGAAAGCCCCCTTCAGTCCAGTAATCAACATCCGACGAGTTTTCCTCCTAGAAGAGGAATCACACAACATACATTCATCGTGCCTTACTAAATGCATATGATAACGTTAGTGTGAATCACTAAAATAAGAAATTCATCACACATACATTCAAATCGACACACAGATAAGAAAGGAAAACAAAAAGAATGAACGCGGCTTAAGCTCTTTATAGTCCCCAGCAGAGACACCACTTATCGACGCCGGGGACGAAATGATCCCTTTCTCTTCTTATTATTTTGGTGTTCTCTACCCTTTTTAAGATTTCTATTTCGATGTTTATTTAAAGGGTGGGATTTTAAGAAAAGACCAACATAAATGACAACGGATTTGAAAAGGTCAATTTTAATGATGGGCCAAATTAGATAGTCGCTAGTTGGTATAAGTTTAAATGTATGTACCAACTCATCCGATTTTGAAAGTTTTCGAAATATGGCCCAATATATGACTCTGTAAAATTTTTTTGGAAACCGAGATTCATAGAGTTCGGGGGCTTGCTTAAGCAAGGGGAATGTGTTAGGCACCCTCCGAATTCCATGAAAACACGATTACCAAATCTTAATTGTTGTTTTCCTAAGTGTAAAGTGTGTGTGTGCATGATTTTGAGAAAGCCTTAGATGTATTTGAATCAAAATTATGTTAAGTGCATTCGTTTCGAAAGATGTTCTAAGTCTTTTTCAGCCAATGAAAGATTTGATTAAAAAGTTTGTTTGAGATTTTGATTAAAAAAAGCATTTCGGAATGACATTTTAGAAAACTTAGTGTTAAAATCCTATAGATCGAGATTATTTGCTACTTTTGAATCTTTAGCCTTATGGTTGTTTACCCGAAATGACTTGATTTTATAAGGTCTTTATTATTTTTTATTTGAAAATCATTTTGGTGATAATATACGAAATCAAGCATCAAAAAAGGTTGGGCCACCCCTGGGCATGAAAGTCTTCCCGGTAGACCCGAGCACCCACAAACACAATTTTTTACTATTACGGGGCCTTAAATCCGGTCTCTCGGGGTGAAACCATTGATGTCATTTTAAGGTCCAAAACTACGTTTACATTGATTTGAACATTTATTGTTACAATCAACAAAACGTCCATCTGTGAATCTAGCCAAGATCCGATTCGTGGATTTTGACTCCAAAACTCCTAGGCTCACATCCATATATATGAAATTAATCGAAAGAGATCTAAAAGTGTGCTACCATAATCCTAACTTTTTGATTGCAATATCGAAGCTAAAATTCTGAGGGACCATGTGTATTGACGAGATCTATCGAAGGATCTCAGAATCTAGTACAGAAATCCATAGATTTAAGATATCCAAATATCCATACAATTACACAATCAGTATTTAAATGTAAATGAATATAAAAAATGTATTCCAAACCCGTTATCAGGCGATTCAATTGTTAGAATCCCTAGCGCGAATAGTTAGGACTTCCTCCCCACTAGATATAGATCTAGGGATTTTGCGGAGTGTTCAAAATCGATTTAAAACATTAAAAATAAGGAGGTATAACCTAAATCCAAGCCAATCTAGCATGAAGGTTCAGGTTTTGAAGCTTTAGAACCGGTAAAGGGCTAGATCTGACTAAATCTATTAAAAAGATTCGATTCTTAAATATCCACAAGAAAAATACTCAATAAAATAGGTAGATCTATAGATAAACAACCAATATATGTATAAAGATTGAAACTTTAACTAAATCTAAGCACAATAATTAACAAGATCTAATAGATCTACAATGAATGAATCAAAAGATTGGATTTTTCACCTTGGGAAATAAAGGGAAAATCTTATTTTCTGTGAATCTATGCTATATCACTCAAATATGTAAGAGATCTACCTATATAATGCTAGATTTATACTGAATCTAATGATTTTTTATATTTGAATCCGAGCCCCTCTCTCTAGAAATCTATTTCTCTCTTGAAAAATGAGCTCCCCCTCCACAAATGAGCTGTTGATGCCCATTTATAGGGCTTCGGGATCAGCCACATGTACACATGCGACTAGCCGCGGATACCCCTATGGATGGCCCTTGTGGGTCCTGAAAGTAATATGCACGTAAGCCAATCATATTTGATACGATATTGCACTATACTTTGTAATATTTTTCATTTATTAATAAAAGAATTAATTTATTAAAGATATTTTACTTTATCTACATTGTGTTGTTATATTAAATGTTGTAAGACCCCAACTTTTTAATAAATAAAATCAATTTTTTTTATTTATTACTGTGAATAATAAGGTATTAATTTGATATAATAACTTTGGTTATGTGTGAAATGTGAAAATTTTGCAAAATAAGCAAGTGGTTATAAAATATTCATTTTATCGGTGGAATATTCTTTCTATCGAGGAATATTCATACGACGGCGCAGCCAATTGTGGGCCCCATAACGGACAACGGTCGAATGAAGAAAATGAAAAAATTGAATAACGGCGTAGTTGTTACCGTTAACACTGTTGGAATATCCGGTGGTTAAAGTAAAGTAATACGCATTATTGCACAGTAGCATACAGTATTGCACAGTATTGTTGAATTATTGATCCTTACGTAAGAAGGCACTACTCAATAATTTTCACAGTAGTTACTGTTCAATATTTTATTTTATTGATTTAATAATTGCTGCATTGATATTTTATATTATTGTTGTTTCAATTATCGTCACTGCACAGTATCTCCTTTATCAGATCAGTAATTCAGATTATTTGGAATAATATTATTAGATAACATTATTGGCAATGTCTAGAAAGTTCTGTCAAGGAGATGTTTGGTCACCTAATTACGCGCCAGTAAGGGGAAATCCTTATTGGAAAGCCCCCTCTTTCCTGGGAACAGCTTGGTTATCATAAATGTGATTCGGTAATATTATTTGTGAATAATTAATCATTGATTCATATGATAAGGAAATATTTATTTTATGTGGATATAAATGATGGATTTATTTATGTGGTTATAAATGAAGGAATTAATGTTGAGGTATTTTATTAGTATTTTGTCGGATTGGAGGTATTAAAAATCAAACCAGTGTTTTTTGAGATATATTACGGGAGTTATAATTTTTAATCCGACCGTTGGATTGTTGTAATTTTTGGATATGTTATACATATATAAGTTGAGTATATGTCCACAAATTTTGAATCGTTAAAAATCAGCGTATGATTTTTTATGAATTTTAAGAGGTGGCTAATTCGGAAATCAGGTTATAAATCATTTTGGTGGAAAATTCTAGAATTGGTGGGCCCCACTCTTGGTTGGTGAAGAAATGTGTTGAGATTTTTATTCAAATGTGGTGGGTTGGAATAGTAGCAGGTAAAGCCATCAGGTTGCAGGTTAAGTCTGCTTCGGTGTGCTAACATTTTCCTATAAATAGAGGGCTAAGTTAGAATTGAAAATCACACCAGAAACAAGTTTTCTCTCTTTTTCTCTCTAGATTATTGAGTGTATTTTGTGAGAATTTAGATACTTTGTGAGTTTCTGTTAATCAATGCAAGTTTCCTTCAGCCTTATACCGATATTCCGATCAGAAGTACTAATATTTTGAGGTAAGGGATATTATCTTCTTCTTAAATGAAATTTTTATCAATATTATTATGCCAAAATATTGGTATGAACTTTTTATCAAATTTGGAACTTTTTGTGTTGGGATTACTATTCACGTATACGACACTATTCACGAATACGACACTATTCACCGAAAAATAAAATTTTCTTCTTTTTGTCCAAGTTGTCTATTATGGTTACTATCTTTGATTGTATCCATATTTTGATCATTATTTTTGAATTCTGCTTCAAAATTGGTTATTTCAGAATATTATTGAACTTGGATAAACTGTAATACGAATCCTTAATATTTGATCTGTTATCTCACTGGATTCGTTTTCTTTAAAATATTTTTCATCATCCTCAGTCCTAAATGATGATACAAATGAATATCTTTGGCCTGTAGTGCAAAGATGAATGATTACCTAATGAATATCTTTGGCCCGTAATGCAAAGATGAATAGGTGTTGAGATGAACATGACCAACTGGTGATACAAATGAATATCTTTGGCCTGTAGTGCAAAGATGAATATTTGATTCAAGATGTATATTGATTGATGTTACAGGGATAAAATATTGATGATGGACTTTTAAATCTTAGAAGATAGTAGAATTCTTTCTCTACTTGACTCTTATAATGGATTGCTATTTTTCGCTGCTGTTTTTGATCTAAAACTTATTGTCTATTATATTTTATCAGATTATTCCCTATTGAAGACTAATGATAATTTTTTGTATATTATCTTAGTCATAATATTCTTTATTGGGCTAGTTGAGCTCACCCTTTTGTTCCATTTTTCTTCTCAGGAGGTGAGAACATAACAGGAACTAGTCGGGGTATGGAGTGATGGTTCTAGAAAGTTGTTTTAGCAGTCCTCACTATTTTTAAAATTGTGTGTCAATAATTATAATGAGGACTCCTTTTGAGTTTTTATACTGTCTATTTGTATTTAAACTCATAGTTTAATTAAGTTGTTTTGTTTCTGTATCATGTATTTGGCGACTCAGAATAGGTGATGTATAACTATTTTGGGGGCGTCACAGTTGGTATCAGATCTTAGGGATATGTTCCCTGGCTGAGATGTGAGACAAGAACTCGGAGGGGAGAGACGGGGAATTCCCTCGCTAGTATGACCTGACTAAGTTTATTTGGTATTTATTTGGCCGGTCAGAGTATATGGATAATATGTTGCATGACTATTAACCCTTGTTTTATGGCAATATTTACGAATGGCAGCTGAGAACGTTAATAATAGAGTGAATCAGACCATGGAGACACCTTTGATCACTACCCAGGGGAACGTGCAACAGGAAGGCAATAATCCTCCTGTAAACAACTTTACCGAACAAATGATGAATGATGGGATGTTTAGAAGCTTTTTGCAGTTCATACAAAACCAGACGAGGGAGACTCGTGCGCAAAATACGGGTGGAAATGCTAGCAATGCGCGACTTGTCACAGCCAAGCAGTTCAAAGAGTTGGGACCACCGAAATTTAAGGGAAAGCCGGATCCGATCATAGCAAAAACGTGGATCAAACAAATTACCAAGATATTCGATGTCTTAGGATGCACGGAGGAACAGAAGGTTCCATTCGCCACATTTATGTTTCGCGGTGAGGCAGACTACTGGTGGGAGTCTGTGAAGCATACCCAGCCAGCCGCACTCAGTATGTCTTGGTAAACGTTTCAGAAACTATTCAATGACAAGTACTTTCCTGAAAGTATTCGTCATATGAAGGAGGTGAAGTTTATTAGACTGGAACAAAACAACATGACGGTGTCCTAGTACGAGGTGAAGTTTGCAGAGTTATCCAGGTTTGCACCTCATTTGATTGAAAATGAGGAACGAATGACGAGGATGTTTTTGAGAGGTCTAAAGCCCGAGATTCGACAATATCTTATCTCTAATAAATTTTCTTTATATTCAGATGTTGTAAACAGGGATCAATTATTAGAGCGAGATAATGAGTATGTTCAACTGAGGGAACACAACCAGGGTCATACTGGTGGCAGCGGTCATCGGAGCAATGACAACCAGAGGGAAGGAAAGCATTCGGACAAAAGCGGTAACCACTCTGGTGGTAATCGTGGCCGTGATAATAGAAGGAGCGAGTCGGGAGGAGATTTCAAAAGGAGAAGGTACAACAATGATAACGTAAAGATGTCAGCACCAACATCAACTGTTTCTAGGGGAGGAGAACGACCACCGGTCGTATGTTATAAATGCGGGAAAGAGGGACACATCAGCCCAAAATGCCCACAACAATCCAAGGTGTGTTATAACTGTGGATAGGAAGGTCATATAGCTAGAGATTGTCTAGTTGCGAAACCAAGTTCAACAGGGATGGTGACTCCAAAGGCTGTCCCGAACAAGTTAAAGTCGGTGGTTCTTGGAAGGGCGTTTGTCGTGACTGTCCAAAACGCGAGGAACCCAAACGAGGTGATCACGGGTAAGCTAATCATAAACTCTTGCGAAGTTTATACCTTATTAGATACCGGTTCTACCCATTCTTTTATCTCTCCTGCTTGTGCTCAACGTTTAAACTTGACTCCGGAGAAATTAGACTTTGACTTATCTGTTGAGACTCCGTTAGGAGAAACTTTCGTTACATCTACTATTTTTAAATCTTACATGATTCAAGTCGGTACCATCACATTACCTGCCGACCTTATTTCGTTGAAAATTCTTGCATTTGATGTGATTTTGAGGATTGATTAGTTAACCACACATCATGCTAAAATTGATTATTTTCGTAAGGTTGTTAGTTTTCATATTCCTAACCAACCTATTATAAGAATTCAAACAACCAAACCACTAAAATCAACCACTGTCATATCAAGCCATAAAGCTATTCGTTTATTGAAAAATGGATGTCAAGCTTTCTTAGCCCATGCCACGGACTTGAACAAAAATGCGTCAGATTTGAATACTATTTCTATTGTTAGTGAATTTCCTGATGTATTTCCTGAAGAACTTCCCGGTCTACCCCCAGAACGTGATGTTGAATTCTTTATTGACCTTGAACCTGGTACGAAGCCCATTTCTAAAACCCCATATCGAATGGCTCCTATTGAACTTCAGGAGTTAAAGGTTCAACTACAGGAGTTGTTGGACATCGGTTTTATTCGTCCTAGTACATCTCCTTGGGGTGCTCCAGTGTTATACGTAAAGAAGAAAGACGGGAGTATGCGACTTTGTATCGACTACCAAGAATAGAACCATGTCACTATCAAGAATAGGTATCCGTTACCTCGCATTGATGACCTATTTGACCAGTTGCAAGGAGCACAATTCTTTTCAAAGATCGATCTTCATTCTGGATATCATCAGCTAAAGATTAAAACTGAGGATATTCCAAAGACTGCCTTCAGAACGCGGTACGGGCATTATGAATTCTTAGTCATGCCTTTTGGATTGACGAATGCTCCTGCTGCTTTTATGGATATGATGAACCGTGTGTTTAAATAATACTTGGATCAGTTCGTTGTTGTCTTTATTGATGACATCCTCATCTATTCCAAAAGTTGTGAAGATCATGAGCACCATTTGAATCTGGTAATGTAAAGGCTTTGTGATAACAAGTTGTATGCCAAGTTGAAAAAATGTGAGTTTTGGCTTGAGGAAGTATCATTCCCTGAATACATGGTGTCAAAACATGGAGTATCTGTCGACCCGACGAAGATTGAAGCCATAAAAAGTTGGGAACAACCAAAGTCGGTGACCGAAGTACGTAACTTTCTGGGCTTAGCTGGTTATTATCGGAGATTCGTGGAAGGATTTTCTCGAATCGCTACTCCGTTAACTCAGCTAACTCGTAAAGATATAAAATTCGGTTGGAACGAGGATTGCGAGAAGAGTTTTCAAGAACTCAAGAGAAGACTCATTTCGGCACCTGTTCTGACAATACCATCTGGTTCGGATGGATTTTTTATTTATAGCGATGCTTCAGGCAAAGGGTTAGGATGTGTTCTCATACAACATGGGAAAGTTATATCCTATGCCTCACGGAAACTCAAAGAATATGAGAGGAATTATCCTACTCATGATTTGGAGTTGGCAGCAGTCATTTTCGCGTTGAAGATTTAGAGACACTGCTTGTATGAGGGAGAAAGTGGAGATCTATACAGATCATAAAAGCCTCAAATGTTTTTTCACCCAAAAGGAACTCAACATGCGGCAACGACGTTGGCTTGAGCTGTTGAAAGATTATGATCACACCATCCAATATCATCCTGGAAAAGTAAATGTGGTAGCTAACGCATTAAGTAGAAGATTATATGCGGGTACGAGTTCAATGATGTTAACACAAAGGTCCATTTTTTATGACTTGCAAAGGATGGAGATAGAGATGAAGGCTCCAAGTACCCACGTGATGATATCAAACATGCGAGTAGAACAGAATTTTATTGATAAAGTTAAAGCTGCTCAAGCTACGGACATGGAGCTGATGCGTATGAAGAAGAAAGTGCAAGAAGGTGCTATACCAGAAGCAAGAATTGATGAAGAATGAATACTTCGAGTCAACTTCAGACTTTGTGTTCCTAACGATTCTGACTTGAAGCATAGAATCATGATGGAGGCACACAATACACCGTTTGCAATCCATCCTGGGAAGTACCAAAATGTATCATGATCTTCGACATACATTTTGGTGGAGCAATATGAAAAGAGAGATCGCAGAGTTTATCTCGAGGTGTTTAACTTGTCAACGTGTAAGGGCAGGAGCATCAAATGCCAAATGGTCCATTACAACCAATTGAGATTCTGAAATGGAAGTGGGAACACATTACTATGGATTTCGTTACGGGTCTTTCCAAGGTTTCTCAAGGCATAGATGCGATTTGGGTTATTGTTGATAGATTAACCAAGTCTGCCCATTTCTTGCCCATACATGAGACTTATTCCCTTAAAAGTCTTGCTAGTATGTACGTGAACGATATTGTGAGATTGCACGGCATGCCAGTATCCATAGTTTCGGATCGTGACCCAAGATTCACTTCACGATTTTGGGTTAGCTTACAGAAAGCTTCTGGCACGGATTTACGATTCAGTTCGGCATACCATCCTCAAACGGACGAACAATCAGAGAGGACTATTCAAACTCTTGAAGATGTATTAAGACTCTGTGTCCTAGATCTCAAAGGGAGTTGGGATAAGTACCTACCATTGGTGGAATTCTCCTACAACAACTGTTATCAGGCAAGCATAGGTGTGGCTCCATTCGAGGCGTTGTATGGAAGAAAATGTCGTTCATCAGTATACTGGGACGAGGTGGGTGAAACAACATTATTGGGACCAGAGTTGGTACGCATGACTACAGAGAAGATCCAAATGATTCGATAACGTTCACAAATGGCACAGGATCGACAAAAGAGTTATGCGGATCTTCATCGGAAGGACGTGAAATTTAATATTGGGGATCATGTACTGTTAAGTGTTTCACCATGGAAGGGAGTAACAAGATTTGGGAAGAGAGGAAAGCTCAATCCAAGATTTGTTGGTCCATTTGAGATCTTGACCGAATAGGAAATGTGGCCTATAGACTCGCATTACCTCCAAGTATGTCTCGTGTTCATAATGTTTTTCACATATCTATGCTTCGTAAATATGTTAAAGACCTGAACCACATTATTGAGTTAGAACCAGACGAGATAGCTGAAGATTTAACGTACGAGGAGGTACCTATTAAGATCTTGGATAGGAAAGAGCATGTCCTACGCACGAAGGTTATACCACAAGTTAAGGTTTTATAGAGAAATCATGCTATTGAAGAGATGACCTGGGAGTCGGAATCAGAAATGAAAGTGAGGTATCCTCACCTTTTCGAAACACCAGGTACGTACGTCAATTTCGAGGACGAAATTTCATAAGGATGGGAGGTTGTAAGACCCCAACTTTTTAATGAATAAAATCAAATTTCCTTTATTTATTACTGTGAATAATAAGGTATTAATATGATATAATAACTTTGGTTATGGGTAAAATATGAAAATTTTGCAAAATAAGCAAGTGGTTATAAAATATTCATTTTGTCGGTGGAATATTCTTTCTGTCGGGGAATATTCGTACGACGGCGCAGCCATTTGTGGGTCCCATAACGGATAACAGTCGAATGAAAAATATGACAAAATATGAATAACAGCATAGTTATTACCGTTAACACTGTTGGAATACCCCGTGGTTAAAGTAAAGTAATACACGTTGTTGCACAGTAGCATACAGTATTGTACAATATTGTTGAATTATTGATCCTTACATAAGAAGGCACTACTCAATAATTGTCACAGTAATTACTGTTCAATATTTTATTTTATTGATTCAATAATTGCTGCATTGATATTTTATATTATTGTTGTTTCAATTATCGTCAATGCACAGTATCTCCTTTATCAGATCAGTAATTCAGATTATTTGGAATAATATTATTAGATAACATTATTGGCAATGTCTAGAAAGTTCTGTCAAGGAGAGGTTTGGTCACCTAATTGCGCGCCAGTA
Organism: Panax japonicus; assembly: GCA_020205505.1. Classification (NCBI taxonomy): domain Eukaryota; kingdom Viridiplantae; phylum Streptophyta; class Magnoliopsida; order Apiales; family Araliaceae; genus Panax; species Panax japonicus. The sequence continues at coordinate 12,211,006 of CM035097.1, forward strand.
AGGGGAAATCCTTATTGGAAAGCCCCCTCTTTCCTGGGAACAGCCTGATTGTCATAAATGTGTTTCGGTAATATTATTTGTGAATAATTAATCATTGATTCATATGATAAGGAAATATTTATTTTATGTGGATATAAATGATGGATTTATTTATGTGGTTATAAATGAAGGAATTAATGTTGAGGTGTTTTATTAGTATTTTATCGGATTGGAGGTATTAAAAATCAAACCAGTGTTTTTTGAGATATATTGCGGGAGTTATAATTTTTAATCCGACCGTTGGATCGTTGTAATTTTTGGATATGTTATACATATATAAGTTGAGTATATGTCCACAAATTTTGAATCGTTAAAAATCAGCGTATGATTTTTTATGAATTTTAAGAGGTGGCTAATTCGGAAATCAGGTTATAAATCATTTTGGTGGAAAATTCTAGAATTGGTGGGCCCCACTCTTGGTTGGTGAAGAAATGTGTTGAGATTTTTATTCAAATGTGGTGGGTTGGAATAGTAGCAGGTAAAGCCATCAGGTTGCAGGTTAAGTCTGCTTCGGCGTGCTAACATTTTCCTATAAATAGAGGGCTAAGTTAGAATTGAAAATCACACCAGAAACAAGTTTTCTCTCTTACTCTCTATAGATTATTGAGTGTATTTTGTGAGAATTTAGATACTTTGTGAGTTTATGTTAATCAATGCAAGTTTCCTTCAGCCTTATACCGATATTCCGATCAGAAGTACTGATATTTTGAGGTAAGGGATATTATCTTCTTCTTAAATGATATTTTTATCAATATTATTATGCCAAAATATTGGTATGAACTTTTTATCAAATTTGGAACTTTTTTGTGTTGGGGTTACTATTCACGTATACGACACTATTCACGAATACGGCACTATTCACCGAAAAATAAATTTTTCTTCTTTTTGTCCAAGTTGTCTATTATGGTTACTATCTTTGATTGTATCTATGTTTTGATCATTATTTTGAATTCTGCTTCAAAATTGGTTATTTTAAAATATTATTGAACTTGGATAAATTGTAATACGAATCCTTAATATTTGATCTGTTATCTCACTGGATTCGTTTTCTTTAAAATATTTTTCATCATCCTCAGTCCTAAATGATGATACAAATGAATATCTTTGGCCTGTAGTGCAAAGATGAATGATTACCTAATGAATATCTTTGGCCCGTAGTGCAAACATGAATAGGTGTTGAGATGAACATGACCAACCGATGATACAAATGAATATCTTTGGCCTGTAGTGCAAAGATGAATATTTGATTCAAGATGTATATTGATTGATGTTACAGGGATAAAATATTGATGATGGACTTTTAAATCTTAGAAGATAGTAGAATTCTTTCTCTACTTGACTCTTCTAATGGATTGCTATTTTTCGCTGCTGTTTTTGATCTAAAACTTGTTGTCTATTATATTTTATCATATTATTCCTTGTTGAAGACTACTGATAATTTTTTGTATATTATCTTAGTCATAATATTCTTTATTGGGCTAGTTGAGCTCACCCTTTTGTTCCATTTTTCTTCTCAGGAGGTGAAGAACATAGCAGGAACTAGTCGGGGTACGGAGTGATGGTTTTAGAAAGTTGTTTTAGCAGTCCTCACTATTTTTAAAATAGTGTATCAATAATTGTAATGAGGAATCCTTTTGAGTTTTTATACTCTCTATTTGTATTTAAACTCACACTTTAATGAAGTTGTATTTGTTTCTGTACCATGTATTTGGAGACTAAGAATAGGTGATGTATACCTATTTTGGGGGCGTCACAGTTGGTATCAGAGCTTAGGGATATGATCTCCGGCTGAGATGTGAGACAAGAACTAGGAGGGGAGAGGACGAAGAATTCCTTCGCTAGTATGACCTGACTAAGTTTATTTGGTATTTATTTGGTCGGTAAGAGTATAGGGATAATATGTTGCATGACTATTAACCCTTTTTTTATGGCAGGATTTAAGAATGGCAGCTGAGAACGTTAATAATAGAGTGAATAAGACCGTGGAGACACCTTTGATCACTACAAGTTTGAGTTTTTATAAATAACGGCGTAATGGTTACAGTTAACACTATTGTAATACCCGCTGATTAAAATACAGTAATACGCGTGGTTGCACAGTAGCACACGGTATTGCACAATATATTTGAAATTATTGATTCTTACGTAAGAAGTCACTACTCAATAATTGTTACAGTAATTACTGTTCAATATTTTATTTTATTGGTTCAATAATTGCTGCATTGATATTTTATATTATTGTTATTTCAATAATTATCACTGCACAGTATCTCCATTATCAGATCAATAATTCATATTATTTGAATAATATTATTAGTTAGCATTATTTGCAATATCTAAGGAAGTTATGTCTAGGAAAGGAGTTTGGTCACCTAATTGCGCGCCAATAAGGGGAAATCTTTATCGGAAAGCCCCCTCTTTCCTGGGAATGACCTGGTTGTCATAATTTTGATTCTGTAATATATTTTGTGAATAATTAGTTATTGATTTATATGATAAGAAAATATTTATTTTATGTGGATATAAATGATGGATATATTTATTTTATGTGGTTATAAATGAAGAAATTAATGCCGAGGTGTTTTAACAGTATTTTGTCGGAATGGAAGTTTTGAAAATCGTCCGTATGTGGATTTCAGTCATTTTTCGTTTGGAATTTGAAAAAACTTAAACTTAAAAAGTTGTAGAGAATTAAATTTCATATGGAAAGTAAATGAGATTCGAATTTTTTTGATAAATGGATATTTATTATGAATTATTGAATTTTCGGAAAATAAAATATTTTTATTAAAAATATGGTGGGCCCCACTTTTGGTTGGTGAATAATGAAATGTGCTGGAATTTATTTTCTAAAGTGGTGGGCTTGAATAGTAGCAGGTAAAGCCATCAGGTAGCAGGTTAGTCTGCTATGGCGTTCTAAGCATTTTCCTATAAATAGGGTGCTTAGTTAGAATTAAAAATCACACCCGAAATAAGTTTTCTATCTTTCTCTCTCTATATTATCGAGCGTATTTTCCGAGTATTTAGATACTTTGTGAGTTGTTATTCATCAGTACAAGTTTCCTTCAGCCTTATACCGATATTCCGATCAGAAGTACTTATATTTTGAGGTAAGGGGTGCTATTTTCGTTCTAATGATGTTATTCTTTCAATATCATTATACCAAAATATTGGTATGGATTTTATTGTGGAATTTCTGTCTTTTTGTGTCGGGGTTACTATTCACGTATACGACACTATTCATGAATACAACACTATTCACTGAAAAATGAAATTTTCTCCTTTTTGTCCAAGATGTCTATTATGGTCACTATCTTTGATTGTATCCATGTTTTGATCTTTATTTTTGAATTCTACTTCACAATTGGTTATTATGGAGTATTTTTGAACTTGGATAAACTAAGATACGAATCCTTAATCTTTGATCTTTTATCTCACTGGATTCGTTTTCTTTAAGATATTTTTCATCATCCTCAGTCCTAAATAATGATATTACTGAATATCTTTGGCCTGTAGTGCAAAGATGAATGATTACCTAATGAATATCTTTGACCTGTAGTGCAAAGATGAAAGATTACCAAATGAGTATCTTTAGCCCGTAGTGCAAAGATGAATATGTGTTGAGATGAACATGACCAACTGGTGATAAAAATGAATATCTTTGGCCTGTAATGCAAAGATGAATATTTGATTCAAGATGTATATTGATTGATGTTACAGGGAAAAAATATTGATGATGGACTTTTAAATCTTAGAAGATAGTAAAATTCTTTCTCTACTTGACTCTTCTAATGGATTGATGTTTCCGCTGCAATTGTTCATCTAAAACTTGTTGTCTATTATATTTTATCAAATTTTTCCTTGTTGAAGACTAATGATATTTTGTTTTATATTATCTTAGTCATAATATTCTTTACTGGGCTAGTTGAGCTCACCCTTTTCCTTTTTGTTCCATTGTTCTTATCAGGAGGAGAGAATTTAGAAGGAACTAGCCGGGGTATGGAGTGATGATTCAAGATAGTTGTTTTAGTAGTCCTCACTATTTTGTAAAATAGTGTATCAATAATTGTAATGAGGACTCCTTTTGAGTTTGTATACTGTCTATTAACCAATATTTGTATTCAAACTCATAATATATGTGTTGTCGTATTTTGCACAACAATTGTATTACTGAAGTTGTATTTGTTTCTGTACCATGTATTTGACGACTCAGAATGGGTGATGTATACCTATTTTTGGGGCATCACAGTTGGTATCAAAGCTTAGGGATATGATCCCTGGCTGAGATGTGAGACAAGAACTAGGAGGGGAGAGACGGGGAATTCTTTGCTAGTATGACCTGACTAAGTTTATTTGTTATTTATTTGGTCGATCATAGTATACGGATAATATGTGACATGTTAATTAACCCTTGTTTTGTGACAGTATTTGAGAATGGCAGCTGCAAATATTAACAAGCAGCTGCAAATATTAACAATGAAGTGAATCAGACCGTCACCTTTAATCACCACCCAGGGGAACATGCAACAAGAAGGTAATATTCCTTCTGTAAACAACATTACCGAACAAATAATGAATGATGGAATGTTTAGAAGCTTTTTGCAGTTCAAGCAAAATCAGACGAGGGAGACTCGTGCACAAAATACGGGTGGAAATGATAGCAATGCGCGGCTTGTCACAGCCAAGCAGTTCAAGGAGTTGGGACCACCAGAATTTGCGAGAAAGCTAGATCCGATTAAGGCGAAAACATGGGTCAAACAAATTACCAAGATATTCGATGTCTTGGGATGCACGGAGGAACCGAAGGTTCCATTCGCCACCTTTATGTTTTACGGTGAGGCAGATTACTGGTGGGAATCTGTGAAGCGTACGCAGCCTGCCACACTCAATATGTCTTGGGAAACGTTTCAAAAACTGTTTAATGACAATTACTTTCCTGAAAGTATTCATCATATGAAGGAGGTGGAGTTTATCAGACTGGAACAAAACAACATGACGGTGTCCCAGTACGAGGCGAAGTTTGCAGAGTTATCCAGGTTTGCACCTCATTTGGTCGAGAATGAGGAACAAATGAAGAGGATGTTTCTGAGAGGTCTAAAACCCGAGATTCAGTAATATCTTATCTCTCATAAATTTTCTTTATATTCAGATATTGTCAATAGGGATCAATTATTAGAGTGAGATAATGAGTATGCCCAACCGAGGGACCACAATCAGGGTCATACTGGTGACAGCAGTCATCGGAGCGATGATAATCAGCAGGGAGGAAAGAATACAGACAAAAGCGGTAACCACTCGGGTGGTAATCGTGGCCATGATAATAGGAGAGGTGAGTCAAGTGGAAATTTCAGAAAGAGGAGATTCAACAATGATGGGAAGAAATCAGCAGCAGTACTAGCACCATCAACAAATTCTAGGGGAGGAGAACGACTGCCAGTTAGATGCTATTCACAAAAGTCCAAACTATTCACAGCCTTCTAAGGTGTGTTTCAGTTGTGGAAAAGACGGTCATATAGCCAAGTTTTGTTCGGTAACGAAGTCAAGTCCAGCTGGGACGGCGACACCAAAGGCGACTACGGACAAAACAAAGTCGGTGGTTCAAGGAAACACGTTTGTCGTGACTGGCCAAAACGCGTAAAACCTGAACGAGATGATCACGGGTAAGCTTATCATAAACTTTTGTGAAGTTTATACCTTATTAGATACCGGTTCTACCCATTCTTTTATCTATCCTACTTGTGCTCAACGTTTAAACTTTACTCTAGAGAAATTTAACCTTGACTTATCTGTTGAGACTCCGTTAGGAGAAACTTTCATTATATCTACTGTTTATAAATATTGCTTAATTCAAGTTGGAACCATAACATTACCTGCCGATCTTATTTCATTGAAAATTCTTGCATTTGATGTGATTTTAGAGATTGATTGGTTAACCACACATCATGCTAAAATTGATTATTTTCGTAAGGTTGTTAGTTTTCATATTCCTAACCAACCTATTATGTGAATTCAAACAACCAAACCATTAAAGTCAATCACTGTCATATCAAGCCATAAAGCTATTCGTTTATTGAAAAACGGATGTCAAGCTTTCTTAGCCCATGTCATAGACTTGAACAAAAACACTTCATATTTGAATAATATTTCTGTTGTTAGTGAATTTCCTGAAGAATTTCTTGGTCTACCCCTAGAACGTGAAGTTGAATTCTTTATTGATCTTGAACCTGGTACAAAGGCCATTTCTAAAACCCCATATCGAATGGATCCTATTGAACTTTAGGAGTTAAAGGTCCAACTACAGGAGTTGTTGGACATCGGTTTCATTCGTCCTAGTACATATCCTTGGGGTGCTCCTGTGTTATTCGTAAAGAAGAAAGACGGGAGTATGCGACTTTGTATTGACTACCGAGAATTGAACCATGTCTCCATTAAGAATAGGTATCCGCTACCTCGCATTGATGACTGGTTCTACAAGTTGCAAGGAGTATAATTCTTTTCAAAGATCGATCTTCATTCTGGATATCATCAGCTGAAGATTAAAACTTAGGATATTCCAAAGACTGCCTTTAGAACTTGGTACAGGCATTATGAATTCTTAGTCATGTCTTTTGGATTGACTAATGCTCCTGCTGATTTCATGGATATGATGAACCGCGTGTTCAAAGAATATTTGGATCAGTTCGTTGTTGTCTTTATTGATGACATCCTCATCTATTCCAAAAGCCGTAAAGATCATGAGCACCATTTGAAGATGGTACTGCAAAGGCTTCGTGATAACAAGCTATATGCCAAGCTGAAGAAATACGAGTTCTGGCTTGAGGAAGTAGCATTCCTTGGGCACGTGGTGTCAAAACATGGAGTATCTGTCGACCCGGCGAAATTGAAGCAATACAAAGTTGGGAGCAACCGAAGTCGGTGACTGAAGTACGTAGCTTTCTGGGCTTTGCTAGTTATTATCGGAGATTCGTGGAATGATTTTCTCGAATCGCTACTCCATTAACTCAGCTGACTCGTAAAGATACAAAATATGATTGGAGCGAGGATTGTGAAAGAGTTTTTAAGAGCTCAAGATGAGACTCATTTCGGCACCTATTCTGACAATACTATCTGGTTCGGATGGATTTGTTATCTACAACGATGCTTCAGGCAAAAGGTTAGGATGTGTTCTCATTCAACATGGGAAAGTCATAGCCTATGCCTCGCGACAACTCAAAGAATATGAGAGGAATTATCCTGCTCATGATTTGGAGTTGGCAGCAGTCGTTTTCGCATTAAATATTTGGAGACACTACCTGTATGGGGAGAAAGCGGAGATCTATACAGATCATAAAAGCCTCAAATATTTCTAAACCCAAAAGGAACTCAACATACGGCAATAATGTTGGCTCGAGCTATTGAAAGATTGCGATCACACCATCCAATATCATCCTGGAAAAGCAAACGTGGTAGCTGACACATTGAGTAGAAGATCATATACGGGTACGAGTGCAATGTTGTTAACACAAAGGTCCATTTTGTATGACTTGCAAAGGATGGAGATAGAGGTAAAGGCTCCAAGTACCCACGTGATGATATCAAATATACGAGTAGAACCGACTTTAATCGATAAAGTTAAAGCTGATAAAGCTACGAATATGGAGCTGATGCGTATGAAGAAGAAAGTGCAAGAAGGTGCTATTCTAGAAGCAAGAATTGATGAAGAAGGAATACTTCGAGTCAACTCCAGACTTTGTGTTCCTAACGGTTCTGACTTGAAGCATAGAATCATGATGGAGGCACACAACACACCATTTGCAATCCATCCTGGGAGTACCAAAATGTATTATGATCTTCGACATACATTTTGGTGGAACAGTATAAAGAGAGAGATCATGGCGTTTATCTCTAGGTGTTTAACTTGTCAATGTGTAAAGGCAGAGCATCAAGTGCCAAAGGGTCCATTGTAACCACCTGAGATTCCAAAATAGAAATGGGAACACATTACTATGGATTTTGTTACGGGTCTTCCCAAGGTTTCTCAAGGCATAGATGCGATTTGGGTTATTGTTGATAGATTAACCAAGTCTGTCCATTTCATGCCTATACAGGAGACTTATTCCCTTGAACGTCTTGCTAGTATGTACATAATTAAGATTGTGAGATTTCATGCAATGCCAGTATCCATAGTTTTGGATCGTGACCCAAGATTCACTTCACGATTTTAGGTTAGCTTGCAGAAATCTATGGGCACAGATTTACGATTCAGTTTGGCATACCATCCTCAAAAGGACGGGCAATGAGAAAGGACTATTCAAACTCATGAAGATCTATTAAGAATCTGTGTCCTAGATTTCAAAGGGAGTTGGTATAAGTACCTACCATTGGTAGAATTCTCTTACAATATTAGTTATCAGGCAAGTATAGGCATGGCTCCATTTGAAGCATTGTATGGATGAAAGTGTCGCTCTCTAGTATGTTCGGATGAGGTGGGAGAAGAAACATTATTGGGACCAGAATTCGTACACATAACTACAGAAAAGATCCAAACGATTCGATAACGTATACAAAAGGCACAGGATCGACAAAAAAGTTATACGGATCTTCATCGAAAGGACGTAGAATTTAATATTGAGGATCATGTATTATTACATTTTACTCCATGGAAGAGAGTTACAAGATTTAGGAAGAGAGAAAAGCTCAATCCAAGATTTGTTGGTCCATTTGAGATTCTTGACCGAATAAGAAATGTGGCCTATAGACTCGCATTACCTCCAAGTATGTCATGTGTTCATAATGTTTTTCACATATCTATGCTTCGTAAATATGTGAAAGACCCGAACCACATTATTGAGTTAGAAACGGATGAGATAGCCGAAGATTTAATGTACGAGGAGGTATATGTTAAGATCATGTATAGGAAAGAGCATATCCTACGCACCAAGGTTATACCACAAGTTAAGGTTTTGTGGAGAAACCGTGCTATTGAAAAAATGACCTGGGAGTTAGAATCAGAAATGAAAGCGAGGTATCCTCACCTTTTCGAAATACCAGGTACGTACGTCAATTTCGAGGATGAAATTTCATAAGAAGGGAAGGTTGTAAGACCCTAACTTTTTAATGAATAGAATCAATTTCCTCTATTTATTATTTTGAATAATAAATTGTTAATTTGATATAATACTTTGGTTATGAGTGAAATGTGCAAATTTTACAAAATAAGCAAGTGGTTATAAAGTATTCATTTTGTCGGGGAATATTCGTTTGGTCGTAGAATATTCTTTCTGTCGGGGATTATTCGTACGATGGCGCAACTATTTGTGGGCCCCATAACAGATAACTGTCGGATGAAGAAAATGACAAGTTTGAGTTTTTATAAATAACGGCGTAATGGTTACCGTTAACACTGTTAGAATACCCGGTGGTTAAAATAAAGTAATACGCATGGTTGCATAGTAGCACACGGTATTGCACAGTATTTTTAAAATTATTGATTTTTACGTAAGAAGTCACTACTCAATAATTGTTACAGTAATTAATATTCAATATTTTATTTTATTGGTTCAATAATTGCTGCTTTGATATTTTATATTATTGTTGTTTCAATAATTGTCACTGCATAATGTCTCCATTATCAGATCAATAATTCATATTATTTGAATAATATTCTTAGATAACATTATTGGAAATGTCTAAGGAAGTTCTGTCTAGAAAAGGGGTTTGGTCACCTAATTGCGCGCCAATAAGGACAAATCTTTATCGAAATCCCCCTCTTTCCTTTGAACGATCTGGTTGTCATAATTGTGATTCCGTAATATTATTTGTGAATAATTAGTTATTGATTTATATGATAAGGAAATATTAATTTTATGTGGATATAAATGATGGATATATTTATTTTATGTGGTTATAAATGAAGGAATTAATGCTGAGGTGTTTTATCAGTATTTTATCGGATTGGAGGTTTTGAAAATTGTCTGTATGTGGATTTCGGTCATTTTTCGTTTGGAATTTGAAAAAACTTAAACTTACAAAGTTGTAGAGAATTAAATTTCCTATAGAAAGCACATGAGATTCGAATTTTTCTGATAAAGGGCTATTTAATATGAATTATTGAAGTTTCAGAAAATAAAATGTTTTTATTAAAAATATGGTGGGCCCCACTTTTTATTGGTGAGTTATGAAATGTGCTGTAATTTATTTTCAAAAGTGGTGGGCTTTAATAGTAGTAGGTAAAGCCATCAGGTAGCAGGTTAGTCTGCTATGGCGTTCTAAGCATTTTTCTATAAATAGGGTGCTTAGTTAGAATTGAAAATCACACCAAAAATAAGTATTCTCTCTTTCTATCTCTATATTATCGAGCGTATTTTGTGAGTATTTAGATACTTTGTGAGTTGCTATTCATCAGTGCATGTTTCCTTTAGCCTTATACCGATATTCCGATAAGAAGTACTGATATTTTGAGGTAAGGGATGTTATTTTCTTTCTAATGATGTTATTCTTTCAATATCATTATACCGAAATATTGGTATGGATTTTATTGTAGAATTTCTACCTTTTTGTTTCGGGGTTACTATTCACGTATACGACACTATTCACATATACGGTACTATTCACAAATACGACACTATTCACCGAAAAATGAAAATTTCTCCTTTTTGTCCAAGATGTCTATTATGGTTACTATCTTTGATTGTATCCATGTTTTGATATTTATTTTTGAATTCTGCTTCACAATTGGTTATTATGAAGTATTTTTGAACTTGGATAAACTAAAGTACGAATCCCTAATCTTTGATCTTTTATCTCACTTGATTCATTTTCTTTAAGATATTTTTTATCATCCTCAGTCATAAATAATGATATTACGGAATATCTTTGGCCTGTAGTGCAAAGATGAATTATTACCTGATTAATATCTTTGGCCTGTAGTGCAAAGATGAATGATTAACTAATGAATATCTTTGGCACGTTGTGCAAAGATGAACAGGTGTTGAGATGAACATGACCAACTGGTGATACAAATGAATATCTTTGGCTTGTAGTTCAAAGATGAATATTTGATTCAAGATGTATATTGATTGATGTTACAGGAATTAAATATTGATGGACTTTTAAATGTTAGAAGATAGTAGAATTCTTTCTCTACTTGACTCTTCCAATGGATTTCTGTTTCCGCTGCAGTTGTTGATCTAAAACATGTTGTCTATTATATTTTATCTGATTTTTCCCTGTTGAAGACTAATGATAATTTATTGTATATTATCTTAGTCATAATATTCTTTACTGGCTAGTTGAGGTCACCCTTTTCCTTTTTGCTCCATTGTTCTTCTCAGGAGGAGAGAATTTAGCAGGAACTAGCCGGGGTATGGAGTGATGATTCAAGATAGTTATTTTAGTAGTCCTCACTATTATGTAAAATAATGTATCAATAATTGTAATGGTGACTCCTTTTGAGTTTGTATCTGTCTATTAGACAATATTTGTATTCAAATTCACAGTATATGTGTTGTCGTATTTGCATGAAAATTATATTACTGATGATGTATTTGTTTCTGTATCATGTATTTGGCGACTCAAAATGGGTGATGTATACCTATTTTGGGGGCTTCACAGTAGGTATCAAAGCTTAGGGATATGATCCCTGATTGAGATGTGAGACAAGAACTAGGAGGAGAGAGACGGGGAATTCCTTCGCTAGTATGTTCTGACTAAGTTTATTTGTTATTTGGTTGGTCAGTCAGAGTATATGGTTAATATGTGATATGTTAATTAACCATTGTTTTATGTCAGTATTTAAGAATGGCAGGGGGAAATATTAATAACGGAGTGAATGAGGCAGTGGAGACACCTTTAATCACCACCCAGGAGAACATGCAACAGGAAGGCAATATTCCTCCTGTAAATAACACTACCGAACAAATGATGAATGATGGGATGTTTAGAAGCTTTTTGCAGTTCATGCAAAATCAGACAAGGGAGACTCATGCACAAAATACGGGTGGAAATGATAGAAATGTGCGGCTTTTCATAGCCAAGTCGTTCAAGTAGTTGGGACCACCAAAATTTACGGGAAAGCAGGATCTGATTAAGGCAGAAACGCGGGTCAAACAAATTACCAAAATATTCGATGTCTTGGGATGCTCGGAGGAACAGAAGGTTCTATTCGCCACCTTTAAGTTCCGCGGTAAGGCAGATTACTGGTGGGAATCTGTGAAGCGTACCCAGCCCTCCGCACTCAACATGTCTTGGGAAACATTTCAAAAACTGTTTAATGATAAGTACTTTCCTTAAAGTATTCGTCATATGAAAGAGGTGGAGTTTATCAGACTGGAATAAAATAACATGATGGTGTCCTAGTACGAGGCAAAGTTTGCAGAGTTATCCAGGTTTGCACCTCATTTGGTCGAGAATGAGGAATGAATGACGAGGATGTTTCTGAGAGGTCTAAAACCCGAGATTCGGCAATATCTTATCTCTCATATTTTTTTTATATTCAGATGTTGTCAATAAGGCTCAATTATTAGAGCGAGATAATGAGTATGCCCAACCGAGGGACCACAATCAGGGTCATACCCATGACAACAGTCATTGAAGCGATGATAACCAGTAGGGAGGAAAGAATACAGACAAAAGCAGTAACCACTCGGGTGGTAATCGTGGCCATGATAAAAGGAGAGGTGAGTCAAGTGGAAATTTTAGAAAGAGGAGATTCAACAATGACATGAAGACATCAGCAGCAGCACAAGCACCAACAACAAATTCTAGGGGAGGAGAACGATCGCCAGTTAGATGCTATAGATACGAAGATGAGGGACACATAAGTCCAAACTGTTCACAGCCTTCGAAGGTGTGTTTCAGTTGTGGAAAAGATGGTCATATAGTCCGATTTTGTCCGTTAGCGAAGTCAAGTCCAGCTGAGATGGCGACACCAAAGGCGACTACGGATAAAATAAAGTCGGTGGTTCAAGGGAAGGCGTTTGCCGTGACAGGCCAAAATGCGAGAAACCCGAATGAGGTGATCACGGGTAAACTAATCATAAACTCTTACAAAATTTATTCCTTATTAGATACTGGTTCTACCCATTATTTTATCTCTCCTGCTTGTGCTCAACATTTAAACTTGACTCCAGAGAAATTAGATCTTGAGTTATCTATTGAGACTCTGTTAGGAGAAACTTTCATTACATCTACTATTTATAAATCTTGCTTGATTCAAGTTGGAACCATAACATTACTTTCCGATCTTATTTCGTTGAAAATTCTTGCATTTGATGTAATTTTAGGGATTGATTGGTTAACCACGCATCATGCTAAAATTAATTATTTTCGTAAGGTTGTTAGTTTTCATATTCCTAACCAACCTATTATACGAATTCAAACAACCAAACCACTAAAATCAGTCACTGTCATATCAAGCCATAAAGCTATTCGTTTATTGAAAAATGGATGTCAAGCTTTCTTAGCCCATGTCACGGACTTGAACAAAAACACGTCAGATTTGAATACTATTTCTATTGTTAGTGAATTTCCTGATGTATTTCCTGAAGAACTTCCCGGTCTACCCCCAGAACGTGAAGTTGAATTCTTTATTGATCTTGAACTTGGTACAAAGCCCATTTCTAAAATCCCATATCGAATGGCTCCTATTAAACATCAAGTGTTATAGGAATTGTTGGACATCGGTTTCATTCATCCTAGTACATCCCCTTGGGGTGCTCCCGTGTTATTCATAAAGAAGAAAGACGAGAGTATGCGACTTTTTATTAACTACCGAGAATTGAACCATGTCACCATTAAGAATAAGTATTCGCTACCTCGCATTGATGACTTGTTCAACCAGTTACAAGGAGCATAATTCTTTTCAAAGATCGATCTTCGTTCTGGATATCATCAGCTGAAGATTAAAACTGAGGATATTCCAAAGACTGCCTTCAGAACTCGGTACGGGCATTATGAATTCTTAGTCATGTCTTTTGGATTGACTAATGCTCCTGCTGCTTTCATAGATATGATGAACCGTGTGTTCAAAGATTATTTGGATCAGTTCGTTGTTGTATTTATTGATGACATCCTCATCTATTCCAAAATTCGTGAATATCATGAGCACCATTTGAAGATGGTACTGCAAAGGCTTCGTGATAACAAGTTATATGCCAAGCTAAAGAAATACGAGTTCTGGCTTGAGGAAGTAGCATTCCTTGGGCATGTGGTGTCAAAACATGGAGTATCTGTAGACCCGGTGAAAATTAAAACAATACAAAGTTGGGAGCAACCAAAGTCTGTGACTGAAATACGTAGCTTTCTGGGCTTAGCTAGTTATTATCAGAGATTCGTGGAAGGATTTTCTCAAATCACTACTCCATTAACTCAGCTGACTCGTAAAGATACAAAATTTAATTGGAACGAGGATTGTGAGAAGAGTTTTCAAGAGCTCAAGAAGAGACTCATTTCGGCACCTTTTCTGATAATACCATCTGGTTCAGATGGATTTGTTATCTACAACGATGCTTCAGGCAAAGGGTTAGGATGTGTTCTAATGCAAAATGCGAAAGTCATAGCCTATGCCTCGCGATAACTCAAAGAATATGAGAGGAATTATCCTGCTCATGATTTGGAGTTGGCAGCAGCCGTTTTCGCATTAAATATTTGGAGACACTACCTGTATGGGGAGAAAGCGGAGATCTATACAGATCATAAAAGCCTCAAATATTTCTTCACCCAAAAGGAACTCAACATACGGCAATAATGTTGGCTCGAGCTATTGAAAGATTGCAATCACACCATCCAATATCATCCTGGAAAAGCAAACGTGGTAGCTGACACATTGAGTAGAATATCATATGCGGGTACGAGTGCAATGTTGTTAACACAAAGGTCCATTTTGTATGACTTGCAAAGGATGGAGATAGAGGTAAAGGCTCCAAGTACCCACGTGATGATATCAAATATACGAGTAGAACCGACTTTAATCGATAAAGTTAAAGCTGATCAAGCTACGAATATGGAGCTGATGTGTATGAAGAAGAAAGTGCAAGAAGGTGCTATCCTAGAAGCAACAATTGATGAAGAAGGAATACTTCGAGTCAACTCCAGACTTTGTGTTCCTAACGATTCTGACTTGAAGCATAGAATCATGATGGAGGCACACAACACACCATTTGCAATCCATCCTGGGAGTACCAAAATGTATCATGATCTTCGACATACATTTTGGTGGAACAGTATAAAGAGAGAGATCATGGCGTTTATCTCTAGGTGTTTAACTTGTCAATGTGTAAAGGCAGAGCATCAAGTGCCAAAGGGTCCATTGTAACCACTTGAGATTCCAAAATAGAAATGAGAACACATTACTATGGATTTTGTTACGGGTCTTCCCAAGGTTTCTCAAGGCATAGATGCGATTTGGGTTATTGTTGATAGATTAACCAAGTCTGTCCATTTCATGCCTATACAGGAGACTTATTCCCTTGAACGTCTTGCTAGTATGTACGTAATTAAGATTGTGAGATTTCATGGCATGCTAGTATCCATAGTTTTGGATCGTGACCCAAGATTCACTTCACGATTTTAGGTTAGCTTGCAGAAATCTATGGGCACAGATTTACGATTCAGTTTGGCATACTATCCTCAAAAGGACGGGCAATGAGAAAGGACTATTCAAACTCATGAAGATCTATTAAGACTCTGTGTCCTAGATTTCAAAGGGAGTTGGTATAAGTACCTACCATTGGTAGAATTCTCTTACAACAATAGTTATCATGCAAGTATAGGCATGGCTCCATTTGAAGTATTGTATGGACGAAAGTGTCGCTCTCCAGTATGTTGGGATGAGGTGGGAGAAGAAACATTATTGGGACCAGAATTCGTACGCATAACTACAGAAAAGATCCAAACGATTCGACAATGTATACAAAAGGCACAGGATCGACAGAAAAGTTATACGGATTTTCATCGAAAGGACGTAGAATTTAATATTGGGGATCATGTATTGTTACGTATTGCTCTATGGAAGGGAGTTACAAGATTTGGAAAGAGAGGAAAGCTCAATCCAAGATTTGTTGGTCCATTTGAGATTCTTGGCCGAATAGGAAATGTGGCCTATAGACTCGCATTACCTCCAAGCATGTCATGTGTTCATAATGTTTTTCACATATCTATGCTTCGTAAATATGTGAAAGACCCGAACCACATTATTGAGTTAGAACCGGACGAGATAGCCGAAGATTTAATGTACGAGGAGGTACATGTTAAGATCATGGATAGGAAAGAGCATGCCCTACGCACCAAAGTTATACCACAAGTTAAGGTTTTGTGGAGAAACCATGCTATTGAAAAAATGACCTGGGAGTTAGAATCAGAAATGAAAGCGAGGTATCCTCACCTTTTCGAAACACCAGGTACGTACGCCAATTTCGAGGACTAAATTTCATAAGAAGGGAAGGTTGTAAGACCCTAACTTTTTAATGAATAAAATCAAATTTCCTCTATTTATTATTTTGAATAATAAAGTGTTAATATGATATAATACTTTGGTTATGGATGAAATGTGCAAATTTTAAAAAATAAGCAAGTGGTTATAAAGTATTCATTTTGTTGGGGAATATTCGTTTAGTCGTAGAATATTCTTTCTGTCGGGGATTATTCGTACGACGGCGCAACTATTTGTGGGCCCCATAACAGATAACTGTCGGATGAAGAAAATGACAAGTTTGAGTTTTTATAAATAACGGCGTAATGGTTACCGTTAACACTGTTGGAATACCTGGTGGTTAAAATACAGTAATACGCGTGGTTGCACAGTAGCACACGGTATTGCACAGTATTTTTGAAATTATTGATTCTTACGTAAGAAGTCACTACTCAATAATTATTACAGTAATTAATGTTCAATATTTTATTTTACTGGTTCAATAATTGCTGCTTTGATATTTTATATTATTGTTGTTTCAATAAATGTCACTGCACAGTGTCTCCATTATCAGATCAATAATTCATATTATTTGAATAATATTCTTAGATAACATTATTGGCAATGTCTAAGGAAGTTCTGTCTAGGAAAGAGGGTTTGGTCACCTAATTGCGAGCCAATAAGGATAAATCTTTATCGAAAATCCCCCTCTTTCCTGCGAACGACCTGGTTGTCATAATTATGATTCTGTAATATTATTTGTGAATAATTAGTTATTGATTTATATGATAAGGAAATATTAATTTTATGTGGATATAAATGATGGATATATTTATTTTATGTGGTTATAAATGAAGGAATTAATGCTGAGGTGTTTTATCAGTATTTTGTCGGATAGGAGGTTTTGAAAATTGTCTGTATGTGGATTTCAGTCATTTTTCATTGGAATTTGAAAAAACTTAAACTTGCAAAGTTTTAGAGAATTAAATTTCCTATAGAAAGCACATAAGATTCGATTTTTTCTGATAAAAGGGCTATTTATTATGAATTATTGAAGTTTTGGAAAATAAAATATTTCTATTAAAAATATGGTAGGCCCCACTTTTGGTTGGTGAGTAATAAAATGTGCTGGAATTTATTTTCAAAAGTGGTGGGCTTGAATAGGAGCAGGTAAAGCCATCAGATATCAGGTTAGTCTGCTATGGCGTTCTAAGCATTTTCCTATAAATAGGGTGCTTAGTTAGAATTGAAAATCATATCAGAAACAAGTTTTCTCTCTATATATTATCGAGCTTATTTTATGAGCTTATTTTCTCTATTCACCAGTGCAAGTTTCCTTCAACCTTATACCTGATATTTCAGCAGGAAGTACTATTCTTTTGATGTAAGAGATGTTATTTTCTTCGTAAAATGATGTTATTCTCTCAATATCATTATACCGAAATGTTGGTATGAATTTTATTATAAAAATTTTATCTTTTTATATCGAGGTTACTATTCATGTATACGGTACTAAGGCTGAGCAAGTAACCAAATTATAACCAAAACTGCACCAAAAACTGCACGAATCGCACCAATTGAAATCACACCAATGGTTTCGGCGTATGTGGCAGTTTTAGGTGGGTTGAATAACCAAAATTATGGTTCCGATTTGGTTACTAGCCAAAACCGCACGCATAAAACCAAAACTGCTCCATGTGTGTGTATGTATGTATTATCTTTAGTAAATTTTAAAGTTACTTTTCACTTGAACACGCTCAGAGAAAACCTCAGTCTTGCATTGTCATTTTTTCACCAATTGAAAGAAGATGTTAGAGGTTTTAGAATCAAAAATTAAGCAATTGGCTTTTGGAAATTTGGATTTTTTTGATGCGTTATTGGAGGGGCTTATAGCTGAGGGGCTCGAGCACTTGATGCATTGGTTAATATCAATGCTATAATAGTAATAGTCTAATAAATTATTTTTAAATTAGGTATAGTTATGATCTTAAATGATGGATTTAAGGTCAAATAATAGACCTAGACAGAAAATAAGTGTATGCGTTTAATGTTATTGGAAAGGAATTTTGAGGGTTTCAAAATTCTGTGAAGGATATAGGTGAATTATTCAGGATTAAGGATTTATATGAATATGTTTTGTGTTTATGGTTATGTATGTGTTCAGAATGTGGTTAAGGGTCATGGGTTGACCAGATAAATTATATTTGTGACAAACCTTAATACAGATCTGAAAACCCTAATTTCATATTCTGATAAAATGAAACCCTAATCTGGGAATATAACGGAGAATTTTAATGCTTAAGTGCTATTAATTAAGTCTAATTAGGGTAAAGGTTAATTAATTAACAAACTCTAATTTCCAATTTTTGGAACCCTAATTGTTCCGTCAGAAACCCTAATGCTCAATTGTGGACTTAATTGCTAAAATTAGCAATGTTAATTAGGAAACCCTAATCCTAATTATTTTAATTTATGAGTAATTAAAAAACTCTAATCTAATTACGAGATTTAATTTCTAAAATTAGAAAATCAAAATTTTTCTATTAGAAACCCTAATTCAAGGGTTTTGAACCCTAATGACCATTTTGACCCTAATTGATAAATTAGCGATTTTAATTAGAAAATACTAATCCTAATTAGTAAGATTTAAGGTATGATTAAGGAATTTTAATATAATTAGTAAATACTAATTATAAGTTAAAAATATTAATATTTTTATTTTGAAAACCAAAATTCGAAAATGTAGAAATTAAATTTGCAAAGTTAAGGGTTAAAACCTAAACCCTAAAATGTCCAAACCCTAAACCCTAAGAGTTTCATCAAATGCAAAATCTAGAAATAAATGGAAAGGACAAAAATGCCCCTTTTATTTATTATTTTAGGTTGCTTGAAAATCTTGCCAAGATATGGGTTTGGTGACCAACCCTAACACTAGCCTAGCTCTAGCCCTAAACATGTGTCCAGAAATCAGCAGCTACAACATGTTATTCATTGAATCAAGCATTCTATAAATGGATTTGGAGAGAGAAAGTGTACAAAAATTTAGCCAATCTTATTCTTGCTCTCACCAACTCCCATTCTCTCTCAAACCCACGAAATTTTAGTGTGATTTCAGTCTCCATTCAAGCCTCACATGTACCAAAAACAGATCAAATAATCAGTGCATGAATCAAAGCTAGAAAGGTATAAAACCCTAAAATTTCAAAATCTGTGATTTGATGTTGTTTGATGTTAGTTGTTGATTAAATATGTGTTATAAGGTGTCAATTAGAGATCTGGGTTGTTGGATCATGGATCCATAACACCTAGATGCTCGAAACTAGCAATTTAGAAAATCTGGGAAAAAGGAAAATATAAGATCTGACAAGCCAATGTCAGGGCTTGTATATTCTTCTGTGTTAATGATATGTGGTATTTGAAGTTATATATGTGTAGTATGTCATGAAGGCTTTATTCTGGAATAGGAATCAAGGTTATATCATGTCTAGATCGAAAGTTATGAACAGTCAAAACCCGTTGACCATTCACGTTTTCTGGAATTCTGGGCAAACACAGAAACCCAGATCGCCTGACAAGCTTTTTTAAAGCTTTTGATCTTGCTGTAATTTGGTTGTTTGGCCACGTTGTTGTTGATTAGTTGTATTCTGGTATGTAGACTACACATTAAAGCCTTTAGGTCACTTAGAACCTAACTGGAATAGCAGGAAATTGAGGTCAAACTTGCTTTGACCGACTGTTTTGACGAAATCTGGTAAATTCCCAGATTTTTGAAGAACAGTTGCTGGCAGGTAGTTTGACCGGACCAGATCTTTGGTAGATAATGTTTTTAGGTTGTTATGATGTTATAAAGTTGTACTCTGACATCAATACTATAATTGTGAACTTTTATATCACACCAAACGAGCCCAGAATACTAAGATCAAAGGCTTGAAAGTAGGTACCTTGGTTGTTCTTCATTTCTGGGTAACCCAGAAAATGAAGAACAGGCCTGACATGATTTTCGACTGCCCAGATCTTGATGGTCAGTTGTTGGATGGCCATGAAATTTGATTGTAGTTGTAGTATTACACTTATACTACATGATCAATACTTAACCTAGCCCAGAACATTAACAAATTGGATTTTATGATCGGTCAAACGTGCACCCTAAAGCTCGGGTCTGTCAGTGTTCTTGAGTGAAGAACACCAATGGCGACAGACAAGTGTCGCTAAAGGCTTATAGCGATAGTTTATTTCTTAATTTCGGAAATTGATTAAAAATTAGAAAAAAATGGTTTTTAATTATTAAAAATACAAAATAAATTATGAAAAATTATTTTAAAGTCTGAAAAATAGTTTTTAATTATTTTGAGTATATTTTGAAAATACTTAATATTTTTGGAATATAAATGGTATTTATTTATTTAATTATAAAATTAAATAAATTATTTAAAAATGATTTTAATTCATGAAAATTCATGAAAAATTATTTTATGGTATAAGAAAATATTTTAAGTTATTTTTGATGACTTTTAATATTTTGTGATGAAATTAATTAATTAATCAATATTAATGATAATTAGTTTATTTAATAACTATATTAAATAAATTAAGGAAAAATGGAATTAATGCTTTATAAATCATATAAAAATAATTTAAGTGTTATAAAAATATTTTAAGTTATAAAATATAACTTTTGATATTTAGTCATGAAAATATTAATATTTTAATATTAATATTAATTAATGGATAATGAAATAAAGTGTTGAAAAATTATATAATTATGATTTTAAGGTATTAAAAATACTTTGTGATATTATAATTATATTATAATATTATGTAAGGATTTTTATTAATATTTTATATTAAATAAATATTAATGATTAAGGAATTATGTGGTATTTAAGTCATTTAAATACGATTTTAAGGATTGAAAAATGTTGATAAATGGTAATAATTATCCGAAAATTATTACGAGCCTAGGAAAAATGTTTTGTCTGATTAAACATTATCTATGATAATTGTTAAGTGTTTAGGAAGAGTTTAATTAAACTTAAACTCGATAAAAGTCCGACTAGACCGTCGAGATGTTAGAATTGTGACGGGTTCAACTCAGACTGTAATAGTTTGACCTGATACTAAGTCTTATGTGTTGTAAAGACTGATAGGGTTATGTGCTATGTGTTTAGGTTATTCTGTGTGTATAAATATAATAGTATATTACTGTGATGATATTATTCTAATTATTGGAGATCTATATTACTAATATTATGTCTTCGGGGTAAAGCGTTAATAAATTGAGTTGCGGTAATCAACGGTTCAGGCAAGTTTTCTTATACTTAACTTAATAAGAGTGTTTTATTCAAGCTGATGGTTAATCGTTGTTGATTGCCATGAAAATTGTACTCTGTACATCTTGCATGTATAAGTCAGGTATGAAAGGCTGATCACCTTCATTACCAGTTGGTTCAGAAATGTTTGTTCATGTTTAAAACTTGTTCAGTCAAATGTTTGTTCGTGATAATTCTCAACTATATTGATGAATTATAGCCAGCTTATTATTCATACTCTTCAATCATGATATATCGTAATGTTGTTGTATATAAACTTTATGGGCAACTTTCATGCTCACCCTTGCTATATCATGATAAAACATTGCAGATAAGGCGAATGCGTTCGGATACTGGAAAAGGTTAAAGTCAAGTTCTACTTGGGTTAAAACGTGTGACTATTTTGTAATAGCGTGTTTAATAAATATTGTTGTGTAATAGATATTTTATGAAATGTGTATTAAGTTAAGGTTACTCGACCTTGGGGAAAATAGTGTGTAATGTAATGTATAAACAATTTATGTTTATATCTTCCGCAAACAGTTATAGAAATAGTATACCGGATCCGCGGCGATTCGAGGCCTGGATTCGGGGCTGCTACATCCTCCCTGCAATATATATATATAAGATAGAATATACTTTTAATTTTTGGAAAACTAGATAAACATTATTGCTTGTTATCGAATATATAGTCTCCGTTGTTTTATATAGCGTATGTTTTAGTTTTAAAGCATGCTTGATATAATTCTCATTGCCGACTCTATCACTAAGTTAATTGCTCGATGTAAGTTCTATGTTAAATTTTATTGAAGACTTACGACTTTTTTGTTATTCAATTGGTTTTGGAACCGAAATTGCACCAATTAAAACCGCACCGTATACTTAAAACCTTACCGCACCAATCACAAGCGATTTCGTGTGCGGTTTTGAATTTTTCAAACCGCACCTAAGCGATTTCGGGTACGATTTGGACTTCAAACCATACCATGTTCACCCCTATACGGTACTACTCATGTATACGAAACTATTCACGAGTATTGTTCACGAACTATTCACCAAGATATCTATTATTGTTACTATCTTTGATTGTATCCATGTTTTGATCTTTATTTTTGAATTCTGCTTCCCAATTGGTTATTATGGAGTATTATTGAACTTGGATAAACTATAATACGAATCCCTAATATTTGTCCTTTTGTCTCACTGGATTCATTTTCTTTAAGATATTTTTCATCATCCTCAGTCCTAAATGATGATATTACTGAATATCTTGTGCCTGTAGTGCAAAGATGAATGATTAACTAATGAATATTTTTGACCCGTAGTGCAAAGATGAACATGTGTTGAGATGAACATGACCAACTGGTGATACAAATGAATATCTTTGGCCTGTAGTGCAAAGATGAATATTTGATTCAAGATGTATATTGATTGATGTTACAGGGATAAAGTATTGATGATGAACTTTTAAATCTTAGAAGATAGTAGAATTCATTCTCTACTTGACTCTTCTAATGGATTGTTGTTTTTGCTGCAGTTGTTGATCTAAAACTTGTTGTCTATTATGTTCTATCATAGATAATTTATTGTATATTATCTTAGTCATAATATTCTTTACTGAGCTAGTTGAGCTCACCCTCTTCCTTTTTGTTCCATTTTTCTTCTCAGGAGGTGAGAATATAGCAGGAACTAGCCGGGATATGGAGTGATGGTTCAGGATAGTTGTTTTAGTAGTCCTCACTATTTTGTAAAATAGTGTATCAATAATTGTAATGAGGACTCCTTTTGAGTTTGTATATTGTCTATTCGACAATATTTGTATTCAAACTCACAGTATATGTGTTGTCGTATTTTGCACGACTATTGTATTACTGAAGTTGTATTTATTTCTGTACTATGTATTTAGCGACTCATAATAGGTGATGTATACCTATTTTGGGGACGGTCACATTAATCATATTTTTGTTCAAACATATAGACTACTCTGCTAACGAAATTTACACTACTAACATGCAGAGTAACTTTTACAATTGATTATATATATTATATATGTAGACAAGTTAAAGATCAACCTAACAAGTTTGAAGTCTTTCATCATCAAATCTTATACATTTGGAATCTAATGAAGGTTTTAATCAATCTCCCTATTAATGAAGCAACGTTCTAATCTACATACATATTCCTAAAAAAGAAGTCTAATTCAAGGTATTTGTTTACTTTTGCAAGGGGAGTTGTGCTATGGAAATCCAAGTTGTAGCAGTGTGTTACTTTGTCTTCCATTTAATTTAATTCGAATACATTACCGCTACTAAAGCTAACAATGAGATATTATGGTTGAAACAATTTTTTAGGAATATGTTGGGTTTGACACATAAATTGACTCCAAGTGATAAGGACATGGTAAATACCTCACTTCATAGGTTCGGAGAGGGAGATTGTTGGGTTTCTCATAGGTCCTCACCCATGTTGAGGTGGCAAGAAAATTGAGCAAGCTGCCTTGGGAGAAGGAAATGGCTTGGTGACTCACAATAAATTTTTTGGAAAAGAAAAAATAAAGGACCTTTGTCCTTTGTTATCTTTGGCAGCAGAGTCCTTTGTTATCTTTGCTTAATTGATATATATATATATATAATAAAACACAACCTATTTGGAATCATTCATTTGACAAAGCACAAGGATGGTTCAGATCCATTCTAACTTAATTTTTCCAACTTAATCTAAAGGCTCATATTTCTTCTCGCCCAAATCATATTCACTCCTACACCCTACTCTCTCTTATGTTCACACACAAAATCTCTCTTTCCTCTCTTCTTGATAAGTAGGTTTTACACCTACTCATGGAGTACCAATTCATGCGAACTATGCCCATCTCAAGTACATTTTAATAGGTTTTAGCTGCATTTCATGTTAATTTGCATTTCGAATACTTAAAACTCCTTTTGGTGAATAAGTGCAGGAATAGGCCTATTTTGGTGGTGTTATAGGGCACGAGACTAATGGATGCCTGACACGAGGCAAAAGATAGGATGTGCATGGCTAGGATTGAGCGTAGCATGGATAAACATAGGACATTTCAGTAGTGGTAGCAACATTGCAGGGCCAAGCTCAGGAACAGGATCAGAAGACAGCAACTACAAGCCGCGCGGCAAACAGAGCTTGGAACCTACTGCAAGTTACGCGGCCGCAAGCATGACAAGCCTAAGGAGCACGCGCCCGCACGAGAGCCCGGCTGAACATCAGGACTTACTATAATTCTCGCACCCGCACAAGTAATATGCTGGAGGAGCGCGCGGCCGCGCGCGAGGCCTGAAGCTGCTGACTTATTTTATTTTATTTCTAATTTTTAATGGTTGTAATTGATTTAAAACGATTTTTGACTGGTGTCAGGGGTATCACTTGACAATTATTCAACTTTAGTCGTATTCTTTACATTGTAATTAGGGTTTATTCTCTGGGGAGATTCCAACGTAGAAGGAGGCCAAAACTCTACTTTTCTACTCCTTTGTTGGGATTTTCTACCAAAGTGGATTATTATTATTATTTTGCTGGAATCTTATGAGGATTTGAATATTGATCTATATTCAGCAATTGGTTTTGATTGTTTCTACCTTTCATTTTTCAAGTGTTTGTTTATTAATCATGTTTAGATTTGATCCCATAATGACTTTTGGTTCAGTCATGAACTAAACTCCATTATGGGATTCTAATGGATTTTAATATGTAGTTTGATTGCATGCTTAAATGCTGGATTGTTTTACATATCATATAGGATGTCTATCATGATTATTTTGCATGTATGAATGCTTGATCACCATTCGTTTCAGTATTTGTATGGAATTGACAATGAACATACAAATATGAATTGTAATCATGATAGTATACGTATATGGGCTGTGTTATATGGCTTATGTATTTCGTGAACCAGATAGACATATACTGTTTCACCGTATAAGTTAGAATAAGGGCTTGAACTTAAAATCAATATAGTTGCAATTTTAGATAGACATATAGTGTTTTTGGTTATATTGATGATTACATAGAGTCTATCATTTGTGGATGCTGTGTAAGTAGGTCTTAGTGCATTGAAAAATGACTAATACTCTTTTAGTGCTCTTGGCTATTTTCCTGTGATATGTGAACAAGTCATACATGATAGTGGCGATTGAATGAAGTATTAAATGAAGTTAGGATCCCATTATTTCCAGATTTGATTTATTCCGTTTATTATTATTTTAGTTGCTATTTGCAACTCGAGAACAAACCAATCTTAGTCGTTAGTTTGAGCATATAAATATAGTGAATTAATTAATGCATAGTGATTTGGATTAAACAACCTTCTCTGTGGGATCGATACTTTACTTACTCTATATTGCTTGTTAATGCATGTATGCTTGCATGAGTTAGAGCTCTTTTGTTAAGACTAAAAAAGAGGTAACAAGTTTTTGGCGTCGTTGTCGGGGAAAGGCGTTTAATTTAGTATTACTATCATTCGGTTTAAGCTATATTGTATGACTTAGACAATTCTAGTCTTATCTCACTTCAGTTTTTGTTTCTGTTTCTGGAACTTGGATAAATTTATATGCGCACGCGGTGAACCAACCCCGATTTAACACCTGTTCAGGATAACATAAACGGGAGAGGTTGGAAAGCGGGTGTTCGTAGAAATTTACAAGTACAGTTGGAAAATACGACAAATAACATGGCAGCCGAGGTACAAGGAGAAGAACAATGAGTGGAGCATAGGGCTTTGAAAGATTATTCCATGCCTAATATTAATGGACTACAGTCCAGCATCGTTAGACTAGCGATAGCAGCCAATACATTCGAGATAAAAACTGGCACTATTCAAATGGTGCAGAACACAGTTCAGTTTAGGGGTGCTGCTACAGATGATCTGAATGAACACCTGTTAAGTTTCATCAAAATTTGTGATACATTCAGATACAACGGTGTGACGGAAGATGCTATTAGACTAAGGTTGTTTCCATTCTCATTGAGGGATAAAGCAAAAAGTTGGCTTCATTCTTTGCCAGCAGGATCTATAACTACATGGGAGGACTTAGCATAAAAGTTCTTAGCTAAGTTCTTCCCAATGACTAAGACTACAAAGATGAGGATATCTATCTCTCAGTTTGAGCAACAACAGGGCGAGTCCTTATATGAAGCATGAGAGAGATACAAAGAAATGCTGAGGAAGTGTTC
This sequence comes from Panax japonicus, assembly GCA_020205505.1. Lineage (NCBI taxonomy): Eukaryota > Viridiplantae > Streptophyta > Magnoliopsida > Apiales > Araliaceae > Panax > Panax japonicus. The sequence goes on from CM035097.1 coordinate 12,237,943, forward strand.
ACATCACGGTATGCTAGATTGGATGGTGATCAACACGTTTTATAATGGATTGGGATGGCAATCGAGACCGATTGTAAATGCAGCTGCAGGAGGGGCATTATGGGAAAAGAACTATGAAGAAGCCTATAACCTGATCGAGACAATGACATCCAACGATTTCCAGAATCCTACATCTCGGATGCCACAACCCAAAATTGCATGTGTGTTGGAGGTTGATACTATTACTCAGTTATCAGCAAAGATGGCAGCCATGGCAAAGAAGATAGATACTTTGGCAGAAGGAAAAGTAAAGACGGTTGCCTTCGTATGTGAGATTTGTGCAGCGTCACACTCGACGGATCAATGTGCTATCAGCTCAGAATCAATGCAGTATGTGAGCAACTACAGAAAAGACCAAGGTTAATTTCAAAACACATACCACCGCAACAACCGGAATCATCCAAACTTTAGTTGGTCGACTAATCAAGGGAATCAGCAGAATCAGTTTCAACTGAATAATCAATTTCAATCACAACCAGCACAGCTGCAGTTTAATCCTAGACCACCCTTTCCACCAGGATTTTCTCAACAACAATAACAACATCACACTTCAGCTGTACCTCAGCAAGAAAAGAAATTAGAAGTGGAGGAGATGATGATGATGAAATACATGGAAAACACAGAAGTTATGATCAAGAGCCAAGCAGTGGCTATAAAGAATCTGGAAACTCAAATGGGGCAGATGGCGAACATGTTTATTAACAGGCCCCAGGGTTCATTTCCAAGTAATACAGAGATAAATCCAAGAAGAGATGGGAAGGAACAGTGTCAAGCGATCACATTGAGATCTAGGAAAGATTTGTCAGGTACTGCAAGTCACGTACCCGCGCGAGATTGCACTGAGGAGAGCGCGCGGTCGCGCGAGGCAGAGCAGTCAGTTGCTCAAGAAGAAATTCTGGAAAAGTCTGAGGTTCAGCAGGAAGAGGCTGAGAAAATAGCTTCAGAGGAGAAGCTTAAGAGTCCAGTACCACCAATTGACATTCAAGTTCCGTATCCATAGAGATTAAATAAAAAAAGGGAAGATAAATAGTTCAGCAAATTTTTGGAGGTATTCAAAAAGTTACAGATCAACATACCATTCGCCGAGGCATTGGAACAAATGCCCAGCTACGCCAAGTTTATGAAGGGTATACTGTCAATGAAGAGGAAACTAGATGAGTTTGAAATGGTAGCCTTGACAGAGGAATGCAGTGCAGTGCTTCAGCAGAAATTACCTCCAAAGCTGAAGGATCCGGGCAACTTCACAATTCCATGCACCATTGGAAAGATGAACTTCAGTAAGTGTTTATGTGATCTTGGGGCAAGCATAAATTTGATGCCCTTGTCAGTGTTTAACCAGTTGGGATTGCCGGATCCAAAGCCAACAAATATAGCATTACAATTAGTTGATAGATCCATCACATATCCACGGGGTCTTATAGAAGATATGTTGGTTAAGGTGGACAAGTTTATTTTTCTAGCTGACTTCATCATTCTAGACTACGAGGAGGACAAAAGCATACCAATAATACTGGGGAGACCATTCTTGGCCACAGGCTGGATGTCAATAGATGTGTAAAAAGGTGAACTCACTATGTGTGTTCAGGATCAAGAGATCACCTTCAACGTCTTTAAAGCAATCAATTTACCAACGAATGAAGAAGAGTGTTTCCTGGTTGACGTGGTGGATTAGAGCCTACAGGATGAAGTACAGAAATTGAGGAATTATGAACCATTGATGTGTGCAACGGGTAAAAATTCAGAGTTGAAGGAAGAGCCATTGACGAAAGCTAAAGTCATTAAATTTTAGGGTGCGGTGGACAAGAAGGAAGGCACCTCAATTCCATTTGTGACATGAAACTCAGAGATAGTCAAGCTAATTGACTATAACTTAGCGCTGGATGGGAGGCAACCCATTATTACTCTCTCCATTGATTTGTTTTTATTTATTCATTTTGGGTTATTTTAGTAGTTATATCGAATTCATTTTTAATAGGATACTAGATGTTCATGCTTAAGTGTGTAACAAGAATTGCTTTGCGAATATTTGCAAGATGTTAGCATTATGAGGCCACTAAGTAATACATTAACAAGATGCAGTAATGTCTATGTAGGAACCATCATTGGACAACATCACTGATAGGCAGAGCGAAATTGCATTTTAGCGTTGCAGATATCAGCACCGCGCGGCCTAGTTAGCACAAACTCGCGCGCTCGTGCATCAAGTCAATTTTGACAACAATTCATTCTGCAAGTCTCGCGCCCGCGCGCCCAGCCCAGTACAAACACGCGCGGCCACGCGCAACACTGGATAAAAACAAATCTGAACATTTTAAATAGAGTTGTTGACCATTTGGACTCTCATTTGGAATAATAATAGACGTAAAATTCTCTCACTCTCCATAATCGTAACATTCTAGAATTTTAAAGTGTAGTATTAAATATTTATTAATTTATATAAGTATTTAATAGATATGTTTATTGCTGAATAAATAATTATTCAATTTGAGTTGATGTGGTTTAGTTAATTATTTGTTGAATAAATAATTAAATATTAAATATTAAATATTTATTCGTAATATTAAATATTTATTGAATTATATAAGTATTTAATGGCAATTTGAGTGGATGTGATTTAGTTAATTATTTGTTGAATAAATAATTAAGGAGCTAAGAAAAATTAATTGTTATGAGGTTATATACTAATTTAATTTAATAATTAAGTTAGAGAGCTAATAATGATTAAATGAATTATAGTATTTTAATTGGAATTGTGATTAAAATAAATTGTTAGTTGATTAAATAAAATTATAATTATAAAGAAATTATAGTTTTGTGATAATGATTTATGTATTAAAGTAATTTAATAAATTAATATTTGAATTGATTAAATGGATTATTTAATTAAATAGAAATGTGACAAATAACCTAGCTATAAAGGAGTTATTAAAATAAATTAAGGGAGTTTAATTTAGTTTTTGCCTAACATGCCTTATTGCATAATAAGTCTTTAATCTAATAGTGTTTTATCAAACAAGGTATAAGGATTAATCCATTTGTTTTAGTTAGATTTGTCAAACAAGGTGTAAGGGTTAATGAGTTATTTTTATTAGCTTAACCAAACAAGCCTTATGACTTTTGATTTTCAAAAGTTTATAACTGATGTCAGTTAAGTTAGTATTATATTATATATTTAATATATCTATTATTACTATATACGTTATATTATTCTACGTAGTTAGAGTTAGGAAGAAAGACCCAGTGAAGAAAAAGAGAAGAAGAAGAAGAAGAAAACTAGAGAGAATTTGAGAGAAATCCTAACAGGTTTTGATAAAGGAATTGGAGAAAAGAAATTGATAATCAAAAGTAGCCATCATCTTCTTAATCAAAGGTAGGAGTTTAACCTTTCTCTTTAAAAGTTTAGTTTTCCTCTTCCCAAAAAGTTCTCTGTGAAAATTTTATAAAAGATAAATTGTTGTTATGTATATAGTTTTGTATGATGATTGATTATATGGTTATTTCATGAGTTTATGCATGATTATAGAGAAATTAATTCATGTATGTATGTGTTATGTGAAGAAAATATATTACAGTGTTTACATGAAAATATGTATGAATATGGCTTAATTTGAAATAGAAATTAAGGTTTAATTAGTTGTTAGATTGATAAATTGATTATTGAGTTTGATAAAGTATGGATAATCATAACTATGATGTTTTGAAATTTCTGTTTTGATTGAAAAACAAAATCACAATGTTGAATTTCATTAAAAATGTCAACAATGGAGTTTTTGCCAAAAACATTGAAATTGGGTGTTGTAACTTTGATGTTTGTGTTATTTTATGAGTATAAACATGTTAGAAGTCTTCACAATATGTTTATATGAAGTTTATATGTAAATTACATGATAATTAGTCTATTAGATTCGAGCTTGTAGGCTAAATTGGCTTTTTCCCTGTACTGTTGCTGAAGCTGTCAGTCGATACTGGAGCGTCGCACCGCGGCGTGGCCCAGCAGTTCGTTACTAGTGCTGCAGCGCCATCACCACGCCATAGCGCGGCTTTGTAGTATATTCACCGCGCTGCAGCGCCATCACCACGTCGCAGCGCGACCCACAATGTACATTGTGGCGCCGCAGCGCGTGTTAGCAGAATGGTCTGACAGTGTACTCTTTGTACACGAAATTTTAAGAAACAATATGTGATGATAGTAGGACTGTCAAATATAGATTTTAGTATTTCTATACTATGAATAATTATATTATTAAGGATTAACTTGTGTTATAAGTTGATTATGTGATTAAATAATCAAACCTATATGATGAATGTATTAGTTATGTGATAATGACTAACTATGTCACGATGACATATGTATATAGGATATTGTGATTCAAATTGATTCGATTTAGTCTACGAGCAAGGCAAGTTTTCTAACTCAAAACTTCATTGTGCGAGTTTAATTTCATTCGGTACATTATTGTTTTCAAATTCAATTACAATTGTTGTAAGTTGCTACTTTTACACTTTCGTGGAGCTAGATTTCCTATGATTGAGTAAGTCATTGTATCTAGTTACTCATGACAATGCAAGTTTTCTAATCCTTTGTCTTATTGAGCTAATTATTGTTTTCAATTCGATTATCTTATAATGATGTAAGTGGTCTAAACTTTGGTTTGATGTTGAACAAGTTATTCTTGTATTTCAATTATTGATTAACATGCATAACTGAATTGCCATGCATGTTTAGTATTCAATCCTAATTTACCTTGGCTTAGTATTGTTCAAGCAAGGTATGCTATATTTATTCAAATTGTATGCTATTAGATTATTCCTAATGCATGACTTTAGTTACTATGATTGATTCAATCAATAATATTCTATAGTATAGTGTTGTTAGTCTTATTCAAACTTACTTTGGTGCGGACTTGTATTCTAAATACTGAGATGAACAACTCTTTTAATAGATGTTTACACTTAGCGTTGAAATGGTTGTTCACAATACATTGTACGAAGGGTTGATCCCCCTAAGTATGTGGAGTCCTTATAGTCTTATGACTGTTAAAGTTAAAGTTGAAAGATTACTTATAACGGTGGACATGATTCGTGGTAATTAGACCCTCAGTGAATGTTATAATTTTCAGAAAGTTAATAGAATATATTTTTCAGTTCTATTGAGCCTAATATTGGCAATTGATGTAAAAGTTTAAAGATTTATTTATTGTTATTTCAAGTGGGACTTGTTTGCTCACTCTTGTCTGTAAAATTTCTTACAGCTAAAGTTGAAACTGGTGACGTACCTAGCACCGGTAAAGGAAAAGGAAAGATGAACAAGTACTGAAGACTTGTAATAGATTTGATAGTATTATTATTAGACTTTTGTTTAAAGATTGTAATGAAGTTTATTTAATTTCCGCATTTGAATGATTGTTGTTAAAGGTTAGACAACCTGGGGAGATTTTTATTTGAGTTTAATCCTGTATGGGCAGGTTTTATTATTCAATTTTATTATAATTTGGTAGTTATAAATGACTGTTTTGATTATGTGAGCACCAAATCTTGAGGAAATGAAGTACCAGGATTTGGGGGTGTCACATGTTGGTATCAAAGCTTTAGGTTATGAACATTAGGTGGGGGGGTAAAGCCTTAGGAAGTAACCTTTGAAAAGATAGTGGAGATAACTCTTATCGAGTTTTAAGAAAGAAGAAATAAAACACTTATGTGCTTATGTGTTTATAGTTTATGTACTCGTGAGTGTCGAGTAGTAATGATTAATAATTAAAACTTAAAACTTTGTTGTCAGAATGACTAATGTCGGAGAATCCAGTCAGGCTAGGGAGGAGGGACCTCAAAGGCCTATAGAGGAGGAGCCTCGCGATATTCAGGTAGTTTGGGAACAACTACTGCCACGGGAGTCAGCCCCGTTGGTCACAATAGTTGAAGATGAGGATGATGACATGGAAACAGATGAGGAGGATCCCATTGGGTTACCACAAGAGGATGAGGATGATGAGGTCGAGGAGGAAAGGATTCCACTTAACTCGATAGCTGGCCATATATACAATGAGGTGCATGACCATAACGTGGAACTTCAGGATACAATTGAGGAGTTGCAGGAGATAGTAGCTGAACAACAGACTACAATGACACAAATAGACAGCGAGATTCAGGATCGTGAGGAACGACTGACAAACACCGAGGAGAAACTAATACAGACTGAAGGAGAGAAAGAACAATTGATCGAGATGGTTGCTGAACTAAAGAATAAGCTGAGAGAAGAAGCTACTAAGAGGGCAAGAGATGAAGATGCATACGAGGATGCTTATCAACGAACTGGAAGAGCAGTAAGGAACTCACAGGCGAAAAGGATGAAGATGGAAGAGATGGATAAAGTACTTGACACCGCAATTAATCGAGCTCAAGATCGGGTCATGGGATATCCGATTCAGTTCGAGACGCTGCCATCATATGTATTAGATCGTAGGACAATGTTTTGAGTCATGGAGGAAGAACGTGATAGGGCTAAGAAGTATCTTAATAGATCATCGTAGAAAATGTGACTGTAAAGCACGTATTAAGTATTAAATAATGTGTAAATCCCTAGTTTTAAGTAACCATGGGATATGATAATAATGATGTTGTCCTGTAACTTTTGTAGTTCAGGAAAGTAATGTAGATAGTGGTGATGCTATTATTTTATGTTTTCCAAAAAGGTTTCGAATAAATAAAAGTTGTTATTTTATTCAAAGTGTTATGTGTTATGTGGTTATTTCTTTAATGGAGGCAAGTTAATTAGAAAATACTTAAAGAAGTTGAGTAATAGTCTAATAGATTTTTATTTTAGCAGAAAATGCCTCCCAGACGTGAACCACCCCGACAGAGAAACAATGATAGAACTACCAATAATGACAATGTTGATGGTAACCTCGTTCAACAACTAGTGACACTACTGACAGGAGCGTTGCAGAATCAACCACAAAACCATGGTACAACGTTTAAGGATTTCAAGGCGGTTAGACCACCTGAATTCCGTGGGTCTATGAATCCAGTCGAAGCACAGACCTGGATTATGGAGATAGAAAAAGTATTCGATGTCGCTAGGGTAGGGGATGACCAGAAGACTACTTTTACAACGTTCATGTTGAAAGCAGAAGCTAGTTATTAGTGGCAGGCTAATAAAACTCGGGAAGGGCCAGCAGTGATGACCTGGGATAGGTTCAAGGAGTTATTCTTCGAGACCTATTTTCCGGAGAGTTCGAAGAGTCAGCTAGAAGTGCAGTTTTTGGAACTAAAGCAAGGAACGATGACGGTATCTGAATATGCCGCGAAGTTCAATGAATTGGCGAGGTTTGCGCCATATCAAGTTAGCACAGACGAGCGTAAGGCTGAGATATTTGAACATAGACTGAAGCCCTGGCTGTACAGTAGGGTCTCCCTGTTCCAGTTGAAGACATTTGCAGCGGTGATGGAGAAAACAGTACTCGCTGAAGGTGGAGACGAGGCAGTGACAAAGTTCAACCATGAACAAAAGAAGAAGAAGAATGAGAATGAGACTAAGAATAGAGTTGGTAGTAGTGGAAACAACAACAACAAGGCATGAAGAGGAAGTGGAATGAGAACGTGGTTACTGGAAACCATCAGGGTAACCAGCAAAATAAAAAGTTTGAAGCATGTGCGACATGCGGGAAATTCCATAAGGGTGCGTGCTTGATAGGGAAGCGAGTATGCTACAATTGTGGCCATGAGGGTCACATCGCCCCAAATTGCACTCAACCGAAGAAGAATGTATGCTTCACGTGCAGATCCAAGGATCACTTTTCTCGTGAATGCCCTAAGAAGACGAAAGGAGTGACAACCAGAAGCAATGGAGGTAACATTGGAAGTACATGGGCCATTGCAGGACCTGCAGCATCAAACAAACCCACAGCCAAAACCTTCAACATGACTGTGCAAGATGCTGTGCAATCAAAAGATGTAGTGTCAGGTATTATCCCAATCAATGATATAAATGCTTATGTATTATTTGATACGGGTGTTACTAGTTCGTTTATATCTGATGAATTTGCTAAGAGGTTAGAATTGCCTAGAGAAGAACTGAATTTTTCTTTGAACATAGAAATTGCGAATAAGGAAGTAATCCCTGTTAGATTCATATACAAGAACTGTAGGGTGAACATTAAGGAGAATATCATGTTGGTAGATTTGATTCCGATTCGACTCGGGGAATTTGATGTAATTTTAGGAATGGATTGGTTGTTCAAATATGGAGCAGTAATCGATTGTCACAAGAAGTGTGTAAACCTTATGACTCCGTCAAAGGTAGTATTTTATGGTAGCAAGTCGCCTAGACAAATGAAATGTCTGACGACTATGCAGGCCAAGAAGTTGTTGAGTCAAGGTTGTGTGGGCTATTTAGCTTAAATAGTCGATACTCAGAAGAAGGGTGTGAAATTAGAAGAAATACCGGTAGTGAGAGAATTCGAAGACGTGTTTCCAGAAGATTTGTCAGGACTTCCGCCTGACAGAGAAATTGAGTTCGTGATCAACTTAGCGCCGGGAATAGCACCGATATCGAAGGCCCTGTACAGAATGGCTCCTGTAGAAATGAAGGAACTGATGGTACAGTTGTAAGAGTTGCTAGACAAGAAATATATTCAACCAAGCGTTTCGCCGTGGGGAGCGCCAGTTTTATTCGTTAAGAAGGATGGACCAATGCGTCTTTGCATTGATTATAGAGAGTTAAATAAAGTCACTATTAAGAATAAGTATCCGTTGCCTAGAATAGATGACTTGTTTGATCAGCTAAAGGGTGCTAAAATATTTCTCAAAAATTGATTTGAGAAGTGGGTATCACCAATTGAAGGTAAGAAAGGAGGATATACCTATAAAGACATTCAGAACTCGGTACGGACATTACGAGTTTCTGGTGATGTCTTTTGGTTTAACTAATGCCCCTGCTGCGTTCATGGATTTGATGAACAAGGTGTTTAAACCTATTCTTAGACAAGTTTGTAGTGGTATTTATTGATGACATTCTGGTGTATTCCAAAACTCAAGAAGAACACGTGGAACATTTACGTTTGACATTGGAAACACCAGGGAAGGAAAAGTTGTATGCGAAATTCTCTAAGTGTGAATTTTGGCTCGACCGTGTACAATTTTTTGGTCATGTTATTGACAAAGATAGGATTTCAGTGGATCCGTCAAAAGTGGAAGCTGTGATCAATTGGGAACAACCAATAACACCATCAAAAGTGAGGAGTTTCTTGGGACTGGTCGGTTATTATAGAAGATTCATTCAAGATTTTTCTAAGATAGCCACTCCGCTAACAAATTTGATAAGAAAAACTGTAAAATTCGTTTGGATGGAGAAATGTGAATAGAGTTTCCAAGATTTAAAGAAGAAGTTAAGTATTGCACCTGTGTTAACATTACCAAATAATACAGGAAATTTTGTGGTGTATAGTGATGCCTCACATAAAGGGTTGGGTTGTGTTCTTATGCAGAACGGCAAAGTTATTGCGTATGCATCAAGATAACTAAAGGATTATGAGAAAGGGTATTCGACTCATGATTTGGAATTGGCTGCAGTTGTATTTGCTCTGAAGATATGGAGACACTATCTTTATAGAGAGAAATGTGAGATCTACATAGACCACAAAAGTCTGAAGTATATATTCACTCAGAAGGATTTGAACATGCGTCAAAGAAGGTGGATGGAGCTGATAAAAGATTACGATTGTGAGATCTTTTATCATCCGGGAAAAGTGAATGTGGTTGCAGATGCTTTAAGCAGGAAAGGTCAAGAGAAGCTGATGCTGATAACAACTCAGGAGGAGCTCATTTCAGCAATGACAAAACTGGAGTTAGAAATCAAATTTTCAAAAGAATCTACTGAACAACTATTCCAGATAGAAGCTGGTCCAACTTTAGTGGACAAAGTGAAGAATGCGCAACTACAAGATGAAGAGTGTGGGAAAATCAAAGAGAATCTGGTTGAAGGCGGTGATGTAAAATACAAGGTCGATACCGAAGGATTACTACGGTTCGAGGGAAGAATTTGGGTTCCAGCAGTGCTAGAACTGAAAGAAGAAATTTTGACCGAAGCTCATAGCTCAAAATATTCAATTCATCCAGGAAGCACGAAAATGTATTAAGATTTACGCTGACATTTTTGGTGGCCAAACATGAAAAGGGATGTTGTTGAATGCGTAGCGAAATGCTTGACATGCCTGAGAGTAAAAGCCGAACATCAAAGACCCAGTGGATTACTCCAACCGTTGGAAATACCGAAATGGAAGTGGGAACACATCACGATGGATTTTGTGGTGGGTCTTCCAACTACTCAGACATGAAAGGATGCGATTTGGGTGATAGTGGACAGACTGACGAAATCAGCACACTTTCTACCAATAAAGATTAGATTCAATCTTGATCAGTTGCCAAGATTGTACATTAAAGAGATCATTTCGAGGCACGGGGTGCCAGTATCAATTGTGTCCGATAGAGATTCGCGATTCACATAGAATTTTTGGAAGAGACTACAAGAATGCATAGGGACACAGTTGCGAATGAGTACGGCTTATCATCCACAAACAGATGGCCAAAGAGAATGAACAATTCAGACATTGGAAGATATGCTGAGAGCATGTGTCATTGACTTTAAAGAAGCTGGGAAGAACAATTACCATTGATGGAATTTGCTTACACCAACAGTTACCATGCGAGCATCGGCATGCCACCTTACGAGGCATTGTACGGCAGAAAGTGCAGAACTCCACTGTGATGGGATGAAGTCGGTGAACGCCAACTGTTAGGACCAAAACTGGTACAATAAACTGCTGACGTTGTTAAACTCATTAGGACAAGATTAGTAGCAGCCCAAGACAGACAGAAAAAGTATGTTGATTAACACAGACAAGATAGTGCATTCGACGTAGGAACTTTTGTATTCCTAAAAGTTTCTCCTTGGAAGGGGAAAATTCGTTTCGGTAAAAAGGGAAAGCTAAGCCCGAGGTTTATTGGACCCTTTGAAGTGCTGTTAAGAGTGGGAGAAGTGGCTTACAAGGTAGCTCTACCTCTAGAGTTGGAAAACATTCATAATGTTTTTTACATTTCGGTGTTACGACCATATAAACCCGACTACAAATATGTGATCGAGTACGAACCGTTGCAGTTCGAGAAAGATTTGTCATATGAAGAGGTTCCTATCGAGATAGTCGACAAGAAAGAACAAGTGCTCAGGAATAAAGTGATACCTTCTGTGAAGGTGATATGGAGGAACCACAACGCTGAAGAAACTAAGTGGGAACTCGAAGATAAAATGTTGAAAGAGTACCCTGAGTTAGTTGTGTAATTTGTGCCTTCGATTCTGGGGACAAAATCTTTGTAAGTAGGGAAAGAATGTAACGAATGATTTATTTGAGTTGTGATTCTGAAGACAGAATCCTTGTAAGGAGGGAATGATGTAACATTTTAGAATTTTAAAGTGTAATATTAAATATTTATTGATTTATATAAGTATTTAATGGATATATTTATTGCTGAATAAATAATTGTTCAATTTGAGTTAATGTGATTTAGTTAATTATTTGTTGAATAAATAATTAAATATTAAATATTAAATATTTATTTGCAATATTAAATATTTATTGAATTATATAAGTATTTAATGGCAATTTGAGTGGATGTGATGTAGTTAATTATTTATTGAATAAATAATTAAGGAGCTAAGAAAAATTAATTGTTATGAGGTTATATACTAATTTAATTTAATAATTAAGTTAGAGAGCTAATAATGATTAAATGAATTATAGTATTTTAATTGGAATTGTGAATAAAATAAAGTGTTAGTTGATTAAATAAAATTATAATTATAAAGAAATTATAATTTTGTGATAATGATTTATGTATTAAAGTAATTTAATAGATTAATATTTGAATTGATTAAATTGATTATTTAATTAAATAGAAGTGTGACAAATAACCTTTCTATAAAGGAGTTATTAAAATAAATTAAGGGAGTTTAATTTAGTTTTTGCCAAACATGTCTTATTGCATAATAAGTCTTTAATCTAATAGTGTTTTATCAAACAAGGTATAAGGATTAATTCATTTGTTTTAGTTAGATTTGTCAAACAAGGTGTAAGGGTTAATGAGTTATTTTTATTAACTTAACCAAACAAGCCTTATGGCTTTTGATTTTCAAAAGTTTATAACTGATGTCAGTTAAGTTAGTATTATATTATATATTTAATATATCTATTATTACTATATACGTTATATTATTCTACATAGTTAGAGTTAGGAAGAAAGACCCAGTGAAGAAAAAGAGAAGAAGAAGAAAACTATAGAGAATTTGAGAGAAATCCTAACAGGTTTTGATAAAGGAATTGGAGAAAAGAAATTGATAATCAAAAGTAGCCATCATCTTCTTAATCAAAGGTAGGAGCTTAACCTTTCTCTTTTAAAGTTTAGTTTTCCTTTTCCCAAAAAGTTCTCTGTGAAAATTTTATAAAAGATAAATTGTTGTTATGTATATAGTTTTGTATGATGATTGATTATATGGTTATTTTATGAGTTTATGCATGATTATAGAGAAATTAATTCATGTATGTATGTGTTATGTGAAGAAAATATATTACAGTGTTTACATAAAAATATGTATGAATATGTCTTAATTTGAAATAGAAATTAAGGTTTAATTAATTGTTAGATTGATAAATTGATTATTGAGTTTGATAAAGTATGGATAATCATAACTATGATGTTTTGAAATTTCTGTTTTGATTGAAAAACAAAATCACAATGTTGAATTTCATTAAAAATGTCAACAATGGAGTTTTTGCCAAAAACATTGAAATTGGGTGTTGTAACTTTGATGTTTATGTTATTTTATGAGTATAAACATGTTAGAAGTCTTCACAATATGTTTATATGAAGTTTATATGTAAATTACATGATAATCAACCTATTAGATTCGAGCTTGTAGGCTAAATTGGCTTTTTCATGTACTGTTGCTGAAGCTGTCAGTCGATACTGGAGCGTCGCACCACGGCGCGGCCTAAGCAGTTCGTTACTAGTGCTGCAGCGCCATCACCACGCCGTAGCGCGGCTTTGTAGTATATTCACCGCGCCGTAGCGCCTTCACCACGTCGCAGCGCGACCCACAATGTAAACTGTGGCGCCGCAGCGCGAGTTAGCAGAATGGTCTGACAGTGTACTTTTTGTACACGACATTTTAAGAAACAATATGTGATGATAGTAGGACTGTAAAATATAGATTTTAGTATTTCTATACTATGAATAATTATATTATTAAGGATTAACTTGTGTTATAAGTTGATTATGTGATTAAATAATCAAACCTATATGATGAATGTATTAGTTATGTGATAATGACTAACTATGTCACGATGACATATGTATATAGGATATTGTGATTCAAATTGATTCGGTTTAGTCTACGAGCAAGGCAAGTTTTCTGACTCAAAACTTCATTGTGCGAGTTTAATTTTATTTGGTACATTATTGTTTTCAAATTCAGTTAAAATTGTTGTAAGTTGCTACTTCTACACTTTCGTAGAGCTAGATTTCCTATTATTGAGTAAGTCATTGTATCTAGTTACTCATGATGATGCAAGTTTTCTAATCCTTTGAATTATTGTGCTAATTATTGTTTTCAATTCGATTATCTTATAATGATGTAAGTGGTCTAAACTTTGGTTTGATGTTGAACAAGTTATTCTTGTATTTTAATTATTGATTAACATGCATAACTGAATTGCCATGCATGTTTAGTATTCAATCCTAATTAACCTTGGCTTAGTATTGTTCAAGCAAGGTATGTTATATTTATTCAAATTGTATGCTATTAGATTATTCCTAATGCATGACTTTAGTTACTATGATTGATTCAATCACTATTATTCTATAGTATAGTGTTGTTGGTCTTATTCAACTACTCCTTAGTTGATGTTCATTAAATTCCAAATTTCCTTGAAAGCTTATCCAAACTAAACTTACTTTGGTGCGGACTTGTATTCTAAATACTGAGATGAACAACTCTTTTAATAGAGGTTTACGCTTAGCGTTGAAATGGTTGTGCACAATACATTGTACGAAGGGTTGATCCCCCTAAGTACGTGGAGTCCATATAGTCTTATGACTGTTAAAGTTAAAGTTAAAAGATTACTTATAACTGTGGACATGATTCGTGGAAATTAGACCCTCAGTGAATGTTATAATTTTCAGAAAGTTAATAGAATATATTGTTCAGTTCTATTGAGCCTAATATTGGCAATTGATGTAAAAGTTTAAAGATTTATTTATTGTTATTTCAAGTGGGCCTTGTTTGCTTATTCTTGCCTGTAAAATTTCTTACAGCTAAAGTTGAAACTGGTGACGTACCTAGCACCAGTAAAGGAAAAGGAAAGATGAACAAGTACTGAAGACTTGTAATAGATTTGATAGTATTATTATTAGACTTTTGTTTAAAGATTGTAATGAAGTTTATTTAATTTCCACATTTGAATGATTGTTGTTAAAGGTTAGACAACCTGGGGAGATTTTTATTTGAGTTTAATCCTGTATGGTCAGGTTTTTATTATTCAATTTTATTATAATTGGGTAGTTATAAATGAATGTTTTGATTAAGTGAGCACCAAATCTTGAGGAAATGAAGTACCAGAATTTGGGGGTGTCACAGGTTGGTATCAAAGCTTTATATTATGAACCTTAGGTGGGGGGGGGGGTAAAGCCTTAGGAAGTAACCTTTGAATAGATAGTGGAGATAACTCTTATCGAGTTTTAAGAAAGAAGAAATAAAACACTTATGTGCTTATGTGTTTATAGTTTATGTACTCGTGAGTGTCTAGTAGTAATGATTAATAATTAAAACTTTAAAACTTTGTTGTCAGGATGACTAATGTCGGAGAATCCAGTCAGGCTAGGGAGGAGGGACCTCAAAGGCCTATAGAGGAGGAGCCTCGCGACATTCAGGTAGTTTGGGAACAACTACTACCACGGGAGTCAGCCCCGTTGGTCACAGTAGTTGAAGATAAGGATGATGACGTGGAAACAGATGAGGAGGATCCCATTGAGTTACCACAGGAGGATGAGGATGATGAGGACGAGGAGGAAAGGATTCCACTTAACTCGATAGCTGGCCATATATACAATGAGGTGCATGACCGTAACGTGGAACTTCAGGATACAGTTGAGGAGGTGCAGGAGATAGTAGCTGAACAACAAACTGCAATGACACAAAAAGACGGCGAGATCCAGGATCGTGAGGAAGAACTGACAAACACCGAGGAGAAACTAATACAAACTGAAGGAGAGAAAGAAAAATTTATCGAGATGGTTACTGAACTGAAGAATAAGCTGAGAGAAGAAGCTGCTAAGAGGGCAAGAGTTGAAGATGCATACGAGGAAGCTTATCAACGAACTGGAAGAGCAGTAAGGAACTCACAGGCGAAAAGGATGAAGATGGAAGAGATGGATAAAGTATTTGACACCGCAATTAATCGAGCTCAAGATCGGGTCATGGGATATCCGATTCAGTTCGAGATGCTGCCATCATATATATTAGATCACAGGATAATGTTTCGAGTCATGGAGGAAGAACGTGATAGGGCTAAGAAGTATCTTAATAGATCATCGTAGAAAATGTGCCTGTAAAGCACATAATAAGTAATAAATAATGTGTAAATCCCTAGTGTTAAGTAACCATGGGATATGATAATAATGATGTTCTCCTGTAACTTTTGTAGTTCAGGAAAGTAATGTAGATAGCGGTGATGCTATTGTTTTATGTTTTCCAAAAAGGTTTCAAATAAATAAAAGTTGTTATTTTATTCAAAGTGTTATGTGTTATGTGGTTATTTCTTTTATGGAGGCAAGTTAATTAGAAAATACTTAAAGAAGTTGAGTAATAGTCTAATAGATGTTTTATTTTAGCAGAAAATGCCTCCCAGACGTGAACCACCCCGACAGATAAACAATGACAGAACTACCAATAATGACAATGTTGACGGTAACCCCGTTCAACAACTAGTGACAATACTGACAGGAGCGTTGTAGAATCAACCACAAAACCATGGTACAACGTTTAAGGATTTCAAGGCTGTTGGACCACCTGAATTCCGTGGGTCTATGAATCCAATCGAAGCACAGACCTAGATTATGGAGATAGAAAAAGTATTCGATGTCGCTAGGGTAGGGGATGACCAGAAGACTGCTTTCGCAACGTTCATTTTGAAAGCAGAAGCTAATTATTAGTGGCAGGCCAATAAAACTCGGGAAGGGCCAGCAGTGATGACCTGGGATAGGATCAAGGAGTTGTTCTTTGAGACCTATTTTTCGGAGAGTTCGAAGAGTCAGCTAGAAGTGCAGTTTCTGGAACTAAAGCAAGGAACTGATGACGGTATCTGAATATGTCGCGAAGTTCAATGAATTGGCGAGGTTTACGCCATATCAAGTCACCACAGACGAGCGTAAGGCGAAGAGATTTGAACAGGGACTGAAGCCCTGGCTGTACAGTAGGGTCTCCCTGTTCCAGTTGAAGACATTTGCAACGGTGATAGAGAAAGCAGTACTCGCTGAAGGTGGAGGCGAGGCAGTGACAAAGTTTAACCAGGAACAAAAGAAGAAGAAGAATGAGAATGAGATCAAGAATGGAGCTGGTAGTAGTGGAAATAACAACAACAACAATGGCATGAAGTGGAAGTGGAATGGGAATGTGGATGCTGGAAACCAGCAGGGTAACCAGCAAAACAAAAAGTTTGAAGCATGTGCGATATGCGGGAAATTCCATAAGTGTGCGTGCTTGATAGGGAAGCGAGTACGCTACAATTGTGGCCAGGAGGGTCACATCTCCCCAAATTACACTCAACCAAAGAAGAATGTATGCTTCACGTGCGGATCCAAGGATCACTTTGCTCATGAATGCCCTAAGAAGAGGGAAGGAGTGACAACCAGAAGCAATGGAGGTAACAATGGAAGTACATGGGCCATTGCAGGACCTGCAACATCAAACAAACCCACAGCCAGAACCTTCAACATGACTGTGCAAGATACTGTGCAATCATAAGATGTAGTGTCAGTTATTATCCCAATTAATGATATAAATGCTTATGTATTATTCGATTCGGGTGCTACTTGTTCGTTTATATCTGATGAATTTGCTAAGAGGTTAGAATTGCCTAGAGAAGAACTGAATTTTCCTTTGAACATAGAAATTGCGAATAAGGAAGTAATCCCTGTTAGATTCGTATACAAGAACTTTAGGGTGAACATTAAGGAGAATATCTTGCTGGTAGATTTGATTCCGATTAGACTTATGGAATTTGATGTAATTTTAGGAATGGATTGGCAGTTCAAATATGGAGCAGTAATCGATTGTCACAAGAAGTGTGTAAACCTTATGACTCCGTCAAAGGTAGTATTTTATGGTAGCTAGTCGCCTAGACAAATGAAATGTCTGACGACTATGCAGGCCAAAAAGTTGTTGAGTCAAGGTTGTGTGGGCTATTTAGCTTACATAGTCGATACTCAAAAGAAGGGTGTGAAATTAGAAGAAATACCGGTAGTGAGAGAATTAGAAGATGTGTTTCCAGAAGATTTGCCAGGACTTTCGCCTGACAGAGAAATTGAGTTCGTGATCAACTTAGCGCCGGGAACAGCACCGATATCGAAGGCCCCTTACAAAATTGCTCCGGTAGATATAAAGGAACTGATGGTACAGTTGCAAGAGTTGCTAGACAAGAAATATATTCAACCAAGCGTTTCTTCGTGGGGAGCGCTAGTTTTATTCGTTAAGAAGAAGGATGGAACAATGCGTCTTTGTATTGATTATAGAGAGTTAAATAAAGTCACTATTAAGAATAGGTATCCGTTGCCTAGAATAGATGACTTGTTTGATCAGCTAAAGGGTGCTAAATATTTCTCAAAAATTGATTTGAGAAGTGGGTATCACCAATTGAAGGTAAGAAAGGAGGATATACCTAGAACGGCATTCAGAACTCGGTACGGACATTACGAGTTTCTGGTGATGTCTTTTGGTTTAACTAATTCCCCTGCTGCGTTCATGGATTTGATGAACAGGGTGTTTAAACCATTCTTAGACAAGTTTGTAGTGGTATTTATTGATGACATTTTGGTGTATTCCAAAACTCAAGAAGAACACGTGGAACATTTACGTTTGGCATTGGAAACACTAAGGAAGGAAAAGATGTACACGAAATTTTCTAAGTGCGAATTTTGGCTCGACCGTGTACAAGTTTTGGGTCATGTTATTGACAAAGATGAGATTTCAGTGGATCCGTCAAAAGTGGAAGCTGTGATCAATTGGGAAAAACCAAGAACAACATCAGAAGTGAGGAGTTTCTTGGGACTGGCCGGTTATTATAGAAGATTCATTCAAGATTTTTCTAAGATAGCCACTCCGCTAACAAATTTGATAAGGAAAGCTGTAAAATTCATTTGGACGGAGAAATGTGAAGAGAGTTTCCAAGATTTAAAGAAGAAGTTAAGTATGGTACCTGTGTTGACATTACCAGATAATACAGGAAATTTTGTGGTGTATAGTGTTGCCTCACATAAAGGGTTGGGTTGTGTTCTTATGCAGAACGACAAAGTTATTGCGTATGCATCAAGACAACTAAAGGATTATGAGAAAGGGTATCCGACTCATGATTTGGAATTGACTGCAGTTGTATTTGCTCTGAAGATATGGAGACACTATCTTTATGGAGAGAAATGTGAGATCTACATAGACCACAAAAGTCTGAAGTATATATTCACTCAGAAGGATTTGAACATGCGTCAAAGAAGGTGGATGGAACTGATAAAAGATTACGATTGTGAGATCTTTTATCATCCGGGAAAAGCGAATGTGGTTGCAGATGCTTTAGCAGGAAAGGTCAAGAGAAGCTGATGCTGATAACAACTCAGGAGGAGCTCATTTCAGCAATGACAAAACTGGAGTTAGAAATCAAATTTTCAAAAGAATCTGCTGAACAACTATTCCGGATAGAAGCTGGTCCAACTTTAGTGGACAAAGTGAAGAATGTGCAACTACAAGATGAAGAGTGTGGGAAAATCAAAGAGAATCTGGTTGAAGGCGGTGATGTAAAATACAAGGTCGATACCGAAGAATTACTACGGTTCGAGGGAAGAATTTGGGTTCCAGCAGTGCTAGAACTGAAAGAAGAAATTTTGACCGAAGCTCATAGCTCAAAATATTCAATTCATCCAGGAAGCACAAAAATGTATCAAGATTTGCGCCGACAATTTTGGTGGCCAAACATGAAAAGGGATGTTACTGAATGCGTAGCGAAATGCTTGACGTGCCAGGGAGTAAAAGCTGAACATCAAAGACCCAACAGATTACTCCAACCGTTGGAAATACCAGAATGGAAGTGGGAACACATCACGATGGATTTTGTGGTGGGTCTTCCAACTACTCAGAGAGGATGCGATGCGATTTGGGTGATAGTGGACAGACTGACGAAATCAGCACACTTTCTATCAATAAAGATTAGATTTAATCTTGATCAGTTGGCACGATTATACATTATATAGATCGTTTCGAGGCACGGGGTGCCAGTATCAATTGTGTCCGATAGAGATCCGCAATTCACATCAAATTTCTGGAAGAGACTACAAGAATGCATGGGGACACAGTTGCGAATGAGTACGGCTTATCATCCACAAACAGATGGCCAAAGCGAACGAACAATTCAGACACTGGAAGATATGCTGAGAGCATGTGTCATGGACTTTAAAGGAAGCTGGGAAGAACAATTACTATTGGTGGAATTTGCTTACAACAACAGTTACCACGCGAGCATCGGCATGCCACCTTACGAGGCATTGTACGGCAGAAAGTGCAGAACTCCACTGTGATGGGATGAAGTCGGTGAACGCCAACTGTTAGGACCAAAACTGGTACAATAAACTGCTGACGTTGTTAAACTCATTAGGACAAGATTAGTAGCAGCCCAAGACAGACAGAAAAAGTATGTTGATTAACACAGACAAGATCGTGCATTCGACGTAGGAACTTTTGTATTCCTAAAAGTTTCACGTTGGAAGGGAAAAATTCATTTCGGTAAAAAGGGAAAGCTAAGTCCGAGGTTTATTGGACCCTTTGAAGTGCTGTGAAGAGTGGGAGAAGTGTCTTACGAGGTAGCTCTACCTCCAGAGTTGGAAAACATTCATAATGTTTTTTATATTTCGGTGTTACGACCATATAAACCCGACTACAAATCTGTGATCGAGTACGAACCGTTGCAGTTCGAGAAAGATTTGTCTTATGAAGAGTTTCCTATCTAGATAGTCGACAGGAAAGAACAAGTGCTCAGGAATAAAGTGATACCTTCTGTGAAGGTGATATGGAGGAACCACAACGCTGAAGAAGCTACGTGGGAACTCGAAGAGAAAATGTTGAAAGAGTGCCCTGAGTTATTTGTGTCTTCGATTCTGGGGACAGAATCTTTGTAAGTTGGGAAGAATGTAACGAATGATTTGTTTGAGTTGTGATTCTGAGGACAGAATACTTGTAAAGAGGGAATGATGTAACATTCTAGAATTTTAAAGTGTAATATTAAATATTTATTGATTTATATAAGTATTTAATGGATATGTTTATTGCTGAATAAATAATTGTTCAATTTGAGTTGATGTGGTTTAGTTAATTATTTGTTGAATAAATAATTAAATATTAAATATTTATTTGTAATATTAAATATTTATTAAATTATATAAGTATTTAATGGCAATTTGAGTGGATGTGATGTAGTTAATTATTTATTGAATAAATAATTAAGGAGCTAAGAAAAATTAATTGTTATGAGGTTATATACTAATTTAATTAATAATTAAGTTAGAGAGCTAATAATGATTAAATGAATTATAGTATTTTAATTGGAATTGTGATTAAAATAAAGTGTTAGTTGATTAAATAAAATTATAATTATAAAGAAATTATAGTTTTGTGATAATGATTTATGTATTAAAGTAATTTAATAGATTAATATTTGAATTGATTAAATTGATTATTTAATTAAATAGAAGTGTGACAAATAACCTTTCTATAAAGGAGTTATTAAAATAAATTAAGGGAGTTTAATTTAGTTTTTGTCAAACATGTCTTATTGCATAATAAGTCTTTAATATAATAGTGTTTTATCAAACAAGGTATAAGGATTAATTCATTTATTTTAGTTAGATTTGTCAAACAAGGTGTAAGGGTTAATGAGTTATTTTTATTAGCTTAACCAAACAAGCCTTATGGCTTTTGATTTTCAAAAGTTTATAACTGATGTCAGTTAAGTTAGTATTATATTATATATTTAATATATTTATTATTACTATATACGTTATATTATTCTACGTAGTTAGAGTTAGGAAGAAAGACCCAGTGAAGAAAAAGAGAAGAAGAAGAAGAAGAAGAAAACTATAGAGAATTTGAGAGAAATCCTAACAGATTTTGATAAAGGAATTGGAGAAAGGAAATTGATAATCAAAAGTAGCCATCATCTTCTTAATCAAAGGTAGGAGCTTAACCTTTCTCTTTAAAAGTTTAGTTTTCCTCTTCCCAAAAAGTTCTCTGTGAAAATTTTATAAAAGATAAATTGTTGTTATGTATATAGTTTTGTATGATGATTGATTATATGGTTATTTCATGAGTTTATGCATGATTATAGAGAAATTAATTCATGTATGTATGTGTTATGTGAAGAAAATATATTACAGTGTTTACATGAAAATATTTATGAATATGGCTTAATTTGAAATAGAAAGTAAGGTTTAATTAGTTGTTAGATTGATAAATTGATTATTGAGTTTGATAAAGTATGGATAATCATAACTATGATGTTTTGAAATTTCTGTTTTGATTGAAAAACAAAATCACAGTGTTGAATTTCATTAAAAATGTCAACAATGGAGTTTTTGCCAAAAACATTGAAATTGGGTGTTGTAACTTTGATGTTTGTATTATTTTATGAGTATAAACATGTTAGAAGTCTTCACAATATGTTTATATGAAGTTTATATGTAAATTACATGATAATCAGTCTATTAGATTCGAGCTTGTAGGCTAAATTGGCTTTTTCCTGTAACTATTGCCGAAGCTGTCAGTCGATACTGGAGCGTCACACCGCGGCGAGTCCCAACAGTTCGTTACTAGTGCCGCAGTGCCATCACCAAGCCGCAGCGCGGCTTTGTAGTATATTCACCACGCTGCAGCGCCATCACCACGTCGCAGCGCGACCCACAATGTAAAATCTTGGCGCCGCAGCGCGAGTTAGCAGAATGGTCTGACAGTGTACTTTTTGTACACGAAATTTTAAGAAACAATATGTGATGATAGTAGGACTGTAAAATATAGATTTTAGTATTTCTATACTATGAATAATTATATTATTAAGGATTAACTTGTGTTATAAGTTGATTATGTGATTAAATAATCAAACCTATATGATGAATGTATTAGTTATGTGATAATGACTAACTATGTCACGATGACATATGTATATAGGATATTGTGATTCAAATTGATTCGGTTTAGTCTACGAGCAAGGCAAGTTTTCTGACTCAAAACTTCATTGTGCGAGTTTAATTTTATTTGGTACATTATTGTTTTCAAATTCAGTTAAAATTGTTGTAAGTTGCTACTTCTACACTTTCGTAGAGCTAGATTTCCTATTATTGAGTAAGTCATTGTATCTAGTTACTCATGATGATGCAAGTTTTCTAATCCTTTGAATTATTGTGCTAATTATTGTTTTCAATTCGATTATCTTATAATGATGTAAGTGGTCTAAACTTTGGTTTGATGTTGAACAAGTTATTCTTGTATTTTAATTATTGATTAACATGCATAACTGAATTGCCATGCATGTTTAGTATTCAATCCTAATTAACCTTGGCTTAGTATTGTTCAAGCAAGGTATGTTATATTTATTCAAATTGTATGCTATTAGATTATTCCTAATGCATGACTTTAGTTACTATGATTGATTCAATCACTATTATTCTATAGTATAGTGTTGTTGGTCTTATTCAACTACTCCTTAGTTGATGTTCATTAAATTCCAAATTTCCTTGAAAGCTTATCCAAACTAAACTTACTTTGGTGCGGACTTGTATTCTAAATACTGAGATGAACAACTCTTTTAATAGAGGTTTACGCTTAGCGTTGAAATGGTTGTGCACAATACATTGTACGAAGGGTTGATCCCCCTAAGTACGTGGAGTCCTTGTAGTCTTATGACTGTTAAAGTTAAAGTTAAAAGATTACTTATAACTGTGGACATGATTCGTGGTCATTAGACCCTCAGTGAATGTTATAATTTTCAGAAAGTTAATAGAATATATTGTTCAGTTCTATTGAGCCTAATATTGGCAATTGATGTAAAAGTTTAAAGATTTATTTATTGTTATTTCAAGTGGGCCTTGTTTGCTCACTCTTGCCTGTAAAATTTCTTACAGCTAAAGTTGAAACTGGTGACGTACCTAGCACCAGTAAAGGAAAAGGAAAGATGAACAAGTACTGAAGACTTGTAATAGATTTGATAGTATTATTATTAGACTTTGGTTTAAAGATTGTAATGAAGTTTATTTAAATTCTGCATTTGAATGATTGTTGTTAAAGGTTATACAACCTGGGGAGATTTTTATTTGAGTTTAATCCTGTATGGGCAGGTTTTTATTATTCAAATTTATTATAATTTGGTAGTTATAAATGAATGTTTTGATTAAGTGAGCACTAAATCTTGAGGAAATGAAGTACCAGGATTTGGGGGTGTCACAATAACTCTATCTATCTATCAGATTACAAGTTTGTGCCATACATCTCTCAATCAGTTAGCCACGATTCTCTCCTCAATCAAAGTCCATATCTCCTCAACTTCTCCAAGTGCACTATAAAGCTAGGGTTCCTAATTTGGATTGCAGAAACGAGTATTGAGGGTTATCAATTCTTTAAGCTTTTTTCATTCTCCATCATATAATTTGTGCAATCTCTATCAACTACAAATAGGGCCTAAGCGAACACGATCTATTGCGACGTCATCTTCATCCTCTTCGGGTAGTAAAGGGGCTGATATTGTGGATCACACCAAGTTCCTAAACTTGGAAGCTCAACAAGAATACTACCGAATTGTGGCAAAGACATTCTTCAAGGAGCGAGGATTCAAGCCGGAGGGGAAGGATGGCCAGTGTTGCGCCATGATTCGATAAAGAGGCTGGGGTGGACTGACGACCACTCCAATGCCCATTCCTATGAGCATAGTCCGCGAATTTTACGCCAACGCCAAGGTCACTATGAGCGGTATATCTCTGGTTTGGGGTTTCGAGGTAGATTATAGACCCCGTGCCATCCGATTAATTTTTAAAATTATTGATGCACCGCCAGTGGGGGCTGCTAATTGGGTCACAGGTGCTCATTTGGAGACCGACATGGAGTTGGTTATTGCAGAGCTATGTGTGCCGAGTACGAAATGGACATACAAAGTTGACACGACACAGCCTCATATATTCCCAGTTACGGCCCTGAACCGCTACGCAAAGGCATGGAACTTGTTCATATGTGCCAAGCTCATGTCGTCCTCCCATCAGCACGAAATAACAACGGAGAGGGCACTTATTCTGTGGGGTATAATCACCGGAATGTACATTGACATTGCACATCTCATTCATGAGAATATGTTACGCTATCTATGAAGAGGGACTATTGGGAGCATTCCATACGCATCCGTGGTTGCCATGCTTTGTGCTAAACAGGGATGCAACTAGGGAAATAAGCAAATGCTATACCCAAGCCAAGACATCACTCATGCCACGATTGAAAAATTCGAGGACTGGGCAGGTGGTGTACCACACCTACGCGAACTAGGATTCATCCTTCAACCCACTTTTCCAGAGCCATCACAGCAGCCACCGCAGACAGACGAAGTCGGCCCGTCCACGCACGCACGTGCCACCCATGGCGATCGCCAGCTCCGAAGGTTGGAGCGCAAAGTCGATGCCATGTACGATAATTTGGGAACATTTGCGATGGGACTCACAAGGGCCTTGGCCGAAGCTTTTGCTCAACAAGGAACAACACTAGAATGGCCTCAGTTCGGAACCGCAACACCATATCCCCCACCAAATTCACCACCCGAGGAGGGTGGCACCACTGATAATTAGGGGAGTTTTTCGTACCCTTTACCTTCATTCAATGAGACATTGAATATTTTAAGTTTGGGGGTATTGGGGAGTAGTGTAGTGCATGTAGTGTAGCATGTTTTGTATAATTTTTTTTATTTTTTTAGTATCAGCATGATTAGTTAATTTATTTTTAGTTCTTGCCTGTAGTTTAAATTGTTGCATCATATAGTTTAGTTTTGCTTATATAGTTGCATGTTCATGTTTAGTTAGAGTATCTCACAGTTCTTGCCATATAGAAATTTTTGTCTAGCCAATGATGATAGTGAATTTTGTTAAATGATTTTTGAGTATTTTGGATAATTCGAGCTGAGATATAATGTTTGACATAATGAAATTCATAATGTTGTTTAAATGCTTTCGGTTTGCACAAATGTGTTCGCAATCGCTTGTAGGTATAAGAAGCATGTGTTGCAATGCTCAATAGAAAAATGTAGTATTAAAAAGGGAAATATGTGAAAAGTGAGTATAGACTGTATAAAACATTCATTTTTAAACTTGGGGAAACATGGGTATCTGTGTATAAAAAAAAGAAAAAAAAAAAGAAAAATGGCAAGTACGTGGCTAGTCTTATTTCGGGGCCCTGGCTACTTGAGTAAGTACGCCCGAGGGGATTGTCTCTACACCTAGCGCCCTAAGGTCTTTCATGGTCTAGGAGTCGTTGGTTGAAAGCTCACTAAGGGGTAGCAGTGTGCCTAATGGAGTAAGACATTACACAGTCATGTGAAAAATAAAGAAAAAGAAAAGAAAAATAGCAATAAACACCGCGGGGAAGTGCGAAAGTCGCCCTCGTGAGTAGAAATAAAGCAGTTAAGCCCAGTGTTGAACCTTAGTTTATTTTAAGATGTTGGAATAGTCTTGGTTGCATATATATACATAATTCCTGATTTAAGCTGTAAATTTCTGTTTTGAGCAATATAGCATGAGTATTATGTGCCTAAATCAAGTTTTGGCGAACACAACACACACATAGCATCTCTATAGCATTTTGAATTATCTGAGTGTATGACATTATGCCTGCAGTTTGATTTGAATCTATATTCTTGAATCTAGAAGAAAAACAATTCGCTGAGGCAAATTGGACTGAATTTCTATGATAACTGGGACAATGTGAGAATTAGTTGCATCACAATATAGTTGCATAATAATATAGTTGCGTTTTTATTGTTCATTAGTGTGCATTGCTTGAGGGCAAGCAACGGTTCTAGTTTGGGGGTATTTGATAGTAGGTTTTACACCTACTCATGGAGTACCAATTCATGTGAACTATGCCCATCTCAAGTACATTTTAATAGGTTTTAGCTGCATTTCATGTTAATTTGCATTTCGCATACTTAAAACTCCTTTTGGTGAATAAGTGCAGGAATCGGCCTATTTTGGTGGTGTTATAGGGCAAGATGCTAATGGATGCCTAAGACGAGGTAAAAGATAGGATGTGCATGGCTAGGATTGAGCGGAGCATGGATAAACAATAAACATTTCAGTAGCGGCAGCAACATTGCAGGACCAAGCTCAGGAGCAGGATCAGAAGACAGCAACTGCAAGCCGCGCGGCAAAGAGAGCTTGGAGTTGCGCGAGTACCCAGCCAAACCAGGGAACATACTGCAAATTGTGCGGCCACGAGCATGACAAGCCTAGGGAGCACGCGCCCGCTCGAGTAATAGGCTAGAGGAGCGCACGGTCGCGCGCGAGGCTTGAAGCTGCTGACTTGTTTTATTTTATTTCCAATTTAAGGGTTGTAATTGATTTAAAACAATTTCTAACTGGTGTCAAGGGTATCACTTGACAATTATTCAACTTTAGTCGTATTCTTTACATCGTAATTAGGATTTATTCTCTGAGAGAGATTCCAATGTAGAAGGAGGCCAAAACTCTACTTTTCTACTCCTTTTTGGGATTTTCTACCAGAGTGAATTATTATTATTATTATTATTATTTTGCTGGAATCTTATGAGGATTTGAATATTGATCTATATTCAGCAATTGGGTTTGACTGTTTCTACCTTTCATCTTTCAATTATTTGTTTATTAATCATGTTTAGATTTGATCCCATAATGGCTTTTGGTTCAGTCATGAACTAAACTCCATTATGGGATTCTAATGGATTTTAATATGTAGTTTGATTGCATGCTTAAATGCTGGATTATTTAAATATCATATGGGATGTCTATCATGATTGTTTTGTATGTATGAATGCTTGATCACCATTCATTTCAGTATTTGTATGGAATTGACAATGAACATGCAAATATGGATTGTAATCATGATAGTATACGTATATAGGGCTAGGTTATATGGCTTATGTATTTCATGAACCGAATAAACATATATTATTTCACCGTATAAGTTAGAATAAGAACTTGAACTTAAAATCAATATAGTTGCAATTTCACATAGACATATAGTGATTTTGGTTATATTGATGATTACATAGAGTCTATCATCTGTGGATGTTGTGTAAGTAGGTCTTAGTGCATTGAAAAATGGCTAATACTCTTTTAGTGCTCTTGGCTACTTTCCTGTGATATGTGAACAAGTCATGTATGATAGTTGTGATTGAATGAAGTATTAAATGAAGTTAGGATCCCATTATTTCCAGATTTGATTTATTCCATTTATTATTATTTTAGTTGCTATTTGCAACTCGAAAACAAACCAATCTTAGTCGTTTGTTTGAGCATATAAATATAGTGAATTAATTAATGCATAGTGATTTGGATTAAACAACTTTCTCTGTGGGATCGATACTTTACTTGCTCTGTATTGCTTGTTGACGCATGTATGCTTGCATGAGTTAGAGGTCTTTCGTTAAGACTAAAAAAGAGGCAACACTTCTTCACACACATAAACAAATAATAATAATAATAATAATAATAATACTATTAACAATTATAATAGTACTACTACTAATAATAATAATTAGGCTTAAATATGAATTAGTACCCTAAACTATAGGTCATATTCCACTTCGGTGATCCACCTTTCAATTTTGTCAATTAGGTGATTAAACTATCAATTTTTTCTGATTACACCAAATTGAACACGCCACGTCAGAAATTGCTGACGTGACTAATTTTGTGGGGTCTTAACAAGCTTATGTGGCAAAAATAATAATTTATTATTCATTACATAAACAAATCATTTTATATCATGGGCAAAATCGTCAAACCTAACTTAAAATCCCAAATCCCATCACATTTTCTCACCTTCTTCATCATCATCATAATCATCATAATCATCTTCCATTTCTGTTTTTATCTCCAAGAAAATCAAAACCCATCTCCCAAACCCCTCAAGAAACCACTCACCAAACTCCATTTCGTACTATGTTTCTGCAATAGAATCCCTCAAACCCAACCCCATTTTCTCATCTTCATCATCATAATCATCTTCCATTTCTGTTTTTTCTCTGCAAGAAAACAAAAACCATCTCCCAAATTTCTCAAGAAACCACCATTAATCCATCAAATCCCATCTCTTTATCATACTCTGTTTAAATATCTCTTTTCTCTGTTTTTTCTCTAAAATTTCCAATAAACCCATGTCCGGAGAAATCCAACCAGCTTCCAACAGCAACAGCAGCAGCCCCACCGGAGAAAGGGCCCGCCGCACCACCACCGAAAGAGGCAACACCAGTGGCTCCGCCCCTGTCACCACCGAAAGAGGCAGCACCAGTGGCTCCGCCCCCGTCTATACAGAAGTACCCTTTGTGGTCTACGATAACAAAGACTGCAATAAAGCCTTAAGATCCATCGGAACCACCGCAATCGGTGTCACCATTTACCAATCCACCTTTTTCCCAAATGACTCCACCATTTTCGAAGCCGACAACCTCCACGACGCCTTTGTAGCCATTCAAGTAGCCCATAAGAGTAATCAACAACTACAAGACTATCTTCTTATTTTAATTAGGGATTTTAAGTTTGTTTTGACGATTTTGCCCATGATATAAAATGATTTGTTTATGTAATGAATAATAAATTGTTTTTTTGCCACATAAGTTTGTTAAGACCCCACAAAATTAGTCACGTCAGCAATTTCTGACGTGGCATGTTCAATTTGGTGTAATTGGAAAAAATTGATAGTTTAATCACCTAATTGACAAAATTAAAAGGTGAATCACCGAAGTGGAATATGGCCTATAGTTTATGGTACGGAGTCATATTTAAGCCTAATAATTATTATAATAGTACTAATAATAATAATAATTATTATTATTATAATAATAACAATAATAATTATAATAGAAATAGTAATAATAATACTAATAATAATTATAATTATAATTATAATTATAATTATTATTATTATTATAATATCTATATAATAAAACACAGCCCATTTTGAATCCTTCATTTGACAAAGCACAAGGACGGTTTAAATCCATTCTAACTTAATTTTTCCAACTTAATCTAAAGGCACATATTTCTTCCCACCCAAATCAAATTCACATCTACACCCTAATCTCTCTTATGTTCACACACAAAATCTCTCTCTCCTCTCTTCTTCACACACACAAACAAATAATAATAATAATAGTACTATTAATAATTATAATAATACTACTACTACTACTACTACTACTACTACTACTACTACTACTACTACTACTACTACTACTACTACTACTAATAATAATAATAATAATAATAATAATAATAATAATAATAATAATAATAATAAAACAGAACTCATTTTGAATTTTTTATTTGATAAACCACAAAGACGGTTTAGATCAATTCTAACTTAATTTTTCCAAAGTAATCTAAAGACTCATATTTCTTCCCGCCCAAATCAAATTCAACAAAATCTTTCTCTCTCATCTCTTCTTCACACGCACAAACAAATAATAATAATAATAATAATAATAATAATATTAATAATTATAATAGTACTAATAATAATAATAATAATAAAAATTATTATTATTATTATTATTATATTAATAGTAATAGTAATAATAATAATTAATATAGTAGTAATAATTATTATTATAATTATAATTATAATAATAGTAATAGTAACAATAATATATATAATAAAGATTCAGATTCATTCTAATTGATTTGGGCGGGAAAGTACAAGTACGGTTCAAATTCATTCTAATTTTAATTCAAAATAATAATAATTATAATATAATATTAATAATAATTAAAATAATAATAATAATTATTATTATTATAATACTACTAATACTACTAATAATAATAATAATAATAATAATAATTATTATTATTATTATTATAACAATAATAATACCAATAATAATAATAATAATAATAACTATTATAATAATAATAATAAGTACAAAAACAATCATAATAATAATAATAACAAAAATAATAATTACGATTACAATAATAATAATAAAATAATTATTATAATAATATTATTATAATAGTAATAATAATAGTAATAAAGTAATAATAATTATAATAATATTAATATAAATATTAATACTAATAATATTAATAATAAAAATAACAATAATAATAATAATAATGGTTATACCAAATCACAGTTCCTGTTCATAATCATACTAATAAATTCATCTTTGCACTACGGCCAAAGATATTCATCAACAATTCATCTTTGCACTACAGGCCAAAGATATTCAATAACAGTTCATCTTTGCACTACGGGCTAAAGATATTCAAGAACAGTTCATCTTTGCACTACGGGCCAAAGATATTCAACAACAGATCATCTTTTCACTACAGGCCAAAGATATTCATCAACAGTTCATATTTTCATTACATGCCAAATATATTAATATCTCAAAGAAATATATAATCATTTCAAAATTTTTATAACCATAATTATAACCATGTTGATCAATTCACCTTTGCACTTAAGCTAAAAATATGCAATTGTAAATTCAATGGTCATGATCGTACCAGTCAACGATTCAATTTTGCACTACTGGCCAAAGAGAACCCATAGTCATGAACATACCAATAATTTACTCATCTTTACACTCAAGTCAAAGAGAAATTTCATCACCATGATTATAAAAATGTTATATATGATAATAAAAATAATATGATCAAAACACGGATTTAATTTCAAGAGTAAGATTCATAAATCAACGATAATTTGGTCAGAAAAAGAAACCAATTTTGTCGTGAATAGTACCAGTAAATAGTAACTCGTGAATAGTAACTCATGAATAGTAACCCCAACATGAAAAAGATAAAAATTTCAAAATAAAATTCATACCAATATTTCGGTATAATGATATTGAAAGAATAACATTTCTTAAACTTATAAACAATTTATTTTAATTGTTTACACTTTACTAAATAATGCATTTAATCATCCTAAAATTCCAAACTCATAAGATTTCATCACCAATAACCAAAACCCTTATAAAAAATCTGCATATACCTCATACAGGATTCTCAAGCCATAAAATCCTATTTTCCAATTTTTTTTACTTCACATAACATATTTAATTCATTTCCTCATAACTAGTCTATTTTCATGAAAAATACCAAATCAGTATAAACAAATTTTCTTTTCTGAGATTTAGTAGAATATAGTCCCATATTGAACATATATTTTTCTCAGAATTTTTAAAATTCATTTACTATTTTTCATATGGCCAAAATCGCTGAATATTTAGACATTTATCATAAATTATACTTTTTTCCGAAAATTCTGAAATTCACAGAGTATACTGATGTTATATAGATGTACTCCCAATAAAAATTTCATCACTTTTGGAGTGAACCACAAGGAGTTATAAGTAGTTACTTTTAAAATAGTCTTTTCTCATAAAATTCACAATTCTTAATTTATACATCCAAAAATCACCATTTTTGGACACAATCAAGAAAACTCATCAAATTAACATTTCAAATTTTTTCAGAATTTTTAAAGGTCAGAGAAATTACGAAACTGAAAAACATAACAACCCTTAAAATCCCTTACTATCCTTTACCTCAAAAGAGCAGCACTTCTGACTGGATATCGGATATGACGCTGAAGGAAACTTGCACTGATGAATAGCAACTCACCAAATATCTAAATACTCATAAAATACACTCGATAATCTAGAGAGAAAACTTATGAATTCTGGTGTAATTTTCAATTCTAACTTAGCCCTCTATTTATAGGAAAATGTTAGCACGCCGAAACAGACTTGACCTGCTACCTGATGGCTTTACCTGCTACAATTCCACCCACCAAAAATCAGTCATCTTCCCCAACAACCAAAAGTGGGGCCCACCAATTTCTAAAATTTTTTACCAAAATTATTTATAAACCTAATTTCCGAATCAGTCACCTCTTAAAATTCATAACAAATCATTCGTTCATTTTTAACGGTTTAAAATTTGTGAACATATACTCAACTTATATATGTATAAAATATCCAAAAATCACAACGATCCAACGGTCAGATTAAAAATTATAACTCACACAATGAAACTGTAAGAACACTGATTTGATCTTTTAATACCTTCAATCTGACAAAATACTGGTAAAATACCTCAACATTAATTCCTTCATTTATAACCACATAAATAAATCCATCATTTATATCCACATCAAATAAATATTTTATTATCATATAAATTAATAATTAATTATTCACAAATAATATTACAGAATCACTATAATGGAAATCAGGCAGTTTCCAGGAAATAGGGGGCTTTCTGATAAGGATTTCTCCTTACTGGCGCACAATTAGGTGACCAAACCTCTCCTTGACAGAACTTTCTAGACATTGCCAATAGTGATATCTACTAATATTATTCAAATAATATGAATTATTGATCTGATAATGGAGATACTGTGCAGTGATAATTATTGAACAACAATAATATAAAATATCAACGTAGCAATTATTGAATTAATAAAATAAAATATTGAACAGTAATTACTGTAACAATTATTGAGTAGTGTCTTCTTACTTAAGAATTAATAATTCAAAAATACTGTGCAAAACCGTGTGCTACTGTGCAACCACGCGTATTACTGTATTTTAACCACCGGGTATTCCAACAGTGTTAACGGTAACAACTATACCGTTATTTATAAAAACTCAAATTTGTCATTTTCTTCATCCGACAGTTATTCTGTTATGGGGCCCATAAATGACTGCGTCGTCGTACGAATATTCCCCAACATAAAGAATATTCTACGACTAAACGAATATTTCCCGACAACAAGAATATTCTATAAGCACTTGCTTATTTTGAAAATTTTATAAATATCACCCTTAACTTTAACCTTTTATCAATTTAACCATTTACTGAATAGAAAAATTGAATACTTTTATTTTATAAAATTCGGGGTCTTACAATCTCCCCTCCTTATGAAATTTTGTCCCCGAAATTTACGTACCTGGTATTTCAAAAAGTTGAGAATACCTTGCTTCCATCTTCCTTGTCCTCATGATTTCTCCATTGCTCATCTTCTTTATTTCAGATATCATTTTAGAATACAGCTTCAAAACAAGGGTTAATTGAATAAATTAACATATCACATAATATCCCAATATTATAACTGACCAACAAATAAGCTTAGGTAGGACACACTAGCGAAGGATTTACTCATCTCTCCCCTCCTAGTTCTATTCCCCGATCTCCGCCAGAGACCATATCCCTAAGCTCTGATACCAAATGTGACAACCCCAAAATAGGTCCATTCCATCCAACCCATACTGAGTCGCCAAATACATGATACAGAAAATAACTATAACTTTATTATAACAATTGTCGTGCAAAATACAACAACTCATGTGTTGTGAGTTTTGATACAAATATATATATATATCAATTGTGACTCTTGACACCAGCTTAGGTAGCACGTCCCCATGACATCTTACATAAAGGTATAGTCAAAAACTGTTTTAGAAATTAAAATCTTTGGGAAGTGCTCAAGGAAACCTTCGTACATTAGAGGTCATGCGTCTAGGTTATAATAGATATCATATGGCCACAGAATTATCCTTTGTTGACCCAATAGACCCCAAAAAAAATGAGAAGATTACTATCATATCCTTTCCAATGGTGAGTCTTCTCTTGACATATCATTATCTCCACTGTCTCTAATTGAGAATTATACTTCAAACTAACACCAAGATTATATATGTAGTGCTCGTAGATATACTCAGCAAGTGGATGTACACAACCCTGTCTTATGATGATACAAGGTTGTATGTCACTAGACATCTTGTATGATAGTGGCAAAACACCCTTCCAACATTGGGTTCACCTCACCCTATTTGATTCACCAAATATAACTACTAAATGATGTATACAACACCTTTCTATACTGCTTAGGGAGAACCTCCACAGCTAGAGACCACCGTTCTATTTCCCCATTACCCTCGCTCGACCCAGCTACACTCTTATTATCTGAAAAGAATTTTGAAACAGAAGGGTGAACACAACTAGCTCAGTAAAGAATATCATGACTAAAGATAATTAAATTATCAATAGTCTTCATCAATAATAAATCAGAGATTTAGAACATATGGTAGATGATAAAAATTTTCAACCATAGTTGCAGCGGAACGAGCAATCCATTAGAAGAGTCAAATAGACCATAACGTCTATTATCTTCTCCATGTTAAAAGTCCACCAACAATATTTTATCCCTGTAACATCAATCAACAGTTCCTTTCCACAATCATATAAATAACTCATAATCATAATTATGATTCTAAATTCCTCTTTTCACATAGGACAAAGATAATTTTCATCACTTGTATTTACCTGAAATATCAAAGATCATGGTTATACCAAATCACAGTTCCTGTTCATAATCATACTAATAAATTCATCTTTGCACTACGGCCAAAGATATTCATCAACAATTCATCTTTGCACTCCAGGCCAAAGATATTCAACATTAGTTCATCTTTGCACTACGGTGCCAAAGATATTCAACATCAGTTCATCTTTGCACTACGGGCCAAAGATATTCAAGAACAGTTCATCTTTGCACTACGGGCCAAAGATATTCAAAAATAGATCATCTTTGTACTACGGGCCAAAGATATTCAACAACAAATCATCTTTGCACTACAGGCCAAAGATATTCATCAACAGTTCATCTTTGCAATACATGCCAAAGATATTCATCAACAGTTCATATTTGCACTACAGGCCAAATATATTAATATCTCAAAAAAATATATAATCATTTCAAAATCTATATAAACCATAATTATAACCATGTTGATCTATTCACCTTTGCACTTAAGCTAAAAATATTCAATTGTAAATTCAATGGTCATGATCGTACCAGTCAACGATTTAATTTTGCACTACTGGCCAAAGAGAACCCATAGTCATGAGCATACCAATAATTTACCCATCTTTACACTCAAGTCAAAGAGAAATTTCATCATCATGATTATAAAAATGTTATATATGATAATAAAAATAATATGATCAAAACACGTATTTAATTTCAAGAGTAAGATTCATAAATCAACGATAATTTGGTCAGAAAAAGAAACCAATTTTGTCATGAATAGTACCAGTGAATAGTAACTCATGAATAGTTACTCATGAATAGTAACTCATGAATAGTAATTCATGAATAGTAACCCCAACATGAAAAAGGTAGAAATTTTACAATAAAATCCATACCAATATTTCGGTATAATAATATTGAAAGAATAATATTTCTTAAACTTATAAATAATTTATTTTAATTGTTTACACTTTACTAAATAATGCATTTAATCATCCTAAAATTCCAAACTCATAAGATTTCATCACCAATTACCAAAACTCTCATCAAAAATCTGCATATACCTCATACAGGATTCTCAAGCCATAAAATCCTATTTTCCAATTTTTTTTACTTCACATAGCATATTTAATTCATTTACTCATAACTAGTCGAGACTTGGGAGACGTTGATGGAAACCAATTTGGGAAGAAATGACGCTGATGGAAACTAATTTGGGAGTGTGTCGAGACTTGGACGACTTTGATGACTTTGAATGGAGTTGAATAGAAAAACAGATTCCACGAATCGAACATGACGGGATGTATAGAGTGTAAAAGTAGAAGTATCAAGACAGAGATAGGCACTTTGGGTGAGGGAGTAGCCAACAAACACACAGGGGATGGAGCGAGACTCAAGTTTGTGACGAGAGTAGGGACAAAGCCATGGATAGCATAGACAACCAAGAATACAGAACTTGGTGTAGTTTGGTGGAGAGCAGAATAGTGACTCATAAGGAGAGGAAAGGGAAAGTGTGGGTGTGGGCAGACGATTAATGAGATACACTGCAGTGGAAAATGCATAGTTCCAATATGTGAGCTGGAGTGAGGCATGAGTAAGTAGAGAAATACCAGTTTCAACAATATGTCGATGTCGGCGCTCGGAGAAACCATTGTGTTCAGGTGTATGTGGGGGAGAGGTAAGATGAGAAATTCCATGATGGGATAAAAATTGATCTAATGCTCGATATTCTCCACCATTATCAGAGTAAATAGTGACAATAGAGTCTTTAAAGTAATTTTCTACTAGTGCTTTGAAGCGGATAAAAACAGCACAGACATGAGATTTCTTCTTTAAGGGGTAATACCATACATAACGAGTAAAGTGATCAACGAAAATAACATAATACTTGAAATCATCAACAGAATAAACGGGAGAAGTCCAAACATCAGAGAATATGACTTGTAAAGGATGAGAGGAAACAATTGTTGATGTAGAAAATGGAAGCTTGTGACTTTTATTGCTTAAACATGCATTACAATGAGACTTGTGTGAGATAGAGTAAGGTAAAGAAAATGTTGACATAACATGCTGCAGAATATGTGATGATGGATGACCTAATCTAGAGTGACACTCAGAGAAAGTGGTCTTGACATTGGAAAAAGCAATGAGCGGAGACGATAATTGGGGAGAGGAGGTTGGTCACTCATAGACACCATCTTTAGACTTTCCCGTTAAAAGAATTGCCCCTGTGCTCAAGTCCTTCACATGAAAAATAGTGGGTAAGAAATCAATAGAAACATGATTTGTATTGCGAAATTAATATATAGAAATAAGGTTCTTTTTCATGTTAGGCACGCAAAGGATATTATGTAAATTGAAGGTGCGGGTAGGGGTGGGAAGTGTGGTGGAACCAGTATGGGTAATATGAAGACCAGAGCCATCGCCGATCATAACGTCATCAGACCCTGCATAAGGGGTATGGAGTGAAAGATTATTCAAGTCTGTGGTAACATGGTGTGACGCCCCACTATCAAGTAGCCAGGTGGGAGTGTCGGTGTTCTCAAGAGATGCAAAGTGTGCCCGCGGTTGCCATAGAGTAGCAGGATGCGGAGCCAGTGGACGTGATGTCGATGAAGCAAGCGAGGATTGGGCGTTGACAAGACGATAAAGGGAGCATTTTTTGACAGTGTGTCCTTGAATACCACAACCTTGGCAATACCCAAGATATGGACGTGGTGGAGGTCAATCATTACGAGGAACATGAGATTGTTGTCCTTGATTGTGAAAGGTGGCTGTGGAAGGACAACAAGGAAGGGGAGAAGGTCGCCAAGAGTGATTGTTGCGTTTGTTGATAGGATTGGCGGTGGCTGGAAGGAATGATGGTGGTGCATGTGATTGTTGGAGAGATGTCTCCTTGTTAATGAGTTTTTCATAAATTTCAGCAAAGGAGATGGGTGTCTCACGTGCATTAACTGCATCAACAATTCCTTTGTATTCCTCACCAAGACCATCAAGAATCTTATCAATAAGATCTTCTTCATCAACGGGTTTGCCAAAAAGATCTAGTTCATCAACCCTATTCTTTATAAACTGCATATATTCGGATATCGTCTTGGAACCCTTGGCATAGTGTTTCAATTGGTCCTTAATGTGTTTGATGTGACCACGGGATGGTTTGGCATATGTGTTAGCCAAGGTGGTCCTAGGCTTCTTGAGAGGTGGTAGTGCGGGCAAGAAGAGGTTGAATAGGTAGAGAAACTGCACCAATGAGTGCACTGAAGAGAAGACGATCCTGGCGCTTCCATGTTGTGTAAGCTGGATTTGGAGCCGACTTACCATTAGCAGTGACTGCTGCTGTGGGACTAGGATGAGACCCGTCAAGAAATCCATAGAGATCATATCCTTCTAATAGACTTCGAATTTGGAGGTTTCACGTGATGCAATTGGTGGTGGTCAATTTTATGATGTTTGAAGTGTTGATGGTAACAAGTGGATTATTTGGGTCTTGGGTATTTTGAATAGTGGTATAAGCAACGGAAGATGCAGAAGTGTATTCGGAAGCCATTATAAGGTTGGAGAAGAACTATGAGAAAAAAAAATATGGGAGAAGAAACAGGTCAGGAACGTGGGAGCTTTGATACCATAAAGAAAAATAGAGAGAGAAGTATTGAGAAACAATGGCTTGATGATTTTCCATTGATTAAGAATGAATATTGATGGGGTCTAGTATGAGGATACGGTCCATCCCACAGGTCTCGTGCTCCAGCCCATCTCATAGATCCGTATGATAGGCCCAAACTCAAGGAGCCTGACGAGCCCAATAAATGTGATTCCTCACAGTCGGGTTAATTGGGCACGCCCACATCATGAAGTGGTCAAGCTTCGTCCCCTCGTCTCCGGACCTCACGGAAAGCACGTACATCACATTGCACGCTACAAGGAAGTTGGGAGCTCCACTAAGGTAGTGGTTGCGTGCTCACCCCAAAACCGTCACTGCTTGCTATAAATAGAATGTCTTACCATCACTAGAGGACAACTCACTTTTGTATCTCAAAAGCTTACGCTCTTTGTATTCTCTCTAACGCATATAATATAAAGTGCCAGGCTGCCATAGCCATTCAACAGTGGACTAGGTCAACTTGACCGAACCACTTTAATACTTGTCTTATTTCTTACTTTAACTACTGTTTTATAATTATCTGATTGGTGATTGCACTAAATCCATTTTGTGCATCATCAGTTTGGCGCCGTCTGTGGGAATCGAAAAGATTTTCACGTTCAAACATTCAAATCAATGGCAATTACGA
This sequence comes from Panax japonicus, assembly GCA_020205505.1. NCBI lineage: Eukaryota > Viridiplantae > Streptophyta > Magnoliopsida > Apiales > Araliaceae > Panax > Panax japonicus. The sequence continues at coordinate 12,277,177 of CM035097.1, forward strand.
CCAGGTCAATGAACCAACCGGAAGACAATCCACGGCTGGAAGAGGATATTCCTCAGCACACCAACCCTGCTCCAAATAATTCAGCTCCAAACCCACAACAGATGTTGGAGACCATGCAACAATTGGCCATGCAAAACCAGCAGATATTGCAACTCCTGCTCGCCGGACTAAGGAGGAGGAATGCAACAAGGAGGTCCACCCCCTGGGCATCAAGGAGCTCCGCATCGGGGAGCACACCATAATCCACCTCCTCCTCCTCCTTCCCAAGGAGGAGGTCCTCATCTCCAAGAGGATGAAGGCGAGAACCAAAGCATGGAGCATGGGAGTCACCCCCATGATCATTCCAGGGGAGCCCTTAATCACTGGGACGAGAAAATCAAGGAAGTGCAGAATCAACTAGGCGATGTCTTCAACGCCATGAAGGCTCGAGGACCAGAGACCGTAGACTATCTTGTGGGGCGAACAGACACGCCCTTCAAACCTGACGTGGCGAACTATCCACTCCCTCAGAAGTTCAAAATGCCATCCGTGGAGACCTTTGACGGAACGAAAGATCCGCTTGACCATCTCGAAACCTACAAAACCCTGATGCAGCTCCATAACATTCCTGATGAAATCATGTGCAGGGCGTTCCCAACCACCTTAAGGGGCTCCGCTCGACAGTGGTTTGCCAAGCTCTCTCCAGCCTCCATCTCCACATTTGCTGAGCTGAGCAGGTCTTTTGTATCCCACTTTATTGGGGGACGACGTCATCAAAAACCCGTCACGCACCTTCTCAGCATAAGACAAGACAGAGACGAGAGCCTAAGGGACTACCTCACTCGCTTCAACAAGGAGGTTCTTCAAGTAGAAGAACCAGATGATAAGGTAACCATGACCGCCTTTTTGGGGGGTCTCCGCTCGTCAAGTTTTCTTTTCTCAGTAATGAAGCGTCCACCAAAGAACATGACTGAGCTTCTAGCAAAGGCCCAAAAATACATGAATGCTGAAGACGTCACTAAGGCCAGACGTGGTGAATCATCCAAAGCAGGAGAGAAGAGAAAAGGAAGAGATAGAGACGATAAGAGAGAGGCTGACAGCAAATCAAGCAAGACAGAGAGGGTATCCGCCAAGGACAGACTTGGCCCCGCTCCTCAAAGAGATCAACGGCCATTCACTCCCCTCAATGCCACCATAGGGAACATTCTTTTACAAATACAAGATGACCCCACCATAAAGTGGCCGGCGAGGATGAAGTCTCCCCCAAACCGCAGGAACCCGAACAAGTATTGTCGTTTTCATCGCGACCACGGTCATGACACTGACGATTGCTACGAACTCAAGAAACAAATTGAGGATCTCATTCAACGTGGTCAGCTACGCCAGTATGTTTCTGGTAGAAGGCAGGCGCCATCACCAACTCGCAATCAGGAAGATCAAAATCCAGTGGGGGAGATCCAAACCATCTCGGGAGGATTTGCAGGAGGGGGAGAGTCGTTGTCTGCCATGAAGGCACATGTCAGAAAAGCAAGGCATCCAGAAGGGGGGCGCCCATCCAAGATGCCCAAACAAGATGCTAATGAAGTCATATCCTTCTCAGATGAGGATTTGAAGGGGATTCAGCACCCGCACGATGACCCCCTGGTGCTCACCATGACCGTAGCCAATTTTCAAGTACGCAGAATCCTAGTAGACAGTGGTAGCTCCGCCGATATCTTGTTTGCAGAAGCTTATGACAAGCTCAACCTCGGCAGGGAAAGATTGCAGCCTATCAGGTCCCCCCTCACGGGGTTCTCAGGAGAGAAGGTATATCCCCTAGGGTCCATCACCCTACCAATCACAGCCGGAGCAACACCAAAAAGATCTACGGTTATGGTCAACTTCTTAGTTATAGACTGTCCATCAGCTTATAACATTATTCTAGGGCGACCTAGCTCTTAACACATTGAGGGCCGTCCCCTCTACATATCATCTCGTCCTCCGCTTTCCAACCCCGTATGGAGTCGGAGAAATCAGAGGCGACCAAGTAGCAGCAAGGGAGTGTTATGTCTCCTCCATGAAGACCAGAAAGCAAGAGGAAGCATTACAAGTAGAAGTCCTTGACCCAAGGGATGATTCTACCATAGAAAGAGGAGAGCCCGTTGAAGAGCTCACCCCCGTAGTCTTGGACAAGGAACACCCAGACAAAAGGGTGTACATTGGTTCTTCCCTCAATAAGGACCTGGTTCATCAACTAATAGATTTCCTAAAGAATAACATGGATGTCTTCGCATGGTCACATGCAGATTTGGAGGGCATCGATCCGGAAGTAGCCACGCACCGTCTCAATGTTGATCCACGTTACAAGCCAGTTCGCCAAAAGCTAAGGAGTGCCTCCACTAAAAGAGCCCAAGCCATGGACGAGGAAGTTAAAAAGTTAATAGATAACGGAGCGGTTAGAGAGGTAGCGTATCCAGAATGGCTCTCCAACGTGATAATGGTCACAAAAGCTAACGGGAAGTGGCGCCTCTGTGTTGACTTCACAGAGCTCAATAAGGCGTGCCCGAAAGACAGCTATCCCTTACCACGGATTGACCTCCTCATCGATGCCACTGCAGGGCATGAATTACTCACTTTCCTGGACGCGTACTCCGGGTATAACCAAATTAGCATGTACCCCCCAGACCAGGAGAAGACATCGTTCATCACTCCCAAAGGAACTTATTGTTACAGGGACATGCCCTTCGGGTTGAGGAACTTAGGAGCAACCTACCAACGACTGGTGAACAAAATGTTCCAGTCTCAAATTGGGCGAACGATGGAAGTCTATGTTGACGATATGTTGGTAAAGAGCCTCAGTGCAGCAGATCACATTAATCACCTCCAAGTGACCTTCAATGTTCTTAGATCTCACCGAATGAAGCTGAACCCTGAAAAGTGCGCCTTCGGCGTAGGATCGGGAAAGTTCCTGGGTTTCATGGTCAACCAGAGGGGAATTGAAGCAAACCCCGACAAGATCAAAGCCATCCTCGACATGAAATCACCCACTTCAACCAAAGAGCTCCAGCGCCTCAACGGGAGAATTGCAGCACTCAATAGGTTCGTCTCCAAGTCTGCAGATAAGTGTCTGCCCTTTTTTAAAATTCTCCGAAAAACTTTTGAGTGGGGACATGAAGCAGAGGAGGCATTCCAAAAACTCAAAGCCTACTTGGCCGCACCTCCTCTCCTTTCGTATGCCACACCAGGCGAGGTGTTATATCTATATCTTTCTGCCTCCCCATCGGCAGTAAGCTCAGTACTCATCAAAAATAATGACGGAGCCCAAAAGCCAATCTACTATGTAAGCAGAGCATACCGAGGAGCAGAAGTTAGGTACTCGAGATTAGAAAAACTGGCGCTCGCCTTAATCACAACAGCGAGACGGTTGCGACATTACTTTCAAAGTCACAGCATTGTTACCATCACAGACCAACCCCTGAAAAGAGTCCTGGGAAGGTTCGACGTATCTGGGAGGCTGCTTAAATGGGCAGTGGAGCTTGGTGAATTTGACATACAGTACCAACCAAGGTCAGCCATCAAAGAACAAGCACTGGCGGATTTCGTTGCAGAGCTGACACCAGTAGAGACGGAGAACAACGAAACTCCCAACTCACCCAGTTCAGAGATGGGTGATGAAAGCGCACAACAGCATAACGAAGATCAGGCGCCCGAACCGAGTACACAGGACCTCCCTGGCGACCGGACCATCATGATGAGCATCCAGACTCCCTCCTCAGACGTCCAAACAGCTCTTTCAGATCACCAGACGCTCCAAAGGACCCATACTGGAGCCCCAGTTCCCAATCTTGGAGCCCAAACTCCCTCTGTAATCTTCAAGCCCTGCTCTCTTCCATCCTGTAAGCTCTATGTAGACGGTTCCTCGACCAGTGATGGAGGTGGAGCAGGCCTGATTCTAATCAGTCCAGATGGTACTGCTCTCAAGTATACGGTGAAGCTCCACTTCACCACTTCAAACAATGAGGCGGAATATGAGGCCCTTCTTTCTGGTCTAAGGTTGGCAATTGAGATGGAAACTCAGCACCTCATTACCTACAGCGACTCTCAGTTGATAGTAAATCAAGTGAAGGGCGAATTTGAAGCAAAAGGAACCAGAATGCAAGAATATCTCAGTATGGTAAGAAGCATGCTAACAAAGTTCAAACACTTCCAGATTAACCACATTCCCAGGGAGGACAACATGGCCGCCGATGCACTCGCAAGGCTCGCCTCGTCCTTGGAAACCCCACCAGGAGGACCAACATTTATTGGTCACCAATTCGAACCAAGCACGATGGACTCGGGAACCCCAAACGTCAACTGTACATCGGCGGAACCGAACTGGATGACCCCAATAATATCATATCTCCAAGAAGGTGTACTGCCAAACGACCCTTCGGAAGCAAGGAAGCTAAGAATGCGAGCTTCTAAGTTCACCATCCTACAGGACACTCTGTACAAGAAGGGTTATTCCTTGCCATTGCTCCGATGCCTTTCACCCGAAGAAGCTCGCTATGCCCTGCGAGAAATCCACGAGGGAATATGTGGAAATCACTCCGGAGGACGATCCCTTGCCCACAAGGCCCTCAGGCAAGGTTATTTCTGGCCCTCTATGGCAAAGGACTCCCAGGAATTCTCCAGAAAGTGTGACAAGTGTCAACGCTTCGCAACTGTACCGAGGCAACCACCAGAAGAATTAACGATCATTTCAAGTCCATGGCCTTTCTCCAAGTGGGGCATCGACATCTTAGGCCCGTTGCCTCTAAGCAAAGGACAATGCAAGTTTGTAGTGGTAGCAGTTGATTATTTCACCAAGTGGGCTGAAGCCGAACCCTTAGCAAAAATCACAGATGCGAAGATTAAAGATTTTATTTGGAAAAATCTAATATGTCGCTTCGGCATACCCCACGCCATTGTCAGTGACAACGCAAAACAATTCGACAACAAGCTGCTAAACTCCTTCTGCTCCGACCTTCAAATAAAGCAGCCACACTCTAGCCCAGCTCACCCGCAGGTAAATGGACAAGCAGAAGTTATGGTGAGAACAGTGCTACGCAGTTTAAAGACAAGGCTTGAAAGGGCGAAGGGGCTTTGGGTCGATGAACTCCCAGGTGTACTGTGGGCCTACCGAACCACACCAAGAACTCCAACTGGGGAAACCCCTTTTTCCCTAGCCTTTGGAACTGAAGCGGTCATCCCTGTAGAGATCGGGGTGAACTCTCTAAGGGTCCAACACCACGACCCTACTTCCAATGAAGAAGGACTTCGTATCAACCTCGACTTGGTAGAGGAGGCAAGGGAGATGGCCGTAGTCCGCAACGCAGAGTATAAGCGTCGCATGACAAAGTATTACAATTCAAGGGTGAAGCCTCGTTCCTTCCAACCAGGAGACTGGGTCCTTAAGAAGGTGATCCTCGCCACGAAGGATTCACGCGAAGGAAAATTGGGACCAAACTGGGAAGGACCGTACCTTGTAACAGAAGTGGTGAGACCAGGCACTTACAAAATCCAAAATTTGAAGGGAAAGTCTTACCTCACCCATGGAACGCTGAGCACTTGAAGAGGTATTATCAGTGACACCTCGAAGAAGTAACAGTAATATAGTTAGGGACTTGGTTTTACTTATCCTTTTTAAGATTATTATCTTGTGTTTAAAATGTTTTTGTTGGTCCAGCAATGAAATTTCCTTTATTTTACTCCAAAAGATTGCATTTTTCATTCAATTCAAAAGGAGTATCAGTACAAAAGTAAGGATACATACTGCCTTCCTTAAAAAAAAAAAAAAAAAAAAAAAAAAAAAAAAAAAAATCAAAAGTCCCTGGCACTCTAACCACTATCATGGTCGTCCTCATCATCCTTAGCATCTTCAGAACCCCCATCGTCAGGCGCCTCAGTTGGCACAAAGCCTGAGAAATCAATATCGGGGAAAGAAGCAGAGATCTTCCCTCGAAGCTCTTCATAGCCATCGATGAAAGCACCTGCAACGGCGTACTCCAGATCCGCTTCAGCCTGAGAAGCTCTCTCTTGAGCTCCCTTCAATTCTGCCTCCGCTCTCGAACAGGCAGTCTCCCTGAGCGCGTCCCTCTCACGGGCCGTTCGGAGCTCAGTCTCAAGCTTAGTCGCCCTCTCATGGGCCTCAACAAGCTCCACCTCCCTGAGCGCATCTCTCTCACGGGTTGCCAAAAGCTCAGCCTCAAGCTCAACTGTCCTCCCACGGACAGCCGAAAGATCCGCTTCAACCTTCGAGCAAGCTGCCTCACTAAGTGCTGCCTTCCCACGGGTCGCCAAAATCTCAGCCCGAGAAGCCCTATCAGCAGCTTCGAGCTCAACAATCCTCCCCTGAGCAACAAGAAGCTCCCTCTGCACGGCCTCATGGTTAAGCTTCAATTGACCGTAAAAATGAGCCCTCGAGAATAAGCATACAGATGCTGTAGAAATCTGGAGAAGACAAAAGACAAAGAATGACCAAAAAAAAAAAAAAAAAAAAGGATTTTTACCTGAGCCAAGCCCTCCAGAAATGTGTTGATGACCCCCTCAGTGCCCAAAGCACTAATCCGCTGAATATCAGATGGAACCACGAATCTCCCAAGCCGTTCCCTAATGACTTGAGGATCCCCCAGTATAGAACCAGACTGAATCGGTGCCCCAACATGGGCTCCTGCAGGAGGCGTGGACGGGCGGGGGGCAGAAGGTATAGGCGAGGAAGTCTCTAGAGTAGCACTCAAAGTCACTAACTGGGAAGGCACAACTGAAGGTATCGCTCGATGAGCGCTCGCCTCGATTTGAACATCATCCGTCCTCGCCACCTTGGGAGGATGAGCACCCCTACCAGCACCCCCAGAAAGGATTGATCCAATCACCGCCCTGTCCACTGCAGCAAATGAGGTAGAACGTTATCTGAGTGAACACCATCTCATAAAAAATAAGTTAAGTCAACATACCTTTTCTCTTTAACAAAGAACCACCTGATTTTGGCGAAGAACCTCCAGCTCTATTGCCGTACTTAGGCAAAAGAACGCTCAGGTCTTTGTCAGGGTAAGCCTTCACAGCCTGCAGCTTCGACTCTTGTTCCTTGGAGAGCACTGGCATACCTGCAAGGAAATGATGAGTGGGCATATATACAAAAAAAAAAGAGATAAGTGTAGTAAACTCAAAAACGCACCGGGTTTCTTGGCAACACTCCAGCGCATTGAAACCAAGGCTCTGTCAGCCTCTGCAGCCCATTCTCCACCGACAAAGAAAAAGCGAGATTTCCAGTCATGGCAATTGGAACGTAGCCCAGTGAACACCATGCCACTCTTTGAAGTAAAATAGTACCAGCCCCTATTTGGTGCAGGAGTCTCACTCAAATTATAAGCCCCATGGAACTCTTTGGGAGAAACATCTTTATGGTGCACCTTCTTCCATAATGTGAGAAAACCCAACAAGACTCTCCAACCATTGGGCGCTAACTGCCCTGGAGTTAGAGAAAAATAGTGCAGAATCTGACAAATGGGAGGGGACATGGGGAACCTAAGTCCGACTTCAAGCATCTCCTCGTAAATGACAATATCACCAGTGGAATCGTCGCAAGCACATTCACCCTTCTTAGCCCGGCGACACAGCACAGTGGGTGGAATATGATAAGTAGAAATAAGCCTCGAAATCTCATCATCAGAATTGAGCGAACTGAAAAGGGTACTTACTTTAAGCCTATTATCATCCGGGCTCAACTTGCTTTTATGCTTCATCTTCCTGGGCCTTAAAGAAGGGGTTGCTTTTGAAACGCTTTGCCCAGTGCCTAGAGAGACATCCGAAACCCTCTGCTCGCCCAAAACTTGCTCCGCTCGGCTCTGCTCGCCCATGACTTGTTCTTGCTCGCCCAAGTTCAGCTTCTGCTCGCCCAAGGATGTTGATCCATGCTCGCCCATACCCAAAGCATGCTCTTGCTCGCCCAAAACATGCTCTGCTCGGGTCTGTTCGCCCAAAACATGTTGTGCTCGCCTCTGCTCGTCCAAAATCAGCTCTTGTTCGCCCACAGTCAACTCCTGCTCGCCCAAAGCTTGAGCAGCTCGCCTCTGCTCGCCCAAAGCTTGAGCAGCTCGCCTCTGCTCGCCCACAACCTGCCCAGCTCGCCCAGGTCGCCCCTGTCCAGCTCCGCGACGAAGTCTAAACAGATCTGCACTTTCGGCAGCGCCGTGCACGGCGTTATCCACCATTGCAGTCAGGTGGGAGCTCACTTCATCGGTCAGTCCACTCCCATGGCTATCTCTTCCCTTGATCGACATTGAAAAGCCCTCGCTAAGAGATTTTTAAGATTGGATCTTCTAAATCGCTATGGAACGAGTAAGATGAGGAGCAGGTCGCAAAACCCCCAAATCTACAACCTAGGTTCTTTAAGAATGAGAGAGAACGAGTCCCACAAAACAGAGAAGCTTATCTGAGAAGGGGAAGGTCATAAATTAAAAGGAATTTCAAGGAAAAAATGGATTTAAAGGTATTTTTACTATTTTAGTCATAACTTTTGGCTCGTAACTCCGATCGGGGCCCGTAATATATCAAAACGACCGTATCGACGAGCTCTACAAAAGTCATCGCCTACGGCCATGACGCATGCTGTTAAAAGACCAAAAAAGCCTCCGAAGTTCATGTTCTGGCCCCTTGAAGTTTTTTCTAATTTTGTCGGAAATTCAAATTTTAGCTGAATGCCCTCCTTTCCAAGTTCTGTTGGACACAGGGCATTGGGGGGCAAATGATGGGGTCTAGTATGAGGATACGGTCCATCCCACAGGTCTCGTGCTCCAGCCCATCTCATAGATCCGTATGATAGGCCCAAACTCAAGGAGCCTGACGAGCCCAATAAATGTGATTCCTCACAGTCGGGTTAATTGGGCACGCCCACATCATGAAGTGGTCAAGCTTCGTCCCCTCGTCTCCGGACCTCACGGAAAGCACGTACATCACATTGCACGCTACAAGGAAGTTGGGAGCTCCACTAAGGTAGTGGTTGCGTGCTCACCCCAAAACCGTCACTGCTTGCTATAAATAGAATGTCTTACCATCACTAGAGGACAACTCACTTTTGTATCTCAAAAGCTTACGCTCTTTGTATTCTCTCTAACGCATATAATATAAAGTGCCAGGCTGCCATAGCCATTCAACAGTGGACTAGGTCAACTTGACCGAACCACTTTAATACTTGTCTTATTTCTTACTTTAACTACTGTTTTATAATTATCTGATTGGTGATTGCACTAAATCCATTTTGTGCATCATCAAATATATATATATATATATATATACAAGATTGAGTATTGTCCAAGTACCTAGTCTAGAATTATGGGATTACAATTAATTACAAGGATAATAATTGCTAGAATTATGGGATTACACTTAATTACAAAGATATTACAATATGTTGTATTTAATTGTCTAATAATAATGCTGATATAGGAAGGACTAGGATCCCTGTCTGATAGTATGCTGCTAGGGAGAATGTAGCTCCTGTTGCTCTCGATGCCAGTAATGCTAGGGGGCTGCTGTTGTGCCTGATGACTGCTACTGTTGGGCCTGTTGTGGGTGCTGTTGTTACTGTTGCAGCTGCTGCTCTTACTGCTATATGTGCGCTAGGCAAGTTATTTTCTGTTGTTGTTGGGCCTGATATTGCTAGTTTTGTAATGAGCTAATGAAAAATGGTTGGTGTCATCGTGGGCTTGGCTGTTGTGCTGCTGATATGGGCTAGGTCTCGCTGCTCTGATGGGGGGACTGCTACTGCAATTGCTCTAGGAATGTTGTTGTTTGGTCTGCTACTACCTGTTATGTTTTGGCTAATGCTTAAATGGTCGGCGGCTTTAGGGCTTTGTTGCTGGCTGCTGCTGTTCACGTGTCTATGGATCACTATAAAACTTATAATTGTTGGATGGGGTTATTCCTTTATAATGTATTCTCCGAGCCTCATGAATGTTTAAAATGTTTAGATTGTACAATCTTTTATTTGGCTTCTGGACTTGTAATCTTATATAGTAACAAATTGGTTAATTATTCTACTGATGAGGATCTCTAAATTGGTTAATTTTCAATTGCATATGCTTCACTTTCACATCACAATAACTGAAATTATATTTCTTTCTATATATATATAGGAGATCCTCGGTGATTGTGGTCGAACTGCTATCCAAACACAAGGCTCCACTAGCAAGACCTACTTTTGTACATGGCTCCAAATATTTAGGATAAAAAAATTCAGAAATTGTAATGGTTATGACAAATATTCTATAGTGATGTTACAATTAGACATTAATCACAAATGTTAAAAATTAGTCATTATTAGTGATTTACTTGACCATCACAAATAGTTTATAATGATGGAAAAATTAGTCATTACTAGAAACCGTCTTCTATATTATTTTTTTGTGATTGCTAGTAAAAATATATCATATTATACTATTTTTTGAGATTGCTTCAAATGTCATCATAAAAGTCAATCATTATACTATTGTTTTCTTTTCGTGATGGTATTAGTTGTCACCAAAGATTATTTTGAACTTTTTTCTTTGCGATGGCTTAAATACAATCGCGATTAAGGAGAAATATATAGGTGACGGTTGCATGCCATCTCAAAAATTAAAAATTAATTTTAAACAATATTTGATGATTGAAATAGTCGTCACACACACACACACATATATAAATATATATATATATATATATATATATATTGTCATATATATACTATTTTTTGTGATAATTCAAATAATCCATCACGAAATATTGTCTATTGTGATTGCTTTTGAAAATCGTCATCATGATCCATCACGCATGCTTGATTTTCTAGTAGTGTTGTGCTTGGTTATCTATCTTATTATTTCCTGCAGTGATTATTATTTTTTGGTTGTGGGCCCAAGTGCAAAATTAGGGTTCACATGACCTAATTAAATTAAATGCACAATTAGGGTTCCATGACGTCATTAAATGTTCAAATTAGGGTTCGCAAAACCTAATTGAATGAAGATAGAGAAGTCAGAAATAAATGTGCTAGACCCGGGAGAAGCCTCCACGGGTCCCGAGGCAGAAGACTCGTGGAGGCGGCTCGTTTTGGGAATTGATTGAGGGATTGGATTGGTGGCTAGAAGGACAGGGCAATATGGGCATTACTCTGATAACTAAAGGGTATTTCTGGAATTTTCCTGAAAGCATGTGCCTTGCACATGACTACTTTTCAGAAAACCCTATAAATACCCCTTCCATTCCATTGGGAAGGGGACGTCTCTTCAGACTCAGAACTTGAACTCTTTTGGTGACTTAAGGCTTGAATATTCCACCTAAAAGCATTAAAAAGGGTTTGGACATGCTCTCTTAACTCAAAAATGACTCAAGAAGAAGGCTCTTGGAATCCCAATAACCCTAACCCGGTTTTCGGATTCTAGGAGTTCTGTCACGCGTCAATAGAGTAATTAATCGCCCACATGTCGTTCTCCCCTCTTCAATCAATTAATCAATTTTGTACTCTTCGTGAATTTCTCTCCTCTTCAGCCAACACGAAACCCTAACTAGCAAGGCACGATTTCCTTGCCCACATTGATAAAATTACAAATTTAATTTGTTTGGCATATACTGATATTTTTGCCGTTTAATTTATCAAATACAACAATTTTGGGACGGTGATTTTTTCCCAACAAGAAAAAGGCAAAAAGAGGAAAACAAAAATGGATATAATTAAGAAAGAAAAAAAACTAGATAAATATAATTATTGATGTAAGACCCCAACTTTTATGAATAAATATGAATTTTCTATAAATATCATTTTTGAATATTATAGAATGAATTTGATATAATGTTATAGTTGTGGGTAATATTTATAAATTTTGCAAAGTACGCAAGTTGTTATATAATATTCGATTGGTCGGGGAATATTCGTTTTAACAAGAAATATTCGTACAATGGCATAATCATTGGTGAACTCCACAACGGAATTATTGTCGGATTGAGAAAACGACAAAAATACTTTATGAAAATAACGGCGGAAGTTTTACCGTTAACTATTGAAACACCCGGTGTTATAAGTACAGTAATACGCGTGATTGCATAGTTACACACGGTATTGATTATTGATGTTAACATGAGAAGTCACTCATTTTTGTTTAATTATTGCTACAGTAATTGATGCATAGTATCTCACGTTATTTGATTCAATTATTGTCAATATTTTATATATTATTAAATCAATAATTGAGATGACAAAGTTATTAATATTATTATTTGTAATATTAACGATATCTAGAAGTTTTGTCAAGGAGATGTTTGGTCACCTAATTGCATGTCAATGGGGAGAAATCCTTATTGGAAAGTCCCCTCTTTCTTGGGAACGACCTGGTCGATTAATATTGTGAATTATAATAATGATAATAAATTTTGTTTTATTAGTATTATTAATGTAATAAAACAGAAAAAAAATTTATATAAAACATAATACTTTTATAAAGTTATCTATTTTATTAGACTATAAATAGAATATATTATATTCTATTATGCATAGTATTTTGCATAGTAAAATCTTTTATATAAAACAGAATACTTTTATAAAGTTATTTGTTTTATTAGACTATAAATAGAATATATTATATTTTATTATACAAAGTGTTGCATAGTGCCTGCATAGTATTTTGCATAGTAAAATCTTTTTATATAAAACATAATACTTTTATAAAGTTATTTGTTTTATTAGATTTTAAATAATTTATATATATATATATATAAATTTAGAATATATTATATTTTATTGCATAGTATCCTTTCAATTCTCCTATAAATAGGATGCTTAGTTAGAATTGAAATCACACCAGAAATTCAGAGAATTCTTCTTCTATAATCTTGAGCGTATTTCTTTAGAGTTTTTAGAAGCTTTGAGCGTAGAAAAATAATATCAGTTTTCTTCAAGAATATCATCGCCCTACCAGTCGGAATACTCTTCTTTTACGGTAAGGGATATTATTTGTTATAGAATATCTTGAGCGTATTTCTTTAGAGTTTAAGAAAACTTTGAGCATAAAAAATAGTGCAAGTTTTCTTCAAGTATATCCCCGCCCTACCCGTCGGAATACTCTTCTTTTAAGGTAAGGGGTATTATTCTTTCGTATTCATGAAGAGAGTTATTTTCTTTCAATACTCGTAAGGGTTGTTATTCCTTTCTTTATTATTATGTTGGAATAACCTGTCTATGCGAAGTACAGCATACATAGTGAAATTCTTCTGTTATTCCATTCTTTATTATTCTGTTGGAACATCCTGTCTGTGCGTTTATGCATGACCTGGTGTCATCCTTTATAATTCTGTTGGAACATTCTGTCTGTGTGGTTTACGCATGACCTGGTTTCGTTATTTATTATTCTGTTGGAACATCATGTTTGTGCGGATTACGCATGACCTGGTTCCATTCTTTATTATTCTATTGGAATAACCTGTATGTGCGATCTATCACATGCATGGTGATTTCTTCTGTTATTCCATTCTTTATTATTCTGTTGGAATAACCTGTCTATGTGGATTATCACATGCATGGTGAATGATATTTTGTATTCATTTCTTATTAAATTAAGGAAATAATCTGTCTAAATGGATTACCACATGGCGGACGAAAATCCATTTACAGTTTCATATATTCTCTTATACTCAGTTGGTTAAAGCTTTGACTTCTCTACTCCATAAAATTAGTGGGATATCCTTGATATTTGCGCTTCATCCAGTATCTTTTCATGAAAATATTCTTTTGAGCATTCTTGAATTTTACTCCATAAAGAAGTATCATGTTTACAATTTGGACGTTATTGAGTTCAGGATAAATTAACTTATAAATCTTTAAAACTTATTCTTGAACTTGTTTTATTAAATTGTCATCATCCTCATTTTTATAATATGTTGAAAGTCATCTGTGGCCTGTAGTGCATAGATGGACTTGGTATGATTATGACCAGGGATTATTCGGTATAATCATGATCGTAATGTTACAAATGTTGTGGTAAAAATCATCATTGGCCGTAGTGCATTGATGGACAGTTGTTGGCATGATCATGACCATTGATAAATACACGAATATCATTGGCTCGTAGTGCATGAATAATTTGTGGTCGTGATACTAATGAATATCATTGGCCGTAGTGCAGGGATGATGTGAATTATTTATTAAGTTGAGTCTCAGCGATAAAAGTAATGAAAAACATAGAAGATAGTAGATTTTATTCTCTACTTGACTCTTCTAATGGATTGCTTGTTCCGCTGCAGTTAAACTTGATTTTTGTTATATTTTATCAGTTTAACACTGTTGAAGGCTAATGATAATTTATTCTGCATTATCTTAGTCATAATATTTCTTACTGGGCTAGTTGAGCTCACCCTTTTGCTTTCATTGTTCTCTTCAGGAAATGAGAATGTAGCAGGGACTAGTCGGGGAACGGAGTGACGGTCCAAATGATAGCATTAGTAGTCCTCACTATTCTATGAAATAGTGTGATAATAAATATATTGAGGACTTATTTTGAGTTTGAATACTGTTTAGAAGACAATATTTGTATTAAAACTCACAGGTCATGTTGTATATTTAAGGTTGTATTTGTATTTTGTACCATGTATTTGGCGACTCAGAATAGGTGATGTATACCTATTTTGGGGGCGTCACAATTGATGCTTCAAAAAAAATATATACCAAAAACAATGTTAAAATATAGTTTACAGATGGTTTAAAAAAATTCCAAATTTTAAAATTTATTTGCTCCCATATTGGCGACTTATGCCAGACTAAGAGGGTGTTTGTTTATAGCTAAATGGAGCTGAATGGTTGAATCGGTCAGTGTGTTTGTTTTGGTCTGAATAGGTAAGATGGACGAGTTGAATGGCTAAATCAGATTTTTTTGGCTGAATGAATAGCTGAATAATGTAAAAAAAAATTAAAAAATTAAAAAAATATATTAACTATTATATTAAGTAATATTAAATAAATTTACAACAATTTTGAATTTTTTCAGAGGGGTAAAATAATAAAGTTTTGTTATTCATATGTTTCAGACATGTCAATTATCAAACAGTTTTTTTCATTCAGATTCAGATTCAGATTTATTCCGTTTTTGTAAAATACCCCCTAACTTTTTTTGCCAAAGTATTAGTGCTAAAGATACAAATGGAAAGTCATAGATAGTAGTACTAGGGCTAGATATAGAAATAGAAAGTCATTTGTAAACTAGCCAGTGATGCCAAAAGAGAGACAATTTTGTAAATACATATATGAATTGTTTTAATATGAATTTCTAGTGGGACAAACTTTTTTGTTTTTTAAACAAAACATAAACTTATATGAAGTAATAAAGTTAACTCGGTGGATCGATCAAGTCTTAGCCTAGTGTAGTGGTTAAGACTGAGATATTACGATTTTTATGCCTCTTCCATTAGGAGAAGATTGTTTCCTCTTTATATGAGACTTGTTTGATTTAGTGGTTTGAAAGTTTATTTCTTCCTCTTTTAGAGACTTAATTTGAAGAATTTTTTTTTTAACTTAGTTTTAGAATACTTCAAAGGATGGGTTTATATATAAGTATAACCTGTTAGGTTTGTAATATTCACGACCGCAATCAAATTGCACAAAATAAGCGAAAACGTGTAAAAATCAGAGTTTAAAAATTTTACAAACCATATACCCGGATCATCCTTTATGCGCAATTATTAATTAAACAAAAAGATAAGAACAAGAATCATACCCTTGAAGATCCGAGCTTCCTCAGGTACAAGTTCATCTCCAATCTTTTTCACGTTCAACTTGAATCCACCGGGTTTGATTCCTTCTTTTGATCAATGTTAGCCACCCAAGTGTTTGGCCTCTAGAGGTGATCCACCAAGGAAAAAAAGGGATTCAAGAAAATGAGTGTTTGGCAAAACCCTAGTTTTCTATCTCTATAGAAAAGGCGTACTCTCCCAACTATTGGAATTACGTCTTTTGTTAAAAAGTCAACAACCCCCTCACCCATAATAAGTCTCCTCTTATTTATAGATATGGGCAACCCTCCTTAACAATTAAGGAATTGGGTTTTATTTTAATTAATTAAAATCCTTTAATTAATTAGCCTCCTAATCTTATTAGGAATAAATGAAAGTACTTATATTAAATTAATTTCTAAACTCTTTAGAAATTAAAATAATAATAATTGTAATAATATTAATAAGACTCCTGTTATTAATTTATATTTAATATTTCTAAAATATTAAATAATAAATATTAAGCTATTTAATTTATTCTATCACCATAGATTAAATTAAATATACTTAACATATTATTACGATTATGCCATTAACTTCTTAAATAATTATTCTTCCTTTTATGGTGTGACCCTTTAGGTTCTCCATATTAAACCGGTTGTGAATAAATCAATTAGACCAATTCTAATCTTATTTAAATAAATAAATTAAACGATTAATTTATTTAAATAATTAATATTTATTCTTCAATAGGGATAAGCCTCCCTAGCGATCAACGACTTTTCAGATAATATAGATTTCAACATTAATCATAAAACAACCTTCGAGTAAATAGTTATCGTACAATTCAATCCTTCCACCATACAATGTCCCAATTAAATATAAGACATGGAATTACTGTCAAGTCTTATTTTATTTAATTATATGTATTTCGACTCTTAAATGCACAACTCCAAATAATGCAAATTAGAAACTTCTTTCTAATTTCATTATGCCTTGGTCAAGGACTACTGGGTTGTCATTTATCGAATCACATAGGACATTTCTCTTCTTTTATTAGAAGTAGTAGATTCTTTATTGATCATACATTATCTCCATGTACAACTTATTATACTCAAGCATACCCTTTGATATACCCTAAGGGTCTTAAGAATAAGTCAAAGTATAACTCATCATACACAAGATACTATGATGATCTCAAGTCCAAGGATCATTTGTACTACTATCACTACAGGAATTCCTATTGACAGGCAAGTAAAACTCCATTAGGTATTCCTTAGCGAGCCACGTTCAGTGAACTTATTCTCTAATAAGCACCTACATACTTTCTTTAGTGTCTCCACACAAATGATCATGAGATCAATCATCCTCATCCAATGAGCAAGCAACGTATGTAACAATCTATCCGAATTCACTAATCCCCAATTTAGTAATCCAACGATTGGGAACTATTTTAGTTTTAAGCTTTCTAAGTATTTAGATCTCATTAGAATGATCATCATCATTATTCTAAAAGCATTGTTTAAAACTATGGGTTTATCACATATTATAAAACAGCATCATGTAGATAATAAAAGCCTTTAATAAATTAATACTTTTTATTAATAAATGAATAAGATTGTTACAAAGTATATGCTTTATCATCAAACATGATTGGCTTGTATGCATACTACTTTCAATCTCCCACTTGCACTAAAGTCAATCGTCATGATATCTCATACTCTTCTTCTCTAAGTGACGATTATCCAGCTATTGGATAAGCTTCAATAAATGGATATGTAATGTTATTCTTGAGAGTCCACTATCTCTATAGTAATTTTCCATCTTTTAATGATTCTTATAATCAAATGAAAGTGCCACAACACATGTTTAGATCCAAGATGAGACTTAGGAACTATTCCTAGTTCTGTAAT
Source organism: Panax japonicus (assembly GCA_020205505.1). Classification (NCBI taxonomy): domain Eukaryota; kingdom Viridiplantae; phylum Streptophyta; class Magnoliopsida; order Apiales; family Araliaceae; genus Panax; species Panax japonicus. The sequence continues at coordinate 12,294,801 of CM035097.1, forward strand.
GAACTTATCATCCAAATAATCAACTTGCAGCTTCATTTACAGCTATATATTTTGTCTTTATCACTAAACCAACAACTCTTTGCTGTTTGGAACCTTTCCAATTCACTGCACCACCGTTCAAGGTAACGCTTTACCTTAAAGTGGATTTTCTATCGTCTTGGTCTGTCTGAAAAACTTGAGTCTGTTAAGCCCTCTAGTTTTAATTCAGACCCAACGTGAACATGATCACATCCTTAGTGCCGGTTAAGTACTTTAAGATGTTTTTTACTGTCTCACAATGAACTTCTCCAGAATATGACTGATCAACATCAGGTCTCATACATTTCATTTCATACATGATAGTTACTCATGCGATCTCTCTTTTTGGAATCTATGGGGACTATTAATAGAGATACACTCCAGGGCTCATCAATATGAGATATCTCATGGAGTTTGCCACGCTAAACGACTTTAGTATCAAATGAATATACGTTCCTTGGGTTAATTTGAGCATCCTATTAAATCTATCTATATAGATTTGTATCCCCAATTAAGATACTCTTCCCAAATCATTCATGGAGGAATGTTTAGACAACTTTATCTTTACTGATTGTAGCATTGGTATGTTATTCCTTATTCGTAGTATATCAACATATAATACTAGGAATGTCATGACGCTCCCACTGACCCTTTTGTACACACTAGGTTCATTCTTGTTTTTGATAAAATCAAACTCTTTTGATTGTCTCATCAAAACTAATATTCCATATTTGAGAAGCTTGCTTCAATCCATTTCTCTGAGTGTCTACAACTCTTACCTCATCGTATGTAACTGGATCATCATCATCCATGATGAATCCATACCTCCCAAGCATCTTAGGTATTATTCCAGATTTACAATTCGGTTGTGGTACAATAGGTTTATCTACAGGTTCCTCTTATTTGACTTATAGTGTTTTGTGGTTCTTGAACTCTTCAAGATTTTATTATCCTCCCACTATCCCCTTCAATGATAAACACCTTTATCTTAGAAGGAATCATATTTCACAACAAACACCATTTACTAAGTAGAATTATAGAACATATATCATAAACTTACTTTAGGATGTCCCACAAATCTGTACTTGTCAAATCTTGTCCAAAGCTTATCCTTTGAAACATTTTCATATAAGTTGGACAACCCTTTATCTTAACATACTTAAGATTAGGAATCCTCCCTGTCCATAACTTTTATGGAGTCTTGGGGCAGGATTTTGAGGTTACCTTTTCGTAGATATGCAGCCAATTCTAGGGACATGACCCCAGAAGGATACTGGAATGTCGGTAAAATCATTATGGACCACACCATGTCCAACAAGGTACGATTTTTCCTTTCAGATATATAAATCAATTATTGCATATCAGGAGGCGTCCATTAGTGAGAAAACCATTTGAGATGATTTAGAAACTCATTGCACAAGTATTCCTTCCTTGATCTGATCAAAGAATCCTAATACTTAGCCAATTTGTTTCATTTCTGAATTCTTTGAACCTTTCAAATAATTCACACTAGTTTGTTCAATTTGCAAAATTATTTTCACGTAAGTCAAGTATACAAAATCTATAAAGTAACATTTCAGTTCTATATAAAAAATTATTATTATAAATAGAACAACAATTGTTCCTAATTATAATACCAAAGATTTCATTGTCCAACAATAAAATGGAAATAATGTTTCTAACACGAACTGAGATACAATAACAACTTATTGACTAAATAGATTTGCCCGTAGGGATTGCTAAACTATAAGTTCATATGGCTAATGCAGCAACCTTTGCTTCATTTCTCACACATAGGATTGCATATTTTTGTTTATCTTTCTACTTCTGCTTGGTCTCTTCATAAATCTATATTTATGATAACCAAAATCGGTATCCAATACCCAAGTAGAACCTTGACTTAAAGAAAAATTTATTTTAAGTCATGAACAAATTTGTATTTTTTAACCGAAACTTCACTAAGCTTCTTTGGTTAGCCTCTGCAAGATGCTTCTCGCAGATTCCTTTCCAGTGTCCAGGCTTATTGCAGTGGAAGCAAACTCATTTGCTATTCCTATCAGATTTGTTCTTATTATCCTTTGTCTTTGCCTTTCTATATTTACCTTCTTAGAATCGTTCTTCTTTTCAGAAGATCCTTTGGCCCCTACCAGTAAGACTCGATCTTTCTTGGTTGGAAAGTGACTCTCAACATTTTTCAACATGTTAAGCAAATCAGCGAGGCTGATATCTAGCTTATTCATATGAAAAATTCACAACAATTGTGAAAGGAGTCCGAGAGTGAGTGCAAGATCAAATCTTAGCTCAACTCTCCATCCATGACAAAACCAGTTGTCCTAATTGATCAATCAAATTGATTATGTTAAGAACTTTTGTCTGTACTATAGTGTCATTGGCCATTCAAGATCAGATGAGCTCCTTAGATATCTGATATCTATCAGTCCTACTTTCCTCACCATCAACTACTTGATGTGCAGGAATATAGTAGGAGCATCCATAGTTTCATGCTGACGCTGAAGCTCGTTACTCATGGATGCGAGCATGATGCATTGAGCCAACTGTGCCTCATTTTGCCACTTTTTAAAAGTAGTAATCTATTCCTCAGAGGTATTGTCTGCAACCATTGCAGGGATAGGCATATTAAGGACATAAGATAGCTTTTCAGCTGTGAGAACTATTCTCAATTCCTTAACCAAACCGTTTAATGCGGTCTGGTTAAATAGCATCTAATATGCTTCGCAGAGATAGTAATTTAGACATTTTAAAATTCTGTAAATGAATTTGTTCTTAACAATATTTTAACATACATTCTTTTATTAATTACCAAAATAATTTAGGTCTTGTTTTAAATTGGTATCTCCCACTATTTTCTTCAAACTATATTATCCTCACTTATATAGTTCGGCAAAATCTAATTAAAAATTTGCTGGTGAGAATAAGGATCCCATTTCAAATGTATATAGCCTTATGGTGACACAACAAACTATATATAAATAAATAGGTAGACAACTCTTGTCAATTACATCAACTATGCAACTCCTTGTATTTTGCCTCTTAGATTATTTTGATCAAGTGGTGGCACATCCGAATCAAAATTATCCAAGTTAAGTCCAACCTAGCACTCCATATATTCAAAAAAGAAAAATATTGTCCTTGTGGTGACACAACAAAACAATACTGTTCAATTTTCTTTATAAGCATCAAATGTGATAAATTAACATATTAAATACTTAATATTTGCCTTGTGGTGACACAACAAACTCATATTAAATATTTAATACTCTATTAATTTTATCATGCTAGAAGGCGACGTTCGATATTCCAAATTTCTTTGAACGCTTAGGAATTAATATAAAAAATTTGAGGGATTTGTTATTAATTTGTCTCATCTTGTTTAGCACGCATACACACACACACATACACACACACACACACACATATATATATATATAATACGCGTCAAATTAATAAACATGCGAAGCATGTTTGCATAATATAATATATATATATAGTACAAGCATGCACATATAGAATACTATATTCTACCTAGATTGATTATGAATTTTTATTCTAGTTTGGTTCACTAGAGCCACCAAGTGAACCAAAAGGTCAAATCCTAGGGGTACAAGAATTAAATTTAAATATAACTATTACATTTAAACCCGGGCTCCATTACAAACGGGTCTTCAAGCGCTCCTTGCTCCTTGATCTCCAATTCTTCAAAATTAATTCTAACTATTTCTATTACTAAATTATTTTAAATAAATAGAAACATTGATCAGCAGTCAAGGAGAAGTACATAAGAGGAAGTTAGAAATACATTAAGAAAAAATTAGAAAAGACGAGGTACGCAGACCCCATTTAATAAAACTCATACATTCATGCATCCAACTAAAATAGAATCCAATCATATTGGTCAATAGTCCATAATCAATCTCATTTATTATCATACACATCACCATATGCATCAATAAATTAACATTCATCTAATGAATAATAAACATTCAATATATATATATATATATATTGATATCAATTAATGGGCAAATTTAGTTAGTATAAAATCTAATTTTGAATTAAAATAAACTCCTTTATTTTAATTCAAATTTAAATCAAAATAAAATTATTTTATTTTAATTTATCCAATTTTGAATAAAATAAACTATTTTATTTTAATCAAAATAAACTCCATTATTTTAATTAATTATGGAATCCAATTCCATGTAAAAAAAATAAACTCCTTTATTAAAGGAAACACGGATTCTCTTTCCTATTCACAAATAAACTCATTTATTTTGAATAATATGAAATCTTATTTCATATCTAAATAAACTCCTTTATTTAAGGAAAGACTGATTCTTTTTCATATTCAAAAATAAACTCTTTTATTTTGAATAATATGAAATCTTATTTCATATCTAAATAAACTCCTTTATTTAAGGAAACATAGAATCTAATTTCAACTCTAATTAGTTATCATGGAATCAAATTCCAACTCTAATTAGTTAGCATGAAATTTAATTTTAAAATTAAAATAAACCTTTTTATTTTAAGATTAAAATAAACCTTTTATTTTAAAATAAAATAAATTTTTATTTTAATTATAAAATTATTAAGAATATATATATATATATATATATATAGGGAGCCCTTCCATAGCAACCGGTTGCCATGAGAACTGTGCAACAACCCCTTTTTGTACCGTTGATAAACTTATTGGAAGGCTGAGATGAACAATAAATTTACCAAGCCGTAAGAACTTGTACCGGCTTTTATTTTAATATGAGGACCCCACCATAGTCAACATGTTGTCAGTTTATACCAATAAATTGAATTTTTAATATTAAATAATATCCAACCGGGACAAGCTCATACGGCTGTAAAAAAACAAATGTAAAAAAACCAAGGACAAAATAATATAGCAACAAACAATATAAAACTTTTTATTTTTTATTTTTTTTACGGCCGTATGAGCCTGTACCGGCCGGTAGTGTGTTTTTTTTTTTTTTTTTTTTTAACAGCCGTAATAAAGTTTGAAGTGGTACTTTTTTCTTCTTTTTTTTTCGGCCGGTACAGGCTCATACTGCTGGTACCTTTTTTTTAAATTTTTTTTTTTTCTGTACCGGCCGTAGGAAGCTCATACGGCTGTTGAAGATATATTTTTTTTTTTTCCGGCCGGTACAGGCTCATACGGCTGGTACCTTTTTTTTAAATTTTTTTTTCTTTCCCGGCCGTAGGAAGCTCATACGGCTGGTATTAAAAAAATTATGTTATTCAAGCAACTCGCTGCTAAACAGACTCGAACACGCAACCTCAAACTCCAAACACACGTCATATGACCACCCGAGCACCACGGGCCTAGCTGTCAATATCAGCCAAGGAATTCTCTTTACATTAAAACTTCACCATCCTCCAAAAATCTAAATTGTTGCATTATTATTATTATAGTACGATTTATTATTATTAACAAGTCTATATAATACATATGGGGGTTTGATATTTAGAAATAAGTTAATATCTATATTTATTAAGCAATGATTATTAGAAATGATTTTATATATTAAGCAATGATTTTATTATTAAGAAATGATTTTATACAATAATAAAACTAGTGAAGTATAATAATAATGTCACACTATCGAATTTATAAAAGTAGTGAAGTATTATTATAATAATAATAATGTGATTATCAATATTATAAGTACAGATTATACCAATACTAGTACTGCATAAATATATCAAAAGAAATAGTACATATTACATGTTCATTTTCATAAAAAAGAAAAAAAACATAGAATGATTAATACAACCGAGGCCTATATCTCAGAGGCCGGAAGTAATCTTGCGGATTTCTTGTAGAGCTCCCATGCGACGCGGTAACGAAAGACTGTGACATCTTCCAAGGCCCACTTCTCTTCAGAAATATTACCGTTGGCCCTAACGAAACAGTCAACATATTTGCAGACAAAAATGCCACAGTCTGCGTTGTTGTGTTGTTTCGGTCGAATCTTTAATGTCTGCACAGTAGGATTACCACTGGGCCACTCACGCATCGGATTACCATTTCGCAAACAAAATGGTATCAAATGTACCTGCATGTACAAAGTAGTTGGTTAATAATTTTTTAATATAATAGTACATTATAAAATTAAAATATTTTAAGACTAAACATACCGCAACTTTAACGAATTCTGAGTACATTTCATGTAACTTAATATACTTGGTGTCATTGTAGTGCGGGTCAATTATGGTAACCATCCAATCTTCAACTGAGAATAGGAACAAGACAAAATGGTGTTGATTGGTACTACACACCGGCATGAATATGTATTTGCATTCGTGTAAAGGTGGACCCACATCTTGGTTAACATACGGATCGCAAAAACTCCATGCAGTATTCACGTTAGTGCATGGCACATAGCCCTGCCCAAGATGCATGAAGAATGAATTCATGAAACCAAATTGGGACCACCTTTGTATTCCCCGCGACCTGTAGTATTCCTCTCTATCTCGTAGCAACAGCATATACGCGTCTATGACATGCTCGAATATCCAACTCCCAGGCCCTAAGGATTGCACTGCATTGTGTTCTAATTCATATAAATGGCGCGGATGTGATAAAGGATATAAATCCCCTTCTGGTGCCACGACGTTTCCAAAAATATGTTTATTTACAAATGTCTCCTTCCAATCTCTAAGTCTTTTGGATAGGGACCCTTTTGGTCCATAAGAGATGTCGTCTCCCGCATCTTGTACCTGATTGAGACCCAAATGTACATTATTATTATATAGCAATAATAGTTAAAACCATCACTATTAACATAACTATATATACCTCCTCGTAGGCTTGGAAGGTTGGAATGTAACACTCCTCGTAGGCTTGGGTGGTAGGAATAGAGCTCTCCTCGATTACTTGTGGGGTGGGTATGTAGCTCTCTTGTACAACATAATCAGTTTGTTTCCCAAGCCCTTCAATGAGTTGTGTGTATTGCGACTGTGGTCCAAAATTTGTGGGACCCCCTTGTCGAGGTATTTGTTTACCTCTTGCTTCGAAGTCGTATAGAGCGTATTGGAAATCCCAATTATTTTTTTGTAGAACCAACTCGGGAGGCAGCTGAGTAAGTGCTGAAAATTTATCAAGTAACGACTTTGCACTCTCAACCTGTCATGTAAGATAAACACAAACAAATATTATTAACAATAAATATGAATAAATGTAATATTAAGTATTTACTCCAATACATGATTTATTAAAGAAGAATATAATTTTATACCATTTGAATAAGGTGTTGTTGGTTGTAAATGGCCCGAGGCTGATAACAACTGTCGTGGTCGCTTGTCTGTCGAGGTCGGTGGATTTTCCAACGTGTAATTTTCCTATACCAGACCATGTAATCATCTATTGGGACATAATCAGCAACTTCAGTTTGTTGTCCTTCGAGATGATCCATGTATGCCTCCCACATCGAAATATATTCCCCTCTCAAGGCCATGCAATCCTCGACATCAATAAATTTAAACTTTTTCTCCTTCCTGAGGTCACCGTGGTTTTTGGCTGGTGATGGTATGCCTTGCATGAACCCGAACTGTCTCATCACACGATCCGGCATCTGAAATTCCACAATATCAAAGTGGATCAAGGGGACCCCACCAGATCCCAACAACCTGCCTTCAAAATTAAATCCACTGATATCATCATCCCACACTATGTAAGGCCGCCAAACCACATCCCACATAGACTTAATATCTAACTCCCCTCGATAAAATGACAAATGGTGATGGGGATTCTCACGTCTACCAGGGTAACTGTGGGTTCCAAAATAGGACCATGCTAAAGCCCTAGGTAACCATAAGGATGATTGTGGCCAAGGGTTTGGCTTTCCAATACTTACACGCTCATAAGCCCAAATTTGTAACAACGTAACACAACCATTAATGTATTTAACTCCTTTCCTAGTAGCAGTATATAAAGATCTGTACAAATATGCTAACACTGCCGCGTCCCAAGAGTAAGTTACACAATCTTCAGCGTTGGCAATAAAAGACATATATCGTGGGTGCACACTATTTCTATTCCTATTAGGGAATAATATTGCCCCGCACAACCACAACATGTATGCCTTTGTGTGTCGCCCTACAACATCTTTACTTGTATTCTCGGGACAATTATTAAAATGTTCGTGCAACCACACTAATGAAATTGCACTGCATTTTTTTGAACTAAAATATTCACCAGCTAATTTATCTCCAAAACAATCCCTAAAATAATTCAAATTGGTGACAGCAAGGGGACCCGTTAAGGGCTTTCCCACCACCGGTAACCCAAAAATAAAGTGAACATCCTCTAACGTGATTGTTATTTCTCCACAGTTTAAATGAAAAGTATTGGTCTCCGGGCGCCATCTCTCGACTAAGGCAGATATCAGACCAAGATCAGTTTGGTGTACAACACCTTGATAACTAAATACTCCAAATCCACATTTATCTAAAAGGATTTTTTGTTCTTTTGTCAAAGCCCACTGATTATATTTCTGATCAGTATATTGACTGGAGCTTAGTTTTCCCCTATCTCTCCCATGATATATGTCATCTGATACATGATCTTGTTGATCATGCAGAACACTTGGATCAATTGGCCCATATTCCCAACTATCCATCTTTTACCTAAAAAATACATCAACACACTAATTAGTATTAAGCAAAATGACAGTAATAACAATACACACTAACATGCACTAAAAACTGAACAACATGCATGTAATAATAATAATAATGGTAATATGGGGGGAAGTGAACTGTTTTAAGATATATACAAATTCAAGGCAAATTAAAACAGCTAGGCCCGTGGTGCTCGGGTGGTCATATGACGAGGGATTGATGCTTGAGGTCACGGGTTCGAGTCTGGTTAGCAGTAAAAAAAAATTCTCACTTAGCCGTTATAACCTGTACCGGCCGAAAAGTTTTTTTAATAATATAATTTTTTTTTCTTATAAGTCGGTATAGCCTCTACCGGCCGGTAATAATATAATAAAAGAAACAAAACAACAAAGGTTTCTGTTGAATCTTTAACTAGTATAATAATATTTGAAAGCCCCTTGATTTTTATTGATTCACATAAGCAAATATAGATCAAATTGATAACTAATCATATCAATAATTTTAAACCCCAATTTGTTCGTGCACATACATAATATTATAATATATAAAAATATATTCTTATTTTTGTAAAAATATGTCCAATTAGTCTAATTAATATATTAAAAATAAAATTACTTTTTAATAAAATATAAAGTGATCAGTATAAATCGTGCATTATTTTGTTGTTATTATACGAAATAAATACATGCATGGTATTATATACCCTTTAATTCAGTAATAACATGCAGTGATAAAAATCATCAACAGAAATTATTGTAAACTGAACAAATAACAATAAATAAAAACTTACTTGTTGAAGTTTTTTACTCCTCTCTTCCGAAATACTCCCTTTCTACTCTCTGTTATTTTTATTTTATCTAGCTTGGCAAGTGAACTTTAGTTTAACAATATGTGTTCTCAATAGACGTTTAAATAAGCTCATGCAAATGTCCGGTACATGAATTAATTTTGGACCAAATTCAAAGAAATGTCTCAGCTTTTTAGTTTACCGAGCTTGCAGGTTTTCTTTCCCGAGGCGATGTGGCAGAAAAGTGGTCAAAAAAATATGGCAGTGCATTTCCCGAGGCGATGTGAGTGTTCGGCCGGTACAGGCTTGACCGGCTGGATATAAAAATAAATATATTATTAATTAAAATGGTTCGACCGGTAGAGGCTATAACGGCTGGAAAAATAAAAAATATATATATTATTAATTAAAATGGTTCGACCGGTAGAGGCTATAACGGCTGGAAAAATAAAAAATATATATTATTAATTAAAATGGTTCGACCGGTAGAGGCTGTAACGGCCGGTAGAGGCTATATATTTTTGCTGTTAGCTAGACTCGAACACGCGACCTCAAGCTCCAAACATTCGTCATATGACCACCCGAGCACCACAGGGCCTAGCTGTCATATCTTACCTTGGATTTGGATATATCTTAAAACATTCCACCTCCCCCTAAATTAAATTTCTCAATATTTTATTATTATTATTCGATTATTATTATTATTCTATTATTATTACGAATTGAGTATAAAGCCGTTCCATATTCTATCGGCTTATGTACTTTTAATTATTTTATTATCATTATTATTATTATTATTATAAACACTGTCTGGTGAATGAGTAGTCAAACATAATAATACAACACTATGAGAATAGAAAAAAGCTGACATTGATTTGTTGGGAGTAGTACATTAGGTTGACTTCTTGAGCATTAACCGCGACAAGATGTACAGGCTGGTCTTTTTACCTTTAAATATTGTCTGGGAAGTCTTCTTATCCTTCCATAGAATTTTTTCTCTGATATTATTTTCTCTTTTCTCCTCTACTCATAATTTGTTTCATCTAGTTGCCCACCTTCACTTCAGAAAAAAGTTGAAGTTCTGATCGAGCAAAATTCATCACTATTATTCACAAGTAAGTTTTTAAAAATGTCATATAATACATCTGAATTTGTTAGTGAAGTTGAAAGTAATAAATCTGATATTGTTCCATACGTTGGTCAATTATTTTGTACGTTGGAAGAGGTTGAATATTTTTATAGATCATATGCTCGCAAAAATGGATTCGAGATTAGAATTGCAACTAGTCATAAACATGCTAATACGAATGATATCAGATCTAGGCAGTATGTATGTAAGAAATCCGGTACACCAATTGTTGGGAAGAGTTTACCTGATGATGAAGATAGTAGTAATAAAATAACTAGACAAAGAGACTCTATAGGACGAACAATGTGCAAAGCTAGAATATATGTTGTCCACAATAAGAAAGAAGACAATTGGCGTATATCTACTGTAGAATTAGAGCACAATCATCACTTAGTGACCCCCACTAAAGTAGATTTGATCGAGACTCACAGAAATATTACTCCTGTTGCAAGAAATTTAATTGACACTTTAAATAAGTCCGGTATTGGTCCTAGTAAGATGATGAATGTTTTGAGCACAATGGGAGGTGGGTTGCAAAATGTTCCTTTTTCTACTGCTAATGTTGAGAATGTGGTGCGAGATTTAAGGCGTGATTCTGCAGATGAAAATGATGCACAAGCTGCTGTCAATCATTTGAACAAACTTGCATCCGGATGTGCCAGCAGATTTTTTTTTCGAGTGAAATCTGGTGAAAACAACCGCATAGCTTGTATTTTGTGGGTTGACGCCCGATCAAGGTTTATGTATCAACAGTTCGGAGACGTTGTGACATTTGATAGTACATACCGGACAAATAAGTATGGCATGCCGTTTGTTCCATTTGCCGGGGTCAACCACCATTATCAGTCTATATTGTTTGGATTTGCACTGTTACGAGACGAAACAGAGGATACTTTCGTTTGGGTTTTACAGACATGGCTTGAAGCCATGGACTACAAGGCACCTACAACCATCATCACTGATCAAGACAGAGCCATGAGTAATGCTATTGCTACGGTACTTCCAACTAGTCATCATTTATTGTGTTCTTGGCATATTAGCAATAAATTTCCTGAAAAATTGCATCATGTTTATTATGCGCACCCATCGTTCAAAAATGATTTTAACAACTGTGTGTATAACTCATTGTCCATCGAGGAGTTTGAAGAGCGTTGGCATATTCTGATAAGTTCCTATGAATTGTATACTAATGAATGGCTTGGAAGTTTGTATGATGTACGACAGAAATGGATTCCAGCATATACAAAGAGATATTTTGCCGCAGGAATGACTACCACTGGAAGAAGCGAGAGCATGAATGCCTTTTTTGATGAGTATGTTAATGCATCAACAGGTATGCTATGTTTTGTACTGCAGAGTCAAAAGGCTGTAGAAAGACAGTTTATCAGGGAGAGGAAGGCCGACTACATAACAAAACATCGTAAAAGGATTATGGTACTCGGTTCATCTTTAGAAGTTCATGCTGCACAAGTGTACACAAAAGAGATGTTTAGACGTTTCCAACGTCAATTCGTCGATTCCATGAAATACAATGTTCGTAAACTTAGTGAGATGTGTGACACTGATACTAAGGTTTATGCAGTGTATAATGCAGATGCAACTGAAAGTGGTGGAAGATATAAAGAAGTTGTCAACAATCGACAACTTGGATCGGTGACATGTAACTGCCAAATGTTTTCTCACTCTGGTGAATTATGCAGGCACATCTTGAGATATTTCATAGCAAAGAGTATTTCACAAATACCGACCGACATGATCCTTCATCGGTGGACAAGAGACGCGAACAAAAGCAATGGTGAAGACTTACTCTTTAACTCCACACCTGCTGACTTCGAACAAAATCAAGGAATGCGCTACAATCATTTGATGGCTGATTACCAGGAGTTAGCGAGCAAAGCGGCTTGCTCAGTCCGAGGTTACAAAACTGTTCTTAAGCTGAATGCACGAGGAAAAGAGTTGGTTGACCAGTATGATCCGGATGAGAATATTACTGAACTGGCAGATGACGACATTGATTGCACAGTTGGAGATCCAAATCATGATATGGGATACGATAATGACGATGAAGATGCAGAGGTGGAAGAAGAAGAAGAGTTTTTGCCGCCTAATATTTCTCAAACAAAGGGCCGCAAAAAATAATCTAGATTCAAGAGTGCACTCGAGAAAATCATTCCATCTAAAACTCATCGAAAATGTGCAATTTGTGGCTTTGAAACCGACCACGATAAGCGAAACCACTATCGAGTGCTAGGGATTCCTGAGCCAAAAAAATAGGCAGTCGGTTGTATTAATCATTCTATGTTTTTTTTTCTTTTTTATGAAAATGAACATGTAATATGTACTATTTCTTTTGATATATTTATGCAGTACTAGTATTGGTATAATCTGTACTTATAATATTGATAATCACATTATTATTATTATAATAATACTTCACTACTTTTATAAATTCGATAGTGTGACATTATTATTATACTTCACTAGTTTTATTATTGTATAAAATCATTTCTTAATAATAAAATCATTGCTTAATATATAAAATCATTTCTAATAATCATTGCTTAATAAATATAGATATTAACTTATTTCTAAATATCAAACCCCCATATGTATTATATAGACTTGTTAATAATAATAAATCGTACTATAATAATAATAATGCAACAATTTAGATTTTTGGGGGATGGTGAAGTTTTAATGTAAAGAGAATTCCTTGGCTGATATTGACAGCTAGGCCCGTGGTGCTCGGGTGGTCATATGACGTGTGTTTGGAGTTTGAGGTTGCGTGTTCGAGTCTGTTTAGCAGCGAGTTGCTTGAATAACATAATTTTTTTAATTTTTTTAATACCAGCCGTATGAGCTTCCTACGGCCGGGAAAGAAAAAAAAATTTAAAAAAAAGGTACCAGCCGTATGAGCCTGTACCGGCCCGAAAAAAAAAATGTATCTTCAACAGCCGTATGAGCTTCCTACGGCCGGTACAGAAAAAAAAAATTTAAAAAAAAGGTACCAGCCGTATGAGCCTGTACCGGCCGGAAAAAAAAAAGAAAAAAGTACCACTTCAAACTTTATTACGGCTGTTAAAAAAAAAAAAAAAAACACACTACCGGCCGGTACAGGCTCATACGGCCGTAAAAAAAATAAAAAAATAAAAAGTTTTATATTGTTTGTTGCTATATTATTTTGTACCGGCCGTATGAGCCTGTACCAGTCGGAAAAAAAAAAGAAAAAAGTACCACTTCAAACTTTATTACGGCTGTTAAAAAAAAAAAAAAAACACACTACCGGCCGGTACAGGCTCATACGGCCGTAAAAAAAAAATAAATAAAAAGTTTTATATTGTTTGTTGCTATATTATTTTGTCCTTGGTTTTTTTACATTTGTTTTTTTACAGCCGTATGAGCTTGTCCCGGTTGGAAATTATTTAATATTAAAAATTCAATTTATTGGTATAAACTGACAACATGTTGACTATGGTGGGGTCCTCATATTAAAATAAAAGCCGGTACAAGTTCTTACGGCTTGGTAAATTTATTGTTCATCTCAGCCTTCCAATAAGTTTATCAACGGTACAAAAAGGGGTTGTTGCACAGTTCTCATGGCAACTGGTTGCTATGGAAGGGCTCCCATATATATATATATATATATATATATATATATATATATATATATATATATATATCATGCACGTGATTTCCTTATAATTCATGTACCTTTATAAAGCCTGTAACTTGCTTTTAAAAGTACACACCTTTTTAATAGACTAAAAGACGGTTTGCACCCCAAAGTTTGTAGCATAATTGAGGTTTGCATCCTAATATTTAAAACGTATCTAAGTGCACCTTAAACTTTATTTTCCATAAACAAATTGCACCCTCCGTACAATTAATCGGTCAAAATTGACCGATTGTACCTGTAATCCAAATTTTGCAGGGGTAATTTCGATAAATCATATTTAAGAAATAAAAAAAATTAAAATATACCTAACCTCTAAGTCACTGTGTATCTTCTCCATCAATAACCCTATCCCTATCCCCAAATTAATTTCATACCGATATTAACCAAGAATCCAAGTCAATTGGGAGGATTCTCTTCTGAGCTGAAACCACAATTAATTTTCACATGCTCCCCTACCTCTATTAATACCTCTGCACCCCACTCCTTCCTAACTCACCTCATCTCCGATCAATGTTCAAATGTCTCTAACATTTAGAGTGGTGAGCTGGCTCGATGATGAAAATATTGTGGATGTAGTTTAATTTCCAGTCGACGACCTCATGAACATTGGGCTCGCAAACGACTTGCTGCGCCGGGAAGATCCGTTGCCTCCGTAACTCATGCTAGAAGAAGAAAAATGTCACAAGTCGACCCACACTACTACACTGAGTCAACTCACCTATTCACCACCCAAATCCCAATTCTGCACCCTCTATTCCTGCAGGTTCTTCCTTTAACAGTTTTCAGAATTGGCACCTCACTCGTGAACTCCAGATCATGTAAATTTAAAACCAAATACGTTTAAAGTGACATGGTAAAACAATAGAAAGATCAGTAAACGTGATAGTACCGAAGTCCAAAATTCCCACACTTGTTATAATTTCCACAATCATCAGAGGGCTGTGACAGTACCCAAGTCCACCTCTGCCACAAGGCCTTACTATTATCATCAATCTCATCACTTCTGCAGAGAGCAAGATTTCAAGCATCTATAAGAATTACAGATGAGTTGGTTGATACAGATGAAGAATTAGTGGACCAAAGTATGCTAGAATTAGTTAGGTCTTATTTCACACAATCCCCTGCCTTCAAGTTCTGTTGACATTGCAGCTGCATGACTCTTTTCTTTGATGTAATTATGAATATGTTCTCCTTTCTCCAAAGATGTAATATGAGAACAAGCAGACAACACGATTATCAATGTTGCTGAGCTAGGTTTTGTGCCTTCAAAAACCATTTGATCAAATAGGCATAAACAGTCAGCATAATGCCCAGAATAAGCGTGAGAAGAGATCAATGAGTTCCATGTGACAGTATCCCTCCGAGTTCTACAAAAATTCTCCATGCTTTGGCCAAGTGCCCAACTTTACCGTATATGTCTATGAGGGAATTGGCAACCGAGACATTCTCATGCATCGAATTCTTTATCATGTAGCAGTGAAAAGACTAGCATTGATGCACTGCTCGCAGCTCAACACAAGAAGAAATAATAGCTAGCAAAGTGTTTGAATCAGATTCAATGCCTAGATGTTGCATTTCTTGAAACAATTTTATACATTTGGCTGGAAGTCTTAGCTTAGCATAACCCAGCAACATCACATTCCACACCTCCTTGTCTCTTTTTGGCACTTCATCAAAAAACTGCTCAGTATAAACTACGAGCCCGAACTTACAATACAAAGACAGTAATGCATTATGGACCATTTGATCATTTTCATAATTTTCCCTTATGATAAAACCATGGAAGGCCTTTCCTTTAATTACATTCATGGAGTTACCAAAACCTGAAAGCATACAGCTAATAAACATCCCATCAGGATGTATACCAGCATTCTGTATTTTCGAAAACATACCTAAGCATTCAGTAATACTCCCTGATTTTGTATAGACACCAATAATTGAGAACACCTTGAGAACACCCAATTCCAGTTTTTACAGCCAATTCATGTAAGCATACCTTCTATCACTGCCCCCAATTTCCCACAAGCTTGAAACCCACCTTCCATTCTCTGAGCAATTTTAAGAACAACAATCCTATGAAATTTTTGTGTGAATCTTTGCTACTCCCTTATTATGCTCAACGCTGATCAACATAATCCCCAAGTCAAGAAAAAGATGACAGAAGATGAGTTTATCCGAAACAACAGAGCAATTAATGGTAGGAAAGATCTTCCCAGAGATGATATGCATGTACCTTACAACTAAAGCCGGTTAACAAAATCGCATTCACTCGGATCAGAAAACTGAGCCTTGAAGCCCTTGGGGGAAGGAAACACTTGCGAATTAGTAAATTCTTAAATTCAAAATTTTCAAGTTATTCGAAGTAAATGAAGAAGATGAGTGGGATTAGTGTTAGCCTTTTGGGGTGGATAATAGTGGTGGCGACGATGGGGAGGTGTTGGTGGTTAATTAGTAGGCGGTGGTCGGAGGTGGTTGTTTGAGCTCAGCTGTCATCAGATTTTTATGGTTTTGTAATTGGATCTGGGTAGCCAAATGAAGGAGAGAGAAAACACATAATGTTGTTGTTATTGATGGAAGAAGTAAAGAAGAGATAGAAAAAGGATTTGAGGAGGGCAGAGATGCAGAGTGTGAGGATGATGGAGAAGATAAGAAGGAAAAATGTTGGAGAAGATAAAAGAAAAGACTTAAACACCCTTTAGATCCATACGTGTGCTTTAGCCGGTTATTTTTGACCGGTTAATTGACGAAAGTATGCTTTTTGTTACGTTTAATTAAAGTTTGGGGTGTACTTAGACACCTTTTTCGGTTTGGGGTGCAAAAGTCAACATAGGAGTAAAGCTTGGGGTGCAAATTGTCTTTTAGTCTTTTTAATAAGATTACTGATTTTATTAGAAATCCACGGATCATATATGTAACACACCTTTCTTGTAATCCAGGAAAATTACAGGAATTGCCACGGATCAGCGAAAAAATAAATTCAAGATTACTGATTTTTTTTTAAAATAAATTTTATATAACAAAATTATGCCCAAATAAATTGTTCTAAACACATATCAATATACATATCAAATTAAAATAATTAATAATTCGCATAAAGGTTTGGCTATGATGCCACTGTTAGGTTTGTAATATTCATGAACGCAATCAAATTGCACAAAATAAGCGGAAACGTGTAAAAATCAGAGTTTAAAAATTTTACAAACCATATACCCGGATTATCCTTTATACACAATTATTAGTTAAACGAAAAGATAAGAACAAGAATCATACCTTTGAAGATCCGAGCTTCCTCGGGTACAAGTTCACCTCCAATCTTTTTTACGCTCAACTTGAATCCACCGAGTTTGATCCTTCCTTTGATCAACGTTAGCCACCCAAGTGTTTGGCATCTAGAGGTGATCCACCAAGGAAGAAGAAGGATTCAAGAAAATGAGTGTTTGGCAAAACCCTAGTTTTCTATCTCTATAGAAAAGGCGTACTCTCCCAACTATTGGAAGTACGTCTGTTGTTAAAAAGTCAACAACCCCCTCACCCATAATAAGACTCCTCTTATTTATAGATGTGGGCAACCCTCCTTAACAATTAAGGAATTGGGTTTTATTTTAATTAATTAAAATCCTTTAATTAATTAGCCTCCTAATCTTATTAGGAATAAATGAGAGTACTTATATTAAATTAATTTCTAAACTCTTTTAGAAATTAAAATAATAATAATTGTAATAATATTAATAAGACTCTTGTTATTAATTTATATTTAATATTTCTAAAATAATAAATAATTAATAATAAATATTAAGCTATTTAATTTATTCTATCACCATAGATTAAATTAAATATACTTAACATATTATTACGATTATGTCATTAACTTCTTAAATAATTATTCTTCCTTTTATGGTGTGACCCTTTAGGTTCTCCATATTAAACCGGTTGTGAATAAATCAATTAGACTAATTCTAATCTTATTTAAATAAATAAATTAAACGATTAATTTATTTAAATAATTAATATTTATTCTTCAATAGGGATAAGCCTCCCTAGCGATCAACGACTTTCCAGATAATATAGATTTCAACATTAATCATAAAACAACCTTCGAGTAAATAGTTATCGTACAATTCAATCCTTCCACCATACAATGTCCCAATTAAATATAAGACATGGAATTACTGTCAAGTCTTATTTTATTTAATTATATGTATTTCGACTCTTAAATGCACAACTCCAAATAATGCAAATTAGAAACTCCTTTCTAATTTCATTATGCCTTGGTCAAGGACTACTGGGTTGTCATTTATCGAATCACATAGGACATTTCTCTTCTTTTATTAGAAGTAGTAGATTCTTTATTGATCATACATTATCTCCATGTACAACTTATTATACTCAAGCATACCCTTTGATATACCCTAAGGGTCTTAAGGAATAAGTCAAAGTATAACTCATCATACACAAGATACTATGATGATCTCAAGTCTAAGGATCATTTGTACTACTATCACTACAGGAATTCCTATTGACAGGCAAGTAAAACTCCATTATGTATTCCTTAGCGAGCCACGTTCAGTGAACTTATTCTCTAATAAGCACCTACATACTTGCTTTAGTGTCTCCATACAAATGATCATGAGATCAATCATCCTCATCCAATGAGCAAGCAACGTATGTACCAATCTATCCGGATTCACTAATCCCCAATTTAGTAATCCAACGATTGGGAACTATTTTAGTTTTAAGCTTTCTAAGAATTTAGATCTCATTAGAATGATCATCATCATTATTCTAAAAGCATTGTTTAAAACTATGGGTTTATCACATATTATAAAATAGCATCATGTAGATAATAAAAGCCTTTAATAAATTAATACTTTTTATTAATAAATGAATAAGATTGTTACAAAGTATATGCTTTATCATCAAACATGATTGGCTTGTATGCATACTACTTTCATAACCCTCCCCAAACTGTCTAAAGTCAAGAGAGAAATAACAGAAGTAGGCGGGAAGGGGAAAAGAAACAAAAAACATTTGCTTGAGCACGAGTATTTTTGGCCAAGATGTCCGCCACCTGATTAATTAGCTTCTAAAAACACATGTATTTTTGTAAATTTTACAAATATTAATAATGTATTGTTGTTTTTCGTTTATCCTCCAACTAATTTGTTTGTTTAACAATGGTTGGTAGATAATGATATTAGGATGACAAAATTGAGAACATTCTATCTTATACAATTATACTCCAATTAAAATAGATTTCACTCAAATAAGAACATTGGACGGTAAAACTCTTTTTATGAAATAGAGAGAATATAAAATCAGATAACATCTTTAGAATTCATAAATACCAAATTCCTTGTCAATGACTACATTATAGGGCTTTACTGATAGTTAGGCATGGCAAAATATGACTTTAAGATGCAACTGACTTGGGAATCTGGCCACCTAGTCGAGTTGGGAACTTGGATGCATCAAATCGTTCAATGGGTCCAATCCCAAATTTTTCGGAGAGAAGCTTATCATAATATAAGCATCTACTTCATTCCCAAAACGGAGACTAATTCCATTATGTTGATTACCTCTTGCTTCTTCGGATCTTTCTCTCGCTTAGGGCGGAATTAGTGGATGTGTGATGAATGAGACCCTTTTTGGTGGTGGCAGAGTTTTTGGTAGTGGGTCAAGCAGGGAAGCTCGGGGAGGCGAAGACTGAAGAGACTGAAGAGCATGCATGGTGGCTTTTTAGATTCTTCAGAGGTCGATCTTATAATAGGAAGAGGAAAAGGAAGATGTGATTGATTGTCGATTTCAAATTATTTGAGTTCACTCAGCCTAATTGACAAATTGAAAGCACTTGTTTCTTCAATTAAGTGAGTTGACTCACCTGTTTTTTAAATTATAAGAATCGCTATTGCTGCCTTTATATATAAGGTATTGATATGTGATTCATTTTAAGCTTATTTTAACTTGTTTAGTTTTGAAAGGGTAGTTGAGTTTTGAAATTTGATTCTTGAACTTTTTTCTTCGATTGATCCATTTTCACTTACAATATACAGAACTAAAAGAAATTAAAGGAAAGAAAAGACAATGTATAAAAACTTTGAAATGCAAGGAAAAAAAAGTTGAGGGCTACTATTGCAATAATAAAATTCAAACTAACTTAAACTCAAAAAAAAACTTTCATTTGGTATTTATTTTGGAAATTGATATTTCCACATATATTTTTGATATTTCCACATGGTCATCTCTCATAAGTAGGGGTGAGCATTCAGTTATTAACCGAACCGAACAAGAAATTCGGTTATAACCGATAACCGAAAATGTCCCATTTTAACTATCCGAACAAATAACCGAAATGTGCACTAACCGAATAACCGAATAACTGAATAGGTTATTCGGTTAATAACCGAATTTAAACATAGTCCAAAAATAGTTCATTCCTACAATCCATAAACAGTTCCTACAATCCATTAACATAATCCATAAACAACAACACAGTTCATAAACATAAATTAACACCATAAACAAAATGCTAAAGCTTATGTTTGAAGCTGCTGATGAGATATAAATTAACACCATTAACAGTTCATGGACATATGAGACTATCAGACTATGAGAGCTTGAAGCTGTTGCTGCTGGCCAAAATGCTTGAAGGCTGAAGGTGCTGCTGACTGCTATTGCACAATGACTGCTATTGCACAATTCCTACAATAACTGATACCATTTGCTTGATACCATTTGCTGCTATTGCACAGTTCCTGTTGACAAATATAAATGAAAGAAACCATTTCAGTCAACTTCAAAGAAACCATAAATTACAATGGACTGACTGCTATTGCACATATTTACAATGGACTGCTAGACAACACCAATAAACCTAACAAATTACAAATTTACAATGGACTGCTAGACAAATTTACAAATTTACAAATTTACAAATTACAATAAACCTAACAAAGTCATGAGAACACCAATAAACCTAACAAAGTCATGAGATCAAAACATAGAGAGCAAAACATAAGAATAAAAGATAAAAGATAGTTTCCAGACAATAGGAAGAAAAATACAAGATAAATCATATGAAGAAAAATAAAAGATAGTTGCCAAACAATGCCTAATCGAAAAGGGTTTTAAATTAATCAGTTAAAATAGAACATAGATTTGTTAGATCTAATTGATATAATTTCAATTCCATGTTTTAATTCACATAACTAAAACATGGAAATGGAATTGAAAAAATCAGTAGATCTTAGTAATTATTTTACATGAGAAGAGAAGTAAAGAGAGAGAGACTTGATGCAGAACAGCAGAAACAAAAGAACCCAAAAGAGAGAGAGACTTGATGTCGTGAGCCCGTGACTGCCGGTATGTCGTTGGTCGAAGGGAGGCGATGGCCGATGGCGATGAGGGACTGAGGGTTGAGCTCGACTGCTTGATGGAGGCGATGAGGGTTTGAGATCAGAGATGAGGGTTTGAGATCAGGCGATGAGATTGAGGTCGGGTTTGCGTCTTGCGAAGTATCAAGTAAGTCAATAAGAGTATAAGACAATAAGTCATATTATTTTTTTTAAGTAGACAAGCTTGTATTCGATATTTGGTTAAACCGAATAGGCTAAAACTAAAACCCGCATAAACTAACCAAAACTCGTAATATAATTCGGATATAATCGAATTGTTATAAATAACCGAATTGTTATAAATAACCGAATTATCAGAAAATTTCTGTTAAATTATTACAGTTCAGTTCGGTATTTCGGTTATATCCATTTTTTGCTCACTCTTACTCATAAGAGCATACAATGAGTTCCACCCACCGTTATGCGAGAAGGAATCATGTGAAAATATTAAAAATACATGTGGAAATAGTAATCCCTTATTTTTCTTCCTAGCATCAATGACGCCCTAATAATATCAATTATTAGAACTTGTTGAGCCAAGCCCCCCGTTCTGGGTTGGCAAAAACGCGTTCATGAACTCAGATTATTGTTGGATTGGTCCAACTTGTTGTTGCTGCAAATAAAATGGGCATGTGTTCACAAAGTCTGGAACATGCCCAAGTTGTTGTTGATGGTAAACTGGGTTAACTCCAAACTCTGTATATACATCAAACCCAAATTGTTGTTGTCGCTGGTGAAATAGGCCAACTACTAAATTTGATTCATGTGAATGAACCTCATGCCCAAGTTGTTGTTGTTGCTGGTCAAATGGGTCAACTTTGAACTGTGAATGGTCCTGAGTAATGTAGGAATTAATCTCAGCAGACTCCGCTAACTGAGAATAATAATTCTGAGCTTTGTAGGCAATAAGCTCAGCCTGAACTCGTACTAATTCAAAATTTTTATCACTTAATTCTTGATTTGACATGGTGATTATGCCAGCAAAGCCGTAAACTGGATTTTTGATGCAATTTTTGGCCTCAATAAACAATGATTCTACAGTTTCTGCTCTGTTATGTTCAGGAACTTGCTGCATAAATATTTGTAAGAGTAACAAATTAGAACTTGGAGTATATAAAGTACTTAATTACAACTACTAATTAAATTGCAATTTTTTTTATTTAATAATATAAAATTTTGATCCTGAACTTGAGACTTATTTCTTTATCAAACTTCGCATAAACATCGCTTATGCTCCTATGGTATATCAAATTCAGGAAAAACTTTAGTGTGTCCTATATAGGGCTATTCATCGGTAAAACCGGTACCAATCCGAAATTATCGAAAAAACATGAACTGAAACCAGTACCGAATTACCGGTTCAGTACAAAATCGGTACCAGTATTTTTGGTTCAGTTTTCGGTTATACCGAATGGTAATATATATAATAATTAATAATAATTAAATAATTTTTTTATATATATTAATACTTTTAAAAAAATTAAGAAATCATTAACTATTAATAATAATTAATATATAAAATAAAACTACAAAACATTATTAATATATATAAAAAAAATTAATAAAACTACTATTATATAGAAATTATTAATATATAAAAAAATATTTAATATATAAAATTACAAAATATTAACTATTAATTATTAAATTATTAAATTTCGGTATTTTCGGTATTTCGGTTTTTACCGAATTCAAAAAAGTTATTACCGCTACCGGTACCGAAAAGTGTTAAAATACCGAAAAATCGGTACCAAAAAAAAACCGATACCGCTGATACCGATAAAAAACCGAAAAAATCGAAAATTTTGAGCACCCCTAGTCCTATAATCTCTAGTGGACCCTTCATATCTCTACCCATATATATACTTGGAACGAATTCATAGCAACTGACCCGACGAATTCATATCTCTACACACGGTCCGGATCTTAAACTCACACATTATTCAACTCACCCGAGCTCACCCACCTTTTAGCGACGGACCCAACGACGGTTCGATCATACAACCGTCGTCTATACTTTTAGCGACGTTATATGTTGCCCGTCGCTAAAAGTATAGACGACGGTTATATGAACGAACCGTCGTCGGGTCCGTCGCTAAAGGGGGGTGAGCTCGGGTAAGTTGGATAAGGGGTGAACTTAAGATCCGAACCGTATATATATATATATATATATATATATATATATATATATATATATATATATATATATATATATATCTATTTGCTATGGATCAAAAAGTGGCATATATCATCTACATCGTCCATTAGAAATATAAACGGTGTGGATAAGCGTCGTCCGCTAATATTACTAGCGGACGAAGTAATGACAAATTCTAGACAGTTATGCCCCTAGCTTAGTAATGACAAATTCTGGACAAAATCTCCCATATCCGCTGGACAAAGGTACTACGCTACAGCAAATCTGCAAAATCGGCAACAAAGGTACTACAGCAAAATCGCAACAAAGGTACTACGCTACAGTGCCATTCTGCGATTTGATTGGTGCATGTGATTGGTAGTACAGATCTACTGTAGCAGCCTAGAATCAATAGTAATGCCGCTCATTCTCTCAAAACACTTATTTTTGTACTTTTTTCCACGGAGAGAAATGTTGTTATCTCTTATACTCGTATGATTTTCTTAAACAACTTACCTTGACATGCTATTACTACTTATTCAGTTGTTCACACAATTACCCTTTCTTTTAATTTTTTTTTGTTTTTTATTTCAGGCATTTTTTCCAAGAAATTTGTCACATCTTCTAGCTGTTCTCACAATTACCCTTTCGTGTTGTGTTGCAGGAAAATTTGGGCACTGTTTGAAATGTTATGTACTCTCTCTCTTCATCTGCTAGTATGCTTAGCGGCTACTGCTAGTATGTTTAGTGGATAGTGGTGATTCTGTGATGTCTTCATCCGCTAGTATGTCTAGCGGATATTGAAAATTCTGTGTATTATTCAATTTTTCTTGGCTAAGTTAGGGGCATAACTGTTCAGATTTTGTCATTACTTCGTCCGCTAGTAATACTAGCGGACAGCGCATATCAATTTATGATCCGAACCGTTTATATTTTTAATGAACGATGTAGATGATATATGCCACTTTTTGATCCATAGCAAATAGATGCTATGGATCATTCCCCATATATATCAACTCCAAACCTATGACATCTGTTAAAGATTCATGATAACCCACATTGATCCTTAAGAACTTTTACATATCCAGTAAAAGTAATTTCAAAATAACTATAATTTTGTGATGAAGGCAAATAGGCATAACAATTTTTTTTTTTGGTACTATTAAGATGAGAATGCATGTACGGAAAAAAGATTAATTCAAAGCAGGGTTAAATGAATACAACATATGTAGCTGAATCATTTTGCCCACGTTGCTCGCACCATAAATTTTATGGACACAAGCAAATCGTTGGGGATTATCTCCAGGGAAATATGGGGAGAAAATACAGTCTGCAAGACATTTTCTTCTTAAGAACTTACAAGCGGCGTAGCGGTTTGACATGATTAATGGAGATTATTACTCTATGAAAATCTAACCACAAAGATTGCCTACTCAAAAATATTATTCCTTTTTGAAGAAGAAAAAAATCTTATGGAGAATTCAGTTGGTAGCTTGGCTAGTCCAATAAGTCATATATATATATAGAGAGTCCTGATCCAGTCCGGGATCCCGGACTCTATAAAATCCGGACCAATTTTTTTTTTTTTGCTTTTATTTTTGAAACAACTAAAAAAAAATTTATGGAATTGGAATTTTTACATAATACAATATTTTTGGTGTGATTTGGATGCCTATACCAAAACATTTCTGTACAGTCTGGGCAGACTGTACATACATTGGTTGGTATAGGTATTAAAAACACACCCAAAACACTGTATTATATAAAAATTCCAATTCCATAATTTTTTTTATTTTTTTTTTAGTTGTTTTAAAAAAAAGCAAAAAAAAAAAAAAATTGGGTCCGGATTTTAGGACCAGTTCGGGATCCCGGACTGGATCCTCTGTGTGTGTGTGTATATATATATATATATATATATAATATTTGGATTATGGAAATGAGTTTTAATTAATGCAATGAAGATTTAGAATCTGCCATAGTTTATCAAAAGTTGGTGTTATTAGGAATGTTGCAAGTATTGAAGAGCTCACTGCCAATTAATAGAGATAAAGTTGGCAAGTAGAGATTTAAAGAATCTTTTGTTTTTGATATTTTTCGACCTTTTTTTTGTACATGTAATGTAACTTTAATTAGCCAATTTTGTTTTATGAATAAATATATTCTAGGTGATTATGATTAAAAATTTAGGATTTTAATATGTGTATATTTTATAGTGATAGTTGCAGGCTTGATAAATGTGACAAAATTATCCTACATTCTAACATATTTGAATGTATAATATCACTATCACTAAATCTATATATAGTTTTCAAAAATTTATTTAGTGGAACACTCAACTGTGGTGTTACCGTGCCAAAATTAATGCATTTTTTGGTATTTCAAGTGATAATTTACGGGCACCCTAGCACTGTATCGCTATAGGGTTACAGTCTTTGTAAATAAGTGAAAGAAATATCAACTCAATAAAAGAAATCATTTTATAGTTATATGGAGTATATATTATAAATGTGCAATATCACTATCATTTAATTTATGGTGTATGAAAATTTATGCATTAGAGTGTATTACATCATAACTTTACCATACAATAAATTAATGTATTATTGTCTTGGCCGTGACATAAATAAATTAAGAAAATATACGCAATAAAAGAAAAACAGTTTATAATAATAAATATATCAGATTTAAATGTGCAATATCAATATCACTTAAATCTATGGTGTACAAAAATTTATGTATCAATGTATTATGCCGTGAGGTTACCGTGCAATAAAATAATGCATTCTTGGGTGTTTCGAGTGATAAATACACGGACACGCTAGCACTGCTATATCATTATGGGGTTCAAATATATCGAAATCCTATTTTTAATTATTATGGTTAACTAGTCCATGATACCGTGCGAAACACGTGTTTTGCTATAAAATTATCATATTTATATATTTTTTGGTATTATACTATATTAATATAATAATAATAATAGATTAATACTGTGTACGATGTTTTTTATGAAAAAATTTATTTAAGGGTCTTTAGTTTCGAGTCATTGATTGTAACAATTGTTATTGTTAATTGTATGTAGGTTTTAGTAGACTTGGTAAGTTGGTTTACAAATTGATTGGTCAACATATATTAACTAGAATCATTTAAGTTGGTTAACTAGTTTAAATTGTTTGAGTTAATTAAAGTTTGAACCCATATTTTTTAAAAGAAAAACATGTCCAAACTAGTTAACTAGTTTTGACCAGTTTTTATTTTTTTCCAGTTAGCTTTGCCTACTTGATTTCTGCATTCAAATGCGATACCTTGAAGGTGATAGTGGATCTGGTCCATGTGGAGGCCATTCTGGAAACATATGCAGGGTTTGAAGGAAATTGACATATACGAAACAGAGGGAGTATCGTATAGGATGCCCCTTTTTCTTAATAAATTTGAGAAATCCAGCTATTTTCAACGTTTCATCTCTGTTCAGCCTTCCATCCAGACTCAGACAAGCCATAAACAAACTGAAAGAATAAACTTCAAGGTAGAAAATCCGAGTTGATTTTCTCATCAATCAATTTGTCAAAGGAACTTGTTTGAAAAAAGAGCTGAACTATGTGGAAATATATATATATATACGGAAAGCTTCAAGAGCATAATTCTTAAATAGCATAATACCTTAAATAACATAATTTTATCAAAACGACGTAGTTTTGGAGGGACGCGGTGGCATTTTTGTAAATACGCGGTGGCATGATATTTACAAAAATGCTTGATAAAATTATGCTATTTAAGGCATTATGCTATTTAAGAATTATGCTCTTGAAACTTCCCGTATATATATATATATATATATATATATATATATATATATATATATATATATATATATCCGGCTCTCCAACATAGAAAGCCGATGCCATAGCTATGGCGACGGTTCATACCGTCGCTATATCTCAAAAATCAATTTTTCTATGATTTAACGAAGTCGCTATAGCCAATTTTTCTATGGCATCGGTAATGAAAATATAGAATAAATCAGCCTTAGATCAATATGATATGGCACCAATGTATCGCTGGAGGCCTTTAGAAACAGATTCATTTCAAAAGTGAACAACCAATCCCACCCTCCTTACAACCAAAAACAGTGACATACAAAAAAACAACAAAACAAAGACGTGAGAAATCAGCATAAAGAGTTCACTTTTTGCAACTTTCCCTTCAATCTCGCTACAAATAGTGCAAAACTAATTTACAAAATTTTCAGGTATGCTTTTACTCGGATCTCCAGGAGGAAAGAAATGCACTCATCCACGAGTTCAATGAATGAATTTCTTCTCAAATATTAAAACTTATGCTCCATTTTAGCAGCGGTAGCAACAACATACTGCAATGCACTGAAAACAAGGCCTATGAATCGAGGGAAAGAATTATATATATGCATGTCAATACATAAGCATATATGTTGAGATTACTCTATTCACATTTTTTTGTCACTCTTCTTTAGCAGGACCTGTAGTACATCCAATAATAAGTAAGCATTACAAAGAACTCCAATAACCTTATTTTCAAATAAAGGGCTTGGGAAGCAAAAGGAAACTTTTTAATTGAAGTAATTTTAGCTTTATGAATAATTCTATGAAGTGAAACCCCTTGATCTATGTATTGAAATCTCATTAAAATTAAATTTTTAATGGCATAGATTTAATAATTTTCTTGATTTAAAATGAAAGGGTTATACATTATAAAAGTTACTAGAAACGACTCTCTTATCTTCTTGTTTTTATCATCATATATCATTTGTGTGTGTTTCTTTTTGTGATAGGTCTTTAACTCTTTCTAATGTTGTAATCATCAAATATATAGATGCTAAAAAGAAATTCAGAAATATAAATCAATATGGCATTCCAATTTTAGAATTAAAATTATGCAATTCGAGATGTCCTGGTAATAAATGTTTTGCAACATAAACACTTGAGTTTATCAATTAGACTTGAAGAATTATAACAACTGAACTAGTTATTTCCATTCCTCAGAAAGTAAAAATAATGCCCATAACTTTTGGATATAAAATTTGAAACTCGTTCATCTTTGTGCTAAAGAGTTACCAGGAGAAAAATGAAGATTTCAGATTTCTACTTTCCCTTCCTTTTCAAATTGTCTCCTTCCTATGAAGGTATCATGATAAACCAAAGTTATTCAGATGCCACCAACAGAGAACATACCTTATGGTTCTGAAAGCAGTATGGAGCCATTCTCCATATTAGTCCCCAAATTCCAGCCCCTGAATAGGAAATAAGATTAAAACCAGAAGTAGCAATGTACAACAAAGGTAATATAACAAAGGAATCATTTACCACCTTTCTGTGGCTTCTTTCTTCAGTTCCTCAATATGGCTTCCAATTTTAGCACATGCCGCTTCAATTTCTATATTTTTCTCACAAAGCTCCTTCCATTGCGCCGATAAAGCATTAAGCTCGTATGCAGTGTTATGCTGATCATTTACAGAAACATAATATTTTATATGCTCAACAGGTGCAATGAAACAAAACACAGTGCGACTAAGATATTTAAAATCACCTGATGATATTTCCTTTCACGATTCACAGCTTCTATCTGTTTATTTAGTTCAGCAGCTTCTGCTTGACATCTAGTGAAAACATAATGCAAGTACAAGGAAGAGATGTAAATATCAACTTAGCAAGCCAATACGAGTAATCAATTTATTTTTTAAAGAAATAAAAAGCTCTTTGTATTAAATTCAAACCTCTATTTCTTGAATGAATGTGATTTTTAAAGGCCGTAGTGTTTAATGCAACACTATTTGTCCCACAAAAAATCTCAGTTTCTGCTTTCGCTCAACTGTGGTCAGTTTATTGACGGTAGAGCATAGCCCGCCAATATGTTGACTACAGTTGAGCCAAATCTCAGGGGTGCATAGCAAAGAGACCTGGGACTTTAAGGAGTCCTCAAAATCGTGGATTTTTAGTCTGAGGTGTGCATTTTTTGTACCCCATTCAATGAGTCTCATGCCCAATGTGGGAATAGGATAAGTTTTTCTTTTATGACTCTAAAACCGAAGATGCACTACACAAGAAATAGAGTAGACGGGCATATCAAAAGAAGTGGATCAACAACCTAGATAGGAACACCTCCAGCCGTTGGTTGTGCTGTTTCCAGACATCAGCGCCATGTTTTGACATTAATTCCAGATTTTCTAGCCTACAACATTAACCACCAAAATTACAAGAGACAGAAAAACGTCAATAACAAATATAGGACAGGGAAGCAATAAAATAAGATAAAAGAGCAAAAGAGGCAACATATACGGGAAAGAGGAGAAAACGAAGTAAGAGTATCACTGCAGTGCGAACCATATTTAAGTTATAATTTATAAAGATGTAAAACTCCAACGAATGCCCCTTCGTATCTACTACAACATCTTTCATAGTAAGTCCCAATAAAACACAACTCTGACAGCTAGGCCTACTAGCTATTCAGAAATATTAAAAATACACTTCTAGCATTTGAATTTTGCAAGCAAAATATTAAGAACCATGCTAGAATAATCAGGCTACCTAATTACTTGATGCTGAAGCAAACGTTGAGCTTTCTGAAGTGCCTGATTCCAGGCAGTTTCATCATTCCTTTTGTTCATAGATGGCATTTCCAGTCCATATCGTGACATATCGAGAGGCACAGGCGGCTTTGAAGCTCTCACTCGCTCAAATTCCCTGGCAAGCATTGGATGATTCTGAAATACAAATTCAACAATAAAGTAATCAATTACACCTTCTTTGGGTAAAACAAGAACATTGTAATTGCGTAATCACTTAGAAATTTGGAGGAAGTAAAACTTAAAAACCTTTTTACTAGGAGGGGGAGGGGAATGTACTGATGTAGAACTATGTACATGTATGTACAAAGCGCAAGGAGAGACAAGTACCTTAAGTTCAATGGCTAAGCCCAAAAAAAAACCATAGGTCTTCAGATGAAAAGAGTGAGTAACAGATGAGCAAAAAAGGAAAACTGACTAAAAAGCATTTGTATCCTGTGTTTTAAAAGGTGCACCAACACTTCCTAAAATTTGTAGCAATTACACGTTACTCGTTGGTATGTAGACAGTCCTCAAAAATTTTTGGTAAGTATTTTATCTAATATATTTTTAATCAGTTAAATAAATATTCAGAAGCCCTGAAACTGGGGGCAGAACATGTGTTCTTGAGAAGTATGAAAGAAGAAGCATCCTCTTTTACCCCCTCACAAATGCAACTCAAACATCATCACTTTGAGGAAAAGCACCTCTACTTTGAAATAGAACCTATATTTCCTCAACATAGTGGCCTAACATTGAGCCCGGACCTTAACTGACAATTGATTTAAAGAACCGATCATCGAGTACTTATTATTATGTAGAAGATCGAGTAACTACCGGCATGCTGTGTTACTCGGACTCGGATGCGGATACGAATCTAGGTGTCGGACACATGAAGTCAAAAAATAGAGGATACGCGGATATGGATCCAAATTTGGACACGGGTGCAGGGATACGGTATATAGACATGCATTTATCATGAAATTTCAGGGGCTGAAGTGCAAAAATATAAAGAAACAGGGACAGAACTGAAACTACTGAAACTTCAGGGGTTAAAATAGAAGAAAACAAAACTACAGGGACTCGTATGTAATTTTTTAAGGACTATTTTGAACTTTCAGAAAACCTTAGGGACTAAATTAAAAAAATTTAAAACTATAGGGTACCTAACTGTAATTTTTCAATGATATTTCAAAACACAAATCTGATATCAAATCGTTGGAGGAGAAAAATAACAAAAAGCCTCGTTGGAGAAGAAGAAGAAAAAGCCGACCATCGGACCACGGTAAGTTTATCGCTTTTTTTTTCGTCAATCTTTTCTATTTCTTCTTCATCCTCCTTCCTCAGCTCTTCTTCTTCTCCGATGAATCACCTTCAAAAACAGCCGTATCCGATTTTTATGGCCGGATCCCGTACCCGTGTCGTGTCGTGTCGACACGGGTACTCCACCATAAATGGCGAGTCCGGGTAACACAGCCGGCATGGCATGACCTTCTCATTTAACAAACGAGTTTTCTCAACTCCCTAAGATCCCCTCTAACGTTGTGTGAGGGTGCAACGGGGTGCCCCTGCTACGCTTCCCCCTCCAAGGAATTAGCTAAACTATGAAGCACATATTCGGTAAACATACTAACGAAGTGGCGAAGGGATTTTTCGGAGATTCGGCTAGGCCTAGACTCACCTAGGAGATTCGGTCAAAGAGTCCCACAATTTTGACCAAAAAGATCAGAGAAGTGAGTTGCATAAGAGGGTTTCCTACCAAAAACATCAAAGAAATTCGCTATCAGTCATACTTTTCTGCCACGATATAGGTGATAGGCAAAGAGATCTCAATGTACAGATCTCCTCTCTTTCCTATGTCACCTCTGTCTCTGTCTTCTCCCTAGTTCTCTCTTATCTATTTTCTCCCTTAACACTTTATTTTGGTAATACTCTTCACACATTTTTAACTTCCCCTATTTGGTATGCTTATACCCACTACTAAATAAACAGGGAAGTATATTACATGTTGGATTAAGGCCCAATTCAGAATGATCTAGAAATTATGTTTGTTAATGTGTTTTTCTTTTTCAAACAACAGGAATTCTCTCATATAAATTCTATTTTATGGTTTTTTTTATTCAAAAAAAAAAGCCAAGGAAAATTTGAAATTAAGTTTTGTTGAGAAATCAGGCTCACACAAATAAACTAAAATAAATACAAACACACTACTGTATGAGATATAAAAATAATAACATCAGAAATTTACGTGAAAACCCAAGTGGAAAAAACTACGGGAAGAGATCTCAGAAATTCACTATGAAAAATAATATGGAGATTACAAAAAACTCTCTGCTGAGAAATAAACCTCTAACTCACTATTTACTCAACTGAGCTTTCTCTCTAACTCTCCACACTCTTTGACACTCAAACTAGAACTTTGTTCTCTTTTCTCTCTAAGAGATGCTCTATCAATTTTGGTGTGTAATTCCCTTCTCATTTGCTACCTATTTATAGCCCAAAAATATGATTGTAGGCAAAGAAAAGAGAAGGCGGAAATCAATGGGCTAGATGTGGAAAATGAATGTGCAGAGACTTTGACCAAAGAAGAAAGAGGAGCCAAATATTCAACAATCTCCACCTTGGCTCATACTTTTTCAACTACTGTGAACTTCTTTGTGTCTGTGAATGTATCCCTCTCCCTGAATACTCCACCACGATCTCAGTATTCGACAAAGTGAATTAAGTCCAAGCAATGCTTGAACTTTTCTACTGTAATCGACTTTGTGAGCATATCTGCGGCATTCTCCTTTGTGTGAACTTTGCGAACTGCAATGTCACCATTGTTCAGCCACTCACGAATCTTGTGATACCAAACATCGATATGTTTGGTCCTAGCATGAAAAACCTGGTTCTTTGCTAAATGAATAGCACTTTAACTGTCACCTGGATACTGCCCTGCTTGAAACCTAATTCTTCAACTAGTCCCTTAAGCCACAAAGCCTCCTTGCTTGCCTCTGTCAATGCCATATACCCAGCCTCTGTTGTTGATAATGCTACCGTAGACTGCAACACTAACCTCCAACATATACATCCTCCACAAAAGGTGTATACAAACCCTGTCGTAGATCTCCTTGCGTCTAGGTCTCCAACATATTTCGAATCAACAAACCCTGTAACCTCACTTCTTGCGGTATCACGATCAAATATGAGATCGTAATTGGTTGTACTTGCTAGATAACGAAAAATCCATTTTACAGCATTCTAATGCTCTTTTCCTGGATTTTCCATATACCTCCTAACCACACTGACTGCTTGTGAGACATGGCGTACATTAGACAACCCACCGCATTTGCATACGGTACTTTGGACATATACTCCACCTCATCCTCTGTTTGTGGGCTCAACTGTGAAGACAACCTGAAATGTGCTGCCAACAGAGTGCCAACTAGTTTAGCATTGTTCATGTTAAACCTCTCCAAGACCTTCTGCACATATCCTTTCTGAGTTGGCCACAACTTTCCTGCCTGATGATCCCTGTGAATTTCCATACCTAGGATCTTCTTGGCTGACCCAAGATCCTTCATGTCAAATTCACTGCTCAACAAATTCTTCAGCTGAAGAATATCTGACTTCCTCTTTGCTGCTATCAACATGTCATCGACATATAACGTCAACAATACTAGAGAGCCATCATCAAGAGATCTGAAATACACACATGGATCATACTCCGAACGAGAGTAACCATGAGCCACCATGAAGTTGTCAAACTTCATGTACCATTGTCTTGGGGACTGCTTCAAACCATAGAGACTTCTTCAAACTGCAAACTAAGCCCTCTTTCCCTGATTCAATAAACCCATCAGGTTGCTTCATGTAGATCTTTTCATCTAAATCACCATGGATAAAAGATGTTTTCACATCAAGCTGCTCTAACTCCATATTATGTGATGCTACAATAGATAAGATCAACCAAATCGATGTGTGTTTCACAACTGATGAGAAGATCTCATTGTAGTTGATTCCCTCTCTGAGAGAATCCCTTTGCAACTAATCTGGCCTTGAATCTTTCACCTTCTTTATCAGACTGAGCTTCCTTTTTCCTAAACACCCATTTGCATCCTATAGCCTTCGATCCTTTTGGAAGTTGAACCTAACTCCCAAGTCTGGTTCTTCTGTAAAAACTCCATCTCTTCTGCCATTGTTATCGCCCATTTATCATTATCCTAGGACTGAATAACATCCTGATAGCTAGTTGGATCTCCACTACCAGCAATCAAGGCAAAGGCAACCATGTCTTCAAACCCATATCTTTGCACTGGTTTGCTGACTCGCCTTTCCCAATTTCTAACAAGATTATAGGACCTCTCTTGGGGATCTGAAGGATGACTATCTTCAATCTCTTCAGGAAGCT
The DNA here is from genome assembly GCA_020205505.1 of Panax japonicus. Lineage (NCBI taxonomy): Eukaryota > Viridiplantae > Streptophyta > Magnoliopsida > Apiales > Araliaceae > Panax > Panax japonicus. The sequence continues at coordinate 12,329,564 of CM035097.1, forward strand.
CCACCTCAACTGGGTATTTCTGCAACTCACCTGCTACAGATTCTTCATTCTCGGACTTGTTCAGCATGTGTTTCTCATTGAACATCACATCTCTGTTGACAACCTTCTTCTTGGATATTGGATCTCATAACCTGTATCCCTTGACTCCATCTTCATATCCAAGGAAAATACACTCTTTTGACCTTGGATCAAGCTTGGATCGTCGCTCCTCGACTGGCAGATGAACATAAGCTGGACAACCAAAGATTTTTATCACAGAAAAATCAACTGGTTTCCCACTCCATACTTCGGGGATTTTGTAATCAATTCCAGCTGAAGGAGATCGATTTATCAAATAACTGGATGTGTTGATTGCCTCAGCCCAGAAACTCTTGGGCAATCCTGCATTCAACCTCATACATCTGGCACGTTCCAATAGAGTTATGTTCATCCTCTCGGCAACCCCATTTTGCTCTAGAGTTCTTTTGACTGAGAAGTGTCCGGTGATACCTTCATCCTGACAGATCTATAAGAATGACCTGTCTTTGTATTCTGTGTCATTATCTGATCTGAAATACTTCAGCTTCTTTCCGGTCTGGTTTTCTACTTTAGCTTTCCACTGCTTAAAGATTCTGAAAACCTCAGATTTCTGCTTCATAAAATACACTCACACCTTCATAATTTACGTGGAAACTCAACTGCGAAAAACCAATGGGAGAGATATCAGAAATTCACTATGAAAAATAATCTGGAGATTACAAAAAACTCTCTGCTGAGAAATAAACCTCTCTAAATCATTATTTGCTCAACTGAGCTTTCTCGCCAACTCTCCACACTCTTTGACACTCAAACTAGAGCTTTGCTCTCTTTTCTCTCTAAGAGATGCTCTATCAATTTTGGTGTGTAATTCCCTTCTCATTTGCTACTTATTTATAGCCCAAAAATCTGATTGTAGGCAAAGAAAAGAGAAGGCGGAAATCAATGGGTTGGACTGTGCAAAAAAGAATGGGCGGAGACTTTGACCAAAGAAGAAAGAGGAGCCAAATATTCAATATTTGATATGTATATTTTTTGTTGAAAAACAATTTTAGAATCTATGAAATTAATTAATTCATCATCTCCAATATATTTATACGAAAATAAATGTTAATTTAATATAATATTTTAAAATGTACCTAATCCCTGAATCCCTATTTTTTGAACATGGTTCAAAGTTTCGGTGTATTGACCAATATTTCGATGTATTGGAGTGCCGAACCGCAACCAATACGATCAGAAAATCCGTGATTATTCATTTAAAGGGTATGTTTAGGTAAAATTTCATCGTAGCGAAATGGTTTCGGATCAAATAGTTGAAAATTTTCGGCGTAAATGGTAAAACACCACACACACAAAAAGTATTTAATACATTTTAACTAGTACCTAAATTGGTATTAAAAACTAAAATAAAATAAACTAAAACTATTCAAGTTAACTAACTTATAAATTATACTTATACTACTGAACAAAAAACAAATTATACATACTATTTAGTGCCTAACTTGAGCTTAAACTTTCTTTTAGTCATTTTACTTGGAAATAAAAAAAATTATAATTTTAGCTATATAGTATCTAATTAAGTATAACTTGAAAATATCTTAAGAATTTATTGTTCAATTCTTATGCAATGTAACACTTGACACGAATGTAAGATGTCTATTTTATCATTCGAACAACTTTTTCAGGATGTTACCCATTGATTGGTTCCAAATTCTTTCAAATGGTCTTAAAGGCCAGTCAAGAGCCCGATACCCTCAAAACAACATAGAAACTACTTCTCTGTGAAAATATTTGTGTTACTCGGATTCGACTGTTTCAGATAGAGTAATCGTGTCGACACGATCTGACACGGGTGCAGGTCCGGGATTTGTGTCGGGTACGGCAATTCCAATACGGATACAGCTGAACGAATGAAGCTGAGCGGAGACGACATGAGCGACAAGAAAGGGAAGAGTTAAGAAAGACTGAAAGAGAGGCAGAGAGTAAGAGATTGAGACTTACCTGCAACTTGGGCACATCTACCGACTTTGGCCATCAAATTTTCAAGGTACATCTTCTATTTTTCTCCTCTTCTTCTTTTACTCTTCTCCTCCTCTTCTTCTATTCTTCTCTTCTGATCTCCTCTTCTAGTCTTTTGATTTTCTGATCTTCTCCTTTTCTTCTCCAACGATCTGACAAACGAGTTTTCTTCTCCAACGATTTGAGTATTTGAGATCAGGATGTGGGAAATAAATATATCTAAAAAATTACAGTTAGGTACCCCATAGTTTTTATAGTTTTTTAATTAGTTCCCCAGGTTTTCTAAAAGTTCAAAATAGCCCCTGATAAATTACTTATAAGTCCCTGTAGTTTTATTTTCTACCATTTTAGCCCCTGAAGTTTCAGTAATTTCAGTTCTGCCTCTGTTTCTTTATATTTTTGGACTTCAACCCCTAAAGTTTCATGATAAATGCATGTCTATATGAGTTAAAAAATCATAAACATACCGTATCCCCGCACTCGTGTCCAAATTCGGATCCATATCCGCATATCCTCTATTTTTTGACTTCACGTGTCCAACACTTAAATTCGTACCCGACACCCGCACCCGAGTAACAGGAAAATACCAAACTTCTATCTTCACTACACAAGATCATTGCATAGAAACTCTCAAACAGCGGACTCCACATCCACTCTGAAAATTCTTTCTAAAGTGCAGAATTATATACAACCACCTGCAGTGTTCAAAAAATTCCCCTTGTCGCCCCGCCTAGTCCCCCCTTGGCGCCTCGCCTAGGCACTAGGCCCTCCTGGCACCTCACCTACACCTAGGCTCAAGACGGCAAAAAAATTCTACCAGAAAATTAGGCTGGGCCTAGGTGGGGTCTAGGCGGAGAGATTTTTTTTATTTTAATAACTCAAATCAGATCTTGATATATTTATTTTTCTAATGATTTACTATATTCATAATACAAATTGTAGCATATCAAATCACAACAAGAAGTGAACAATATCAAGTCAAAATGGATTATTTTATTATAGTTGTAATTTTTTGAACTTCTACCAACTTCAAATTATATAAATGATGATACATTTGTAATATTTAGTTTAATTCAATATAATTCTTAAATTTATGTTTAGTTTCTTACGTTTTAATATTGAATTAAATTCTTGAAATTTTAAATTTTATTATTTAATAATAATCTTGTTTATGAATAAAACTAATACGTTAAAAATATGCTTGAACTTTGAACAATTGTGTGTTTGTGTTTGAACTTTGACATTAGCAATACGGATATGTGTTTGAACTTTAAGCAAAAGTCTTTATTATCTTTATTATAGATTGTTTTGCTTTATATTATTATTTTGTTTGGATAAATGTAAGACAAAATATTAAAATTGAATTAAAATAAAAAATTCCACCTAGGCCCCCGGCCGCCCGACTTTTAGAACATTGACCACCTGCTCCAAAAAGTAAGAATATTTGTTACTAAAGCACTCTTGTCGATTTCTATTCAATATAATATATATCTACTAATATTTATTCCATCATTTGGGTAGCCCTTTCCTTCACGAAAAATCCACTCTAACGACATTGGCCTTCCATACGCCTACCAATATGTTAACCCTGCCTGTAAGCAGCCCTTTCCATTTCAAAGGTGGTCCATTGATTGCACCTTTCTGTATGACTTGTGATCTTAGGAAACCCATCACCAAAAGCTAGTTATTAGGGAGGGGGAGCCTAAGACTATATCAACTCGCATGAAGAAAAAATGACAAGTTTATTGCAAGTAATCTTGATTATAGGAAATCAGAAATGATTAACTTTGTCTCTATATCTTTCTTATTTCTCTATATCTATTAAGAACTTCAATTCCTAACTAAATTCTATTACCTTTGTTGTCAATCACTGACGTTATAACTCTAGATTGTAACAAAAAAATTGCCTTCCAAATCGAAAAAGTTAAAAGTAAATGAAAAGAAGACCAATCACCAACGAGAAAAGAGATAAGAGCACCCATGAAGCGCGGTGTATGTTGTTTAGGGCCTTGGAGTTTTTCTCACTTATAAAGAAAGTAGTGGTTATATGAATTGCCTACATTCATTAAAGTTCCCAAAATCACAAAAAAAAATCATGTAATACATGATTTAAGCTCAACATTGGTAGCATTTTCAGAATAACTTCTACAGGTATGATATTCTTATTTTTTTCTAGAATTGTTGAGTTCATAATATGTGCACAACTATCAAAAAACTGCCTAAATATTTACACATTCACATACATAAATGATAAATCAAAACATTTATTCACATGCTAGGAAAAAAGAACTGTGCATAAAAACAAAAACTCTAAATATTCACAAAAGCTTTGGTAGTAAACAGCCTAGTTCTTATTGTAGGTATCAACAAAGTATGATATTTTGACCACATGGAGTTGTTGAGATAAACAGGGCAATATCTAACCTATTAGAGCCATATATATATATATGCACAATCATGACATTACAAAAGATATGCTTCAATACATAAATATAAAATCAATTCAATATCAATTCACATTGGTCTTCAAAAGTTCAACCGCAAGAGTAACAGAGGGCAGAAAATTATATCAGTCTTTCAGTTTTCATTTCCTTACCTTACTTAAGTTCCAAACAAGCCTAAAAACTTTCCCCCAAATTTGCCTAAAAATATCCCAAATATGAATGTAAAAATACATATTCAGAGGGGAAACTACCTTAAAATTGAAGGTGGGAACTGGAGGGAGATCTTTTAGGAAATCGGAGGGTTTTTTGGAGCTTCGAGCCATCTCTTCTTCGACCAAACGGTCCACTTCTCGTTTCACTTGGGGATCGCCGTACTCGTCGTCGATGTAGGGCAACGCATCAATGACTTCGGCACCGGTTGACCACGCCGGTCGAGAGGATGGAGGAGCTTCCAGCATAAGAATATCGCCGTTACTCTTTGCCGGTTTAGCCATTGTTGCAGACCTAATTAGCTCTTTCTCTACTGTATCTCTCACGGCCAAGCGTTAACCGAATAAGGATCGGAGCTTGGGTTATAGATATTCATTTCGACATAATTTTCTTTTTATCAAATATTTAAAAATTCAAAATAATAATTCTTAATATTATAAAGAATGATTCCCTCAAACAGGAAGTAACTAATAATGCTGGGAACTAATAATGCTAGTATGTCAGCTTCTGCTTTGCTTCCTTTTTCTTCCTCCCGTGAGCCTCCTCCTCTGCCTATATAAAGGAGCTCATACTGAATGAAAAGAAAATAAGAAAAATTCTCTGAAATTTCTCTCTCCTTATCTCTTATTTTATCCTCTATTGCTTGTTTATAAATTATTATTAGAGCAATTATAAGAGTATATTTTATACACTTTGCTAAGGTTTTATAACACGTTATCAGCACGAATCTCTAACCAACTGAGACGGTAAAGTTAAATTCTTGCAATTTATTATTATGCTACTAGGTTGGAATAACATGTATACGCGGCTACCCTATACATAACCTGTATAAGCGGCATACCCTGTACTTGGTGAAATCCTTTTATATTTCCGCATTTAATATTATGTCAGAATATCCTGTCGGTGTGAATTTCACCTGACCTGGTTCCATATTTATAATTCCGCATTTACGATTTTGTCGGAATATCCTGTCTGTGCTATACGCCGGACCTGGTTCCATTTTATTATTGTGTATTTACGATTCTGTTGGAATATCCTGTCCTGTGTGTTTTACACCGGACCTGATTCCGTCTTTATTATTTCGCATTTATTATTCTGTTGAGAATAACCTGTCTTTGCGGTCTCTATCGCATGATGGGTGAAGATCTATATATATATATATATATATATATATATATATATATATATATATATATATATATATTAACGATTGCATATTCTTTTTACTAAAATAATATGCTAATAATATAAATATAAGAATATTTATATTTATATTTTATCACCACTTGAGATCGTGACGTAGTTTATTTATTTTTTTTCATATTTCATACATGCAATTATTTATTGGTTTAATAAATAATAAAATTATGTTTTAACCCAGAATAGATGGCGAACTTGGCAAAAATAGATTTTTCTATTTTGAAAATTTCTGGAGACAACTATTTGGCTTGGGCACTTGATGCAGAATTGCACCTTAGTGCAAATGAGTTAGAAAAGACCATTGAACCAGGAAATACAGCTACTTCAGCACAGAATGCAAAAGCCATAATTTTTCTTCGTTACCATATTGATGAAGGATTAAAGACTGAGTATTTGACAGTCAAAGATCCTTTGTCTTTATAGACACAACTGAAGGAAAGATTTGATCACCAAAAATTGGTTGTTCTCCCAAATGCCAAATTTGAGTGGCTTAATTTAAGGCTACAAGATTATAAATCAATTACGGAATATAGTTCCAATGTATATAGAATAACCTCTACTTTGGCTTTGTGCGGAGATCCAGTTTCCGAATCCCAAATTTTAGAAAAAACACTCTCAACTTTTCATCCCACCAACATGATTCTGTCACAACAATATAGACAGAGTAAGTTCACAAAATTCAGTGAATTGTTATCTATCCTCCTTGTTGCAGAAAAGAATAATGAATTATTGTTAAAAAACCATCAAGTACGGCCAACGGGTACTACTCCATTACCGATATTAATAGCACGTCATTCTAGCAGAATAAACGTGACAAGAGATGGCCATATAATAAGAAGCCTTGGGGAAGAAAGAATAAACGAGGCTATCGCAACAACAAATTCCAGAACCGCGACAATTCAAGCCACCAGAAGTGGCAAGCATCTGAGTCGGGTAAAAATAAAGAAAATGCAACGCAAAAAAAGAACAAACCAGATGTTTGTTTTAGGTGTGGGATGAATGGGCATTGGTCGCGTACCTGTCGTACGTCGAGGCATCTGACTAATTTATTCCAGGAGTCTCAAAAGAACAAAGTAATGGAGGCAGAAACAAACTTTGTTAATCATCAATTGAATATTGTTAATGATCCACCAATGACCAACAATGAGGAAAAAGTTGATGATAGTGTTGAACTTTCTGAGAGTATCTTTTGGGATATCATTTAATTTCTTATTTTAATTAAACACCTTGCATGTATAATATTATTAGTTTTCATTCTATATGTGTTATGTATTTCTCATGAATAAAATTATATTTGAAATGTAACTTTTCTTATTTATGTTTTTATGTGTCAGACCATTTTTTTGGAAATGGAGAATATATGTTTAGCAGACAGTGCAACAACTCATACAATCCTTTGAAATGAGAAATATTTTTCACAACTGATCAAAGCTGAGGGAAATATAGGGACTATTTCTGGCACATCAAATTTAATCGAGGGATTTGGAAAAGCTAGTTTTTTGCTACCAAATGAGACACAAGTTTTTATCAAAGATGCTCTATATTCTAGTAAATCAAGAAGAAATTTGCTTAGTTTTAAAGATATTCGACTAAATGGTTTCACATTGAAACAACCAATGAGAATGATAATGAATATCTTCTCATTACTTCTACTATTTCTGGGAAAAAAAATATCTTAGAAAAACTTCATTCAATTTCTTCTGGATTATATACTATGAGAATTAGAGCAATTGAGTCTCATAATGTTATGATTCCAAAAATCATAGATCCCAAATCCCTTATGCTTTGGCATGAAAGACTCGGTCATCCAGGTACTTCTATGATGCGTCGTATTATTGAAAATTCTACTGGTCATCCTCTCAAAGATAAAAGGGTTTTTCCTAGTAATGAATTTCCTTGTGCTGCGTGTTCTCGAGGAAAATTAATTATTCGACCATCACCAGTAAAAATTTATAAAGAAGCCCCAAAATTCCTAGAGAGAATTCAAGGAGATATATGTGGACCTATTCATCCATTGTCTGGCCCATTTCGATATTTCATGGTTTTAATAGATGCTTCAACTAGATGGTCTCATGTTTGTCTTCTCTCTTCTCAAAATTTTGCCTCCTCAAAACTTCTTGCTCAAATAATAAAGTTACGGGCTCAGTTTCCGGATCATCCAATCAAGTCAATTCGACTTGATAACGCAACTGAATTTTCATCAATAACTTTTAATGATTTTTGTATGACTATTGGAATTTCTATTGAGCATTCCGTTCCTCATATTCATACACAAAATGGCTTAGCTGAATCTTTAATAAAAAGACTTCAACTAATTGCACGACCATTAATGTTAAGGGCTAACTTACCCACTTCAGTTTGGGGTCATGCAATTCTTCATGCTGCAGCCATCATTCGAGTAAGACCAACGGCTCTTAATAAATTTTCTCTTCTACAGTTAGTTCTTGGACAGATACCTAACATATCACACTTTTGAGTTTTTAGAAGTGCAGTATATGTTCCAATTGCACCTCCACAAAGAACTAAGATGGGAGCCCAACGAAGAATAGGTATTTATGTTGGTTTTGATTCTCCTTCTATTATCAGATATCTTGAACCTTTAACTGAAGATGTTTTTACTGCACGTTATGTAGATTGTCATTTTGATGAATCTGTATTTCCAACATTAGGAGGAGGGAAAGTTTTAAATAAAAAACCCTCTGAAATATCATGGAATGCATCAGATTTAAATTCACTTGATCCTCGTACTGGACAATGTGAAATTGAAGTTCAAAGAATTATTCATTTACAAAATATTGCAAATTAAATGCCAGATGCATTTAATGATGCTAGAAAAATAATAAAGTCACATACACCTGCAGTGAATACTCCAGCAATGATAGAAATACCTATTGAAAAATCAATTCCTGGAGAATTGACGAATAAGGTAATAGAAGAATCTAAACCACGCCAGAAGCGTGGAAGACCGGTTGGTGCAAAAGACACCGTACCACGAAAATTAAAATCAAATAAGGGAATTCCTGAAGGAATACCCGCTCCTGAAGTAGCACATATTCCAAGAGTGGCAATAGCCCCAGAAGAGGTTCAAAATCTCAGTGAAGGGATAAGAGACGAACACCAAGAGATCTCAATAAATTATGTACATGATGAGAAAATATGGGATCGAAGCAAAGTCATGATTGACGATATATTTGCTTTCTCTATAGCATCAGATATTACTTTGATTCTTAACATGGATCCTGAACCACAAAACGTGGAAGAATGTCGGAAAAGAAAAGATTGGCCAAAATGGAAAGATGCTATTCAAAATGAGCTACAATCTCTATTGAAAAGAGAAGTATTTGGACCAGTAGTCCAAACACCGCTGGGTGTAATCCCGGTTGGAAATAAATGGGTATTTGTACGAAAGCGAAATGAGAAAAATGAAATTGTGAGATACAAAGCCCGACTTGTAGCTCAAGGGTTTTCACAAAAACCTGGTATTGATTATCAGGAGACATACTCTCCAGTAATGGATGGAGTCACTTTTCGCTTTCTGATAGGTATGGCAACCATGGAAGGTTTGGAAACACGTCTAATGGATGTTGTAACTGCATACCTATATGACTCACTTGATAGTGAGATTTACATGAGAATCCCTGAAGGATTGAAAATGGCTGAATCACAAAGGCCACGTCACATATATTCAATAAAATTACAACGCTCATTGTATGGGTTGAAACAGTCTGGTCGTATGTGGTATAATAGACTTAGTGATTATTTAATAAAAGATGAATATATAAATGATCAAGTATGTCCATGTGTTTTTATTAAAAAATCACAAAGTGGATTTTCCATTATTGCTATATATGTGGATGATTTGAATCTTGTAGGTACTCCTGATGAACTCACAAGAACTGCTACTTATTTAAAAGATGAATTTGAAATGAAAGATCTTGGAAAGAAAAAATTCTGTTTGGGAATACAAATGGAGCATTTAGCATCTGGAATTTTTGTTCATCAATCCACATATGCTGAAAAATTCTCAGTCGTTTTCATATGGATAAAGCTCATCCTTTAACTACCCCGATGGTTGTTCGATCTTTAGAAGTTGATAAAGATCCATTTCGGCCTCTAGAAAGTGGGGAAGAAGTACTTGGACCAGAAGTTCCATACTTAAGTGCAATAGGTGCTCTTATGTATCTTGTAAACTGTACACGGCCTGATATTACTTTTGCTGTCAACTTGTTAGCAAGATACAGTTCTTCTCCTACTAAGAGACATTGGGATGGGATCAAACACATTTTGAGATACCTTCGTGGAAGTATAGATCTTGGTTTATTTTATCCAAGAAATTCAACGTCGCAATTGGTTGGATATGCCGATGCAGGATATTTATCAGATCCACACAATGGAAGATCACAAACAGGTTATGTATTTACATATTGTGATACAGCTATATCCTGGAAATCCACAAAGCAAACCACGGCAGCTACATCTTCAAATCACTCAGAAATTCTCGCTATACATGAAGCAAGCAGAGAGTGTGTTTGGTTGAGATCAATTATTCAGCATATTCAAAAGTCATGTGGATTACCAACAATCAAAGACATTCCTACAATTCTGTATGAGGATAACGCTGCATGCATTGCTCAACTTCGAGGAGGATACATCAAGGGAGATAGAACAAAATACATTTCACCTAAATTTTTCTTCACACATGAGCTACAAAAGAAGGGTGATATAGATGTGCAACAAATCCGATCATGTGATAATCTAGCCGACTTATTCACAAAGTCGCTACCAAATGCGACGTTTACAAAACTTCAGAAAAGGATCGGAATGTGTCGATTGAAAGACTTATGACAACATTTTATCAAGGAGTAATGAGTTCCTTTTGAGGGGAAGACTGTACTCTTTTTCCTTAGTCACGGTTTTTATCCCAGTGGGTTTTTCCTGACAAGGTTTTAACGAGGCAGTCAATTAAAAGATCATTATGTAAAAGATATGTACTCTTTTTCCCACTGGGTTTTCTTAACAAGGTTTTTAATGAGACATAATCTTCTATAGTAGGGAATCAGGGGAAGTATTATAAAGAATGATTCCCTCAAACAGGAAGTAACTATTAATGCTGGCAACAGGAAGGAACTAATAATGCTAGTATGTCAGCTTCTGCTTTGCTTCCTTTTTCTTCCTCCCGTGAGCCTCCTCCTCTGCCTATATAAAGGAGCTCATACTGAATGAAAAGAAGATTAGAAAAATTCTCTGAAATTTCTCTGTCTCCTTATCTCTTATTTTATCCTCTCTTGCTTGTTTATAAATTATTATTAGAGCAATTATAAGAGTATATTTTATACACTTTGCTAAGGTTTTATAACACTTAATATGTAATTGCAGATTTTAGTAAGAAGTAATTATAATTGTGATAAATAAATTTAAAAAATTCTAATAATATTTGTATTTATTATTTTTAAACTTAAATAATGTATGTTGTTTATTATTTTTAAAATTCAAAGAACTTGTACCATTTTTGGTAAGATCCGTAGGGATAGTAAATTTTATACTTTATTTGTAAGGTTAATAAATTTTACACTATATTTGTGAGTTTGAAATTTCCCGTGGATTAGGAAATGCTAAATATATATTACATGTTTGTGAGTTTAAAAATAAAAAATGATGAAAAACTTATGTTTTCTTTAAATAAATAAAAAAGTTTATGTATTTTTTAAAGGACAAATTTGGGCACGAAAAAAAACTTAAATATTTTTTTTGCAATTACTGTAAGACCCCAAATTTTTTGAATAAAGATTAATTTTCTCAAAATATTTTTTTAAGTGTTATGGTGTGAATTTGATATAATGTTATAGTTGTGGGTAGTATTTATAAATTTTGCAAAGTATGCAAGTTGTTATAAAATATTCGATTGGTCGGGAAATATTCATTTTAATAGTGAATATTCGTACGACGACACAATCATTGGTGGACCCCACAGCGGAATTATTGTCGGAATGAGAAAACGACAGAATTATCTTTCTATAAAATAAATGTGGATGTTTTACCGTTAACTGTTAAAATACCTGGTGGTAAAAGTACAGTAATACGCGTGGTTTCATAGTAGCTAGCACACAGTATTGATTATTAATGCTTACGTGAGAAGTCACTCAGTTTTGTTCAATTATTGCTACAGTAATTGCTGTATAGTATCTCATGTAAAACCCCAACTTTTTGAATAAAGATGATTTTTTTTATAAATATTAATTTTGAGTATTATGGAGTGAAATTGATATAATAGTTGTGGGTAATATTTATAAATTTTACAAAGTACGCAAGTTGTTATATAATATTCGATTGGTCAGGGAATATTCGTTTTAACAGGAAATATTAGTACAACGGCACAATCATTGGTGGACTCCACAACGAAATTATTGTCGGATTGAAAAAACGACAAAAATACTTTATGAAAATAACGGCGGAAGTTTTACCGTTAACTGTTGAAACACCCGGTGTTAAAAGTACAGTAATACGCGTGGTTGCATAGTAGTACACGGTTCTGATTATTGATGCTTACGTGATAAGTCACTCAGTTTTGTTGGTATTATTAATGTAATAATACAGAAAATTATTTTATATAAAACAGAATACTTTTATAAAGTTATTCTATAAATAGAATATATTATATTATATTATGCATAGTGTCTGCATAGTATTTTACATAATAAAAACTTTTTATATAAAACATAATACTTTTATAAAGCTATCTGTTTTATTAGGCAATAATTAGAATATATTATATTTTATTATGCATAGTTTTTGCATAGTAAAATCTTTTATAAAGTTATTCGTTTTATTAGATTATAAATAGAATATATTATATTTTATTTAAAAGATTTTTCTTTAAATATGGACCGTCAGATTAAAGTAAATCAATCTAGACCGTTCATGGATTAGTTACTATGCATTCCATTTTTCTATAAATAGAAGCTCATTCCTACATTATTTTCTTACGAATTCACTGAACTCTAGAGAGAGAAACTATAGTGAAATAGAAGAAAAGTATTCTGCTACTTAACTACTTTTATATTCAGTTTCTTTTACGGTAAGGGGTGTTATTCTTTCTTATTCATGAATAGAACTGTTGTTATTCCATTTCTTATTATTCTGTTGGAATAACCTGTATACGCGGTCTACCCTATATTTGGTGACACTCTTCTATTATTCTATTGGAACAATTTATTTGTGTGTTTTACACCAGACTTGGTTTCATTTTTATTATTATTCCGTTGGAACATCCTGTCTGTGTGTTTTACACCGGACCTAGTTCCGTCTTATTATTATTATTATTATTATGTTAAAACATCCTGTCTGTGTGTTTTACACCGGACCTGGTTCCGTCTTTATTATTCTGTTGGAACATCCTGTCGGTGCAAATTTTGCCTGACCTGGTTCCGTTATTATTATTCTGTTAGAATAACCAGTCTATACGAAGTATCGCATGCATGGTGATTTCTTTTGCTATTTCATTCTTTATTATACTCAGTTGGTTAAAGTTTTGACTTCTATACTCTATGAAATTAGTAGAATATCCTTGATATTTGCGCTTCATCCAATATCTTTCCATGAAAATATTCTTCTGATCATTCTTGAATTTTACTCTACAAAACAGTATCATGTTGACAATTTGGACGTTAATAATTCCTGGATAAAATAATTCTTGAACTTGTTTTATTGAATTCTTATATCATTGTCTTCATCCTCATGTTTATATTTTGTTGAAAGTCATTTGTGGCCTGTAGTGCATAAATGGACTTGGTATGATTCTGACCAGAGATTATTCGGTGTAATCATGGCCGTAATTACAAATGATGTGGTAAAAATTCTCATTGGCCCGTAGTGCATTGATGGACAGTTGTTGGCATGATCATGACCATTAATGAATACACAAATATTCTTGACCCGTAGTGCATGGATAATTGTGGTCGTGATACTAAAGAATATCCTTGGCCGTAGTGCAAGGGTGATTCGATGATGTGGAATATTTATTAAGCTGAGTCTCAGCGATAACAATGATGAAAAACCTTTTTAATCATAAAAGATAGTAGATTTTATTTTCTACTTGACTCTTTTAATGGATTGTTTGTTCCGCTGCAGTTAAACTTGATGTCTATTATATTTTATCAGTTTAACATTGTTAGAGACTAATGATAATTTATTCTACATTATCTTAGCCATAATATTTCTTACTGGGCTAGTTGAGCTCACCCTTCCTTTCACTGTTCTCTTCAGGAAATGAGAATATAGCTGGGACGAGTCGGGGAACGGAGTGATGGTCCAGAGGATAGCATTAGTAGTCCTCACTATTCTGTGAAATAGTGTGATAATAATTGTAATGAGGACTCCTTTTGAGTTTGTATAATCTATAGTAGATAATATTTGTATTCAAACTCATAGTTTATGTTTTGTCGTATTGTACATGACAGTTGTATTTGAATTCTGTACCATGTATCTGGCGACCCAAGATGGGTGATGTATACCTAATTTTGGGGGCATCACAATTGGTATCAAAGCTTAGGGATATGATCCCTGACTAAGATGTGAGACTAGAACTAGGAGGGGAGAGACGATGAATTCCTTCGCTAGTAGGACCTACTTAAATTTATTTTTTATTTAAATTAGTTGGTCAGAGTTTAGAGATATTATGTTATATGTCAATTAACCTTTGTTTTGTGGCATTATCTGAAAATGACATTCGAAAATGTTGAGAATAGCAATGGAGTACAATAGACCGTTGAGTCTCCACATATCAATAATCAGGAGAATGTGCATCAGGAAGGCGACAATCCTCATGCAAACAACAACACTGACCAAATGATGAATGATGGATTGTCCAGAGACTTTATGCAATTCATGCAATAACAGGCGAGAGCGACTCCTGTCTAAAATGTAGGTGGAAACACTGGAAACTCTCGGGCGGTCATCGCTAAACAGTTCAAGGAGTTGGGACCACCAAAGTTTAAGGGAGAGCCTAAACCACTTATGGCGGAATCATGGATAAAGAAGATCACCAAGATATTTGATGTCTTGGGATGCTATGAGGAGCAAAAGGTTCCCTTTGCCGCCTTTATGTTACGCGGAGAGGCAGATTACTGATGGGAATCGATAAAACGTACTCAACCTGCCGTACTGAAGATGTCTTGGGAGAAGTTCAAAAAGCTGTTTAACGACAAATACTTTCTCGAAAGTATTCGTCACATGAAGGAGATGGAGTTTATCAAATTGGAGCAAAACAATATGACCGTGTCGCAATACGAGGCAAAATTTGCGGAGTTATCCTGGTTTGCGTCCCACTTAGTGGATAATGAAGAGAGAATGGCGCGAATGTTTTTAAGAGGTTTAAAGCCGGAGATACGTCAACATCTTATTTCTCATAAACTGTGTTTGTATTCAGATGTTGTAAATAGGGCTCAGTTGGTGGAGCGCGATAACGAGTCAACGCAACCAAAAGAGATTAGCCGACAAAATGATAATACGAGTGAGAGCAGTCATCGAAGCGGTGACAACAAGCGTGGAGGGAATCAACATACCAGAAATGGTAACCACTACGGTGGTAATCAGGGCCAAAACAATAAGAATGGAAGAAGATGAGATTCAACAATGATGGAAAGAGATCAGCACCAGCACCCGTTGTTAAGGAAGGAGAAAGACCACCTATCATATGCTTCAAATGCGGAAGGGAGGGACACATCAGTCCAAATTGTGCGATGCCATCCAAAGCATATTATAATTGTGGAAGAGAAGGTCACTTAGCCCAATTTTGTCGTTCACCGAAGACAAATTTAGCTAGGATGGAGGCACCAAAAGCTGTCCCAGAAAAGTCAAAGCCGGTAGTGCAAGGGAGGGCGTTTGTTGCGACCTCCCAGAAAGCAAGGAACCCGAATGAGGTCATCACAGGTAAGCTTATCATAAACTCTAGCGAAGTCTACACTTTATTTGATACCGGTTCTACCCATTCTTTTTATTTCTCCTACTTGCGCTCAACGATTAAATTTGACTCCAGAGAAATTAGACTTTGACTTATCTGTGGAAACTCCGTTGGGAGAAACCTTTATTACATCCACGGTTTATAAGTCTTGTTTGGTTCAACTTGGTACCCACACATTTCATGTCGATCTTATTGCATTAAAAATACTTGCATTTGATGTAATTCTAGGGATTGATCGGTTAACTACTCATCATGCAAAAATTGATTATTTTCGTAAGGTTGTTAGCTTTCATATTCCTAATCGACCTATTATGCGAATTCAAGCAACCAAACCATTAAAATCAATCACTGTCATCTCAAGCCATAAAGCTATTCGTTTATTGAAAAACGGATGTCAAGCTTTCTTAGCTCATGTCACAGATCTAAACAAAAATACGTCAGTTTTGAATAATATTTCTATTGTTAATAAATTTCCTGACGTATTCCCTGAAGAACTTCCTGGCCTACCCCCAGAGCGTGAAATTAAATTTTGTATCGACCTTGAACCCGATACAAAACCCATTTCTAAATCGCCATATCGAATGACTCCTATTGAACTTCAGGAGTTAAAAACTCAACTGCAGGAATTGTTAGACATTGGCTTTATTCGTCCTATTACTTCTCCTTGGGGTGCTCCTGTTCAATTCGTGAAGAAGAAATATGGGAGTATGCGACTTTGTATTGATTATCGGGAGTTGAATCATGACACCATCAAAAATAGGTACCCATTGCCACGTATTGATGACCTGTTTGACCAGTTGCAAGGAGCCAAATTCTTTTCAAAGATCGATCTTCGTTTCGGATATCACCAATTGAAGATTAAAACCGATGACATTCCAAAGACGGCTTTCAGAACTCGGTACGGGCATTATGAATTCCTAGTCATGTCCTTTGGATTGACTAATGCTCCTGCTGCCTTCATGGATATGATGAACCGAGTATTCAAGGAATATTTAGATCACTTTGTGGTCGTCTTTATTGATGACATCCTTATTTATTCCAAAAGCCGTGAAGATCATGAGCAACACTTGAGGCTAATACTCCAAAAACTTCGTGAATATAAGCTTTATTCTAAGTTGAAGAAATGCGAGTTCTGGCTTGATGAAGTAGCATTTCTTGGGCACGTGGTATCAAGTCATGGAATATCTGTTGGCCCAGCAAAGATTGAAGCTATTCAAAGCTGGGAGCAACCTAAATCAATGATCGAAGTACGTAGCTTTCTCGGCTTAGCTGGTTATTATCGGAGATTCGTAGAAGGGTTTTCTCAAATCGCTACTCCACTAACTTAGCTGACTCGGAAAGATACAAAGTTCGGTTGGAACGAGGAATGTGAGAAGAGTTTTCATGAACTCAAGAGGAGACTCATTTCAGCACCTGTTCTGACAATAGTATCTGGTTTGAAGGGATTTGTCATCTACAATGATGCTTCGGGCAAAGGGTTAGGATGTGTTCTCATGCAACATGGGAAAGTCATAGCCTATGCCTCACGACAACTCAAAGAATATGAGAGGAATTATCCTACTCATGACCTAGAGTTAGCAGCTGTTGTCTTCGCACTTAAAATTTGGAGGCATTACTTGTATGGGGAGAAAGTGGAGATCTTTACTGATCATAAAAGCCTCAAATATTTCTTTACTCAAAAGGAACTTAACATGCGACAACAACGTTGGCTTGAACTGTTGAAAGATTATGATCATACCATCCAATACCATCCTGGAAAAGCGAATGTGGTAGCTGACGCATTGAGTAGAAGATCATATGCGGGTACGAGTGCAATATTGTCAACGCAAAGGCCCATTTTGTATGACTTGCAAAGGATGGAGATAGAGATAAAGACTCCAGGGACCCACGCGATGATGGAAAATATATGAGTAGAACCGACTTTAATTGATAAAATTAAAGCTGCTCAAGTTACAGATCCAGAGCTGATGCGTATGAGGAAGAAAGTGCAAGAAGGTGCGATGCCGGAAGCAAGAATCGATGAAGAAGGAATACTTCGAGTCAACTCCAGACTTTGTGTTCCTAACGACCCTGATTTAAAGTATAAAATCATGATGGAGGCGCACAATACACCGTTTGCAATCCATCCTGGGAGTACCAAAATGTATCATGATCTTCGACATACATTTTGGTGGGGCAATATGAAAGAGAGATAGCGCTGTTTATCTCAAGGTGTCTAACGTGTCATCGAGTCAAGGCAGAGCATCAAGTACCAAAAGGTCCATTGCAACCACTTGAAATTCCAGAATGAAAGTGGGAGCACATTACCATGGATTTCGTTATTGGTCTTCCCAAAGTTTCTCAAGGCATAGATACGATTTGGGTCATTGTTGATAGATTGACCAAGTCTGCTTATTTCTTACCGATACGAGAAACTTATACACTTGAACGTCTTGCTCGTATGTACATAAACGAGGTTGTAAGATTGCATGGTACGCTAGTATCCATAGTTTCTGATCGATACCCAAGATTCACTTCGCGATTTTGGGTTAGTTTGCAAAAAGCTATGGGCAAAGATTTACGATTTAGCTCGACATATCATCCTCAGACGGACGGACAGTCAGAGAGGACTATTCAAACTCTTGAAGATCTATTAAGACTCTGTGTCCTTGATTTCAAGGAAAGTTAGGACAAGTTCTTACCATTGGTGGAGTTTTTCTACAACAAAAGTTATCAAGCAAGTATTGGCATGGCTCCATTCGAAGCGTTGTATGGAAGAAAATGTCGTTCTCCAGTATGCTGGAATGAGGTGGGGGAAGCAACGTTGTTGGGACCACAGTTGGTATGTATGACTACGGAAAAGATTCAAACGATCCGGCAACGTATAAAAACCTCACAAGATCGACAAAAGAGTTATGCTGATCTTCATCGAAAGGACGTGGAATTCGATATAGGAGATCATGTGTTGTTACGTGTTGTTCCATGGAAAGGAGTTACGAGATTTGGAAAGAGAGGAAAGCTCAATCCTCGATTCATCGGCCCATTTTTAATCCTTGATCAAGTAGGAACTGTGGTCTATAGACTCGCTTTACCGCCAAGTATGTCTCGTGTTTATAACGTTTTTCACATATCCATGTTACGTAAATATGTGGAAGACCCGAACCACATTATTAAGTTGGAATCGGACGAAATAGCGGAAGATTTGACGTATGAAGAGGTTCATGTTCAAATCTTGGATAAGAAGGAACATATTCTACGCACCAAGGTTATACCTCAAGTCAAAGTTTTATGGAGAAACCACGATGTTGAGGAAATGACTTGGGAGTTAGAATCTGAAATGAAATCAAGGTATCCTTACCTCTTCGACATACCAGGTACGTACCCTAATTTCGAGGGCAAAATTTCATAAGAAGGGGAGATTGTAAAATCCCAACTTTTTGAATAAAGATGAATTTTCTATAAATATTAATTTTGAATATTATGGAGTGAAATTGATATATTAGTTGTGGGTAATATTTATAAATTTTACAAAGTACGCAAGTTATTATATAATATTCGATTGGTCAGGGAATATTCATTTTAACAGGGAATATTAGTACAACGGCTCAATCATTGGTGGACCCCACAACGGAATTATTGTCGAATTGAGAAAACGACAAAAATACTTTATGAAAATAACGGCAGAAGTTTTACCGTTAACTGTTGAAACACCCGGTGTTAAAAGTACAGTAATACGCGTGGTTTCATAGTAGTACACAATATTGATTAGTGATGCTTACGTGATAAGTCACTCAGTTTTGTTGGTATTATTAATGTAATAATACAGAAAATCTTTTTATATAAAACAGAATACTTTTATAAAGTTATTCTATAAATAGAATATATTATATTCTATTATGCATAGTGTTGCATAGTGTCTGTATAGTGTTTTGCATAGTAAAAACTTTTTATATAAAACAGAATACTTTTATAAAGCTATCTGTTTTATTAAACAATAATTAGAATATATTATATTTTATTATCCATAGTATTTGTATAGTGCCTGCATAGTGTTTGTATAGTAAAATCTTTTATAAAGTTATTCGTTTTATTAGATTATAAATAGAATATATTATATTTTATTTAAAAGATTTTGCTTTAAATATGGACTGTCAGATTAAAGTAAATCAATCTGAACCGTTCATGGATTAGCTACTATGCATTCCATTTTCCTATAAATAGAAGCTCATTACTTCATTATTTTCTTACGAATTCACTGAACTCTAGAGAGAGAAACTATAGAGAGAGACTATAGAGAGATAAAAGAAAAGTATTCTGCTACTTAACTACTTTTATATTCAGTTTCTTTTACGGTAAGGGGTGTTATTCTTTCTGATTCATGAAGAGAATAATTGTTATTCCATTTCTTATTATTCTGTTGGAATAACCTGTATACGCGGTCTACCCTATACTTGGTGACACTCTTCTATTATTCTGTTGGAAAATCCTGTCTGTGTGTTTTACACCGGACCTGGTTCCGTCTTTATTATTATTCCGTTGGAACATCCTGTCTGTGTGTTTTACACCGAACCTGGTTACGTCTTATTATTATTATTCTGTTGGAACATCCTGTCTGTGTATTTTACATCGGACCTGGTTCCGTCTTTATTATTCTTTTGGAACATCCTGTCGGTGCAAATTTTGCCTGACGTGGTTCCGTTATTATTATTCTGTTGGAATAACCTGTCTATACGAAGTATCGCATGCATGGTGATTTCTTTTGTTATTCCATTCTTTATTATACTCAGTTGGTTAAAGTTTTGACTTCTATACTCCATGAAATTAGTAGAATATCCTTGATATTTGTGCTTCATCCAGTATCTTTTCATGGAAATATTCTTCTGATCATTCTTGAATTTTAATCTACAAAACAGTATCATGTTGACAATTTGGACGTTAATAATTCCTGGATAAAATAATTTTTGAACTTGTTTTATTTAATTCTTATATCATTGTCATCATCCTCATGTTTATATTTTGTTGAAAGTCATCTGTGGCTTGTAGTGCATAGATGGACTTGGTATGATTATGACAAGAGATTATTCGGTGTAATCATGACCGTAATGTTACAAATGATGTGGTAAAAGTTCTCATTGGCCCGTAGTGCATTGATGGACAGTTGATGGCATGATCATGACCATTAATGAATACACAAATATTCTTGGCCCGTAGTGCATGGATAATTGTGGTCGTGATACTAAAGAATATCCTTGGCCGTAGTGCAGGGGTGATTCGATGATGTGGAATATTTATTAAGCTGAGTCTCAGTGATAACAGTGATGAAAAACCTTTTTAATCATAAAAGATAGTAGATTTTATTTTCTACTTGACTCTTTTAATGGATTGCTTGTTCCGCTGCAGTTAAACTTGATGTCTATTATATTTTATCAGTTTAACATTGTTGGAGATTAATGATAATTTATTCTGCATTATCTTAGTCATAATATTTCTTACTGGGCTAGTTGAGCTCACCCTTCCTTTCACTGTTCACTTCAGGAAATGAGAATATAGCTGGGACGAGTCGTGGAACGGAGTGATGGTCCAGAGGATATCATTAGTAGTCCTCACTATTTTGTGAAATAGAGTGATAATAATTGTAATTTTGAGTTTGTATAATCTCTAGTAGATAATATTTGTATTCAAACTCACAGTTTATGTTTTGTCGTATTGTACACGACAGTTGTATTAGTAAGTTGTATTTGAATTCTGTACCATGTATCTAGCGACCCAAGATGGGTGATGTATACCTAATTTTGGGGGCATCACAGTTGGTATCAAAGCTTAGGGATATGATCCCTGGCTAAGATGTGAGACTAGAACTAGGAGGGGGAGACGGGGAATTCCTTCGCTAGTAGGACCTACTTAAATTTATTTTTTATTTAAATTGGTTGGTCAGAGTTTAGAGATATTATGTTATATGTCAATTAACCTTTGTTTTGTGGCAGTATCTGAAAATGACATCCGAAAATGTTGAGAATAGCAATGGAGCACAAGAGACCATTGAGTCTCCACATATCAATAATCAGGAGAATGTGCATCAGGAAGGCGACAATCCTCATGCAAACAACAACACTGACCAAATAATGAATGATGGATTGTTTAGAGGCTTAATGCAATTCATGCAATAGCAGGTGAGAGCGGCTCCTGTCCAAAATGTAGGTGGAAACACTGGAAACTCTCGGGCGGTCATCGCTAAACAGTTCAAGGAGTTGGGACCACCAGAGTTTAAGGGAGAGCCAAAACAACTTATGGCGGAAGCATGGATAAAGCAGATCACCATGATATTTGATGTCTTAGGATGCTCCGAGGAGCAAAAGGTTCCCTTTGCCGCCTTTATGTTATGCGGAGAGGCAGATTACTGGTGGGAATCGGTAAAACGTACTCAACCTGCCGTACTGAAGATGTCTTGGGAGAAGTTCAAAAAGCTGTTCAACGACAAATACTTTCCCGAAAGTATTCGTCACATGAAGGAGATGGAGTTTATCAAATTGGAGCAAAACAATATGACCGTGTCGCAATACGAGGCAAAATATGCGGAGTTATCCCGGTTTGCGTCCCACTTGGTGGATAATGAAGAGAGAATGGCGCGAATGTTTTTAAGAGGTTTAAAGTCGGAGATATGTCAACATCTTATTTCTCATAAACTGTGTTTGTATTCAGATGCTGTAAATAAGGCTCAGTTGGTGGAGCGCGATAACGAGTCAACGCAACCAAAAGAGAGTAGCCGGCAAAATGATAATACGAGTGAGAGCAGTCATCGAAGCGGTGACAACAAGCGTGAAGGGAATCAACAGGCCAGAAATGGTAACCACTACGGTGGTAATCAGGGCTAAAATAATAAGAATGGACATTTCAAGAAGAGGAGATTCAATAATGATGGAAAGACATCAACACCATCACCCGTTGTTAATGTTTTGCACAGTTTATGTTTTTTCGTATTGTACACGACAGTTGTATTAGTAAATTGTATTTGAATTCTGTACCATGTATCTGGCGACCCAAGATGGGTGATGTATACCTAATTTTGGGGGCGTCACATCTCACATTATTTGATTCAATTATTGTCTATATTTTATATATTATTAAATCAATAATTGAGACGACAAAGTTATTCATATTATTATTTGAAATATTGACGATGTCTAGAAAGTTCTGGCGAGGAGAGGTTTGGTCACCTAATTGCACGCTAATAGGGAGAAATTCTTATTAGAAAGCCTCCTCTTTCCTGGGAACGATCTAGTTGTTAAATATTACGAATTATAATAATGATGATAAAATTGATGGGATTTTTATGAAGTGATTATGGTAAGTTTGCTTATTTTATGGACCCCCATTTATCCATTTTTCAAAATAATCAGTAGAAGATTATTCAGTATATACATTATATGGGATCCACCTGTGATGGTGATATGTTGGTGGAGGGAACATGTGGGGCCCACATTGGAAGAAAAAAAAGGGGGGGGGATTCTAAAAATTGTTCAAGGGAGGAGGTTGTTTTTTTTTTCAAACAACATGTGTTAATATATATATATATATATATATATATATATATATATATATATATATATAGAAAATTGATCAGGTCCGGACCTCCCGGACGGGAGAAAATCCGGACCCGAATTTTTTTTTTTTTGTAGAACAACTAAAAAAAAAAAAAATTTATGGAACTGAAATTTTTCAATAATACAGTGTTTTGGGTGTGTTTTTAATACCTACACCAACCAATGTATGTACAGTCTGCCCAGACTGTACAGACATATTTTGTTATAGGCATCCAAATCACGCCCAAAACACTGTATAATGTAAAAATTCCAATTCCATAATTTTTTTTTAGTTGTTTCAAAAAAAAAAAGCAAAAAAAAAAGGTCCGGATTTTAAAAAAATCTGGGAGTCCGGACCTGATCCGGACTCTATATATATATATATATACATAATAAGTTTTGTTTTTATGCAAAAATAGAATATATTATATTTTATTGAATATAATATTATTAACTTAATAGAAAAAAAAGAAACGTCAAAAGTTTTTTTCCGCCCGTGAAGTTTCGTCCGATTTCCTACTAGTGCAGTCCGTGAAATTTTTTTTCTAAATAGTATCATTCCAGTCTTCTATAAATAGAATGCTTAGTTAGAATTGAAAATTACACCAGAATCAGAGAATTCTTCTTTTATAATATTGAGCGTATTTCTTTCGAGTTTTAGGAAGCTTTGAGTATAGAAAACAGTTCAAGTTTTCTTCAAGAATATATTCGTTGTACCAGTTGAAATAATTTTCTTTTTGAGGTAAGGGGTATTATTTATTTCATATTCTGAAGAGATATTATTTTTCGTATTCGTATGAATATTATTTAGTTCAAAATTCGCAAGAAATATTATTTTCATTTAATATTCGTAAGGAATATTATATTCGTTCACGGGGTTACTATTCCCGAAGTACTATTCACGGGGTACTATTCACTCGGGTACTATTCACCCGAGACACTATTCATGACAAAAATTGATTTCTTTTCGGTCCAAATCATTTTTGATATAATATTATTCTTGAATTTTACTCCACAAAGCAGTATCATGTTGACAATTTGAACGTTATTGAATTCTGGATAAATTAAATTATAAATATTTAAAATTTATCATTGAGCTTGTTTTATTGAATTATTACGTCATTGTCATCATCCTCATGCTTATATTGTTATGAAAGTCATCTTTAGCCGTAGTGCATAGATGAACTTGGTATGATTATGACCAGAGATTATTCGGTATAATCATGACCGTAATGTTACAAATGATGTGGTAAAAGTCCTCATTGGCCCGTAGTGCATTGATGGACAATTTTTGGTATGATCATGACCATGGGTTCTCTTCGGCCAAGGGTACAAAGATGAATTGTTTTATGGCATGATCAGGACCGTTGATGAAAACACGATTATCCTTGGTCGTAGTGCATAGATAATTCGTGGTCGTGATACTAAAGAATATCCTTGGCCCGTAGTGCAGGGATGATTCGATGATGTGGATTATTTATTAAGCTGAGTCTCATCGATAAAATTGATGATAAATCTTTTAAATCATAGAAGATAGTAGATATCATGCTCTACTTGACTCTTCTAATGGATTGTTTATTCCACTACAGTTGTTGATCTAAAACTTGTTGTCTATTATATTCTATTAGTTGTTACACTGTTGAAGGCTAACAATAATTTATTTTATATTATCTTAGTCATAATATTTCTTACTGGGCTTGTTGAGCTCACCCTTTGATTTCATTGTTCTCTTCACGAAATGAGAATATAGTTGGGACTAGTCGGGGAACGGAGTGACGGTTCAGATAGTCCTCACTATTTTGTGAAGTAGTGTGAAAATAAATGTAATAGTATTGAATTTGAGTTTGGATATTTTTTAGAAGACAATATTCGTGTTGAAACTCCCAGCTTATATTTTTTCGTACTTTACACGACAGTTGTATAATTAAGTTGTATTTGAATTTTGTACCATGTATTTGGCAACTCAGAATGGGTGATGTATACCTATTTTGGGGGCGTCACAATTGGTATCAAAGCTTAGGGATATGATCCCTGGCTAAGATGTGAGATAAGAACTAGGAGGGGAGAGACGGGGAATTCCTTTGCTAGTATGACCTACCTAAGTTTATTTGATATTTAATTGGTCGGTCAGAGTATATGGATATTATGTGACATGTCAATTAACCCTTGTTTTGTGGCAGTATTTAAAAATGACATCTGAAAATGTTGAGATAAGAAATGAAGCACAAGAGATAGTTGAGTCACCACAGATCAATAACCAGGATAATGTGCAGGAAGGCAACAATCCTCAGGTGAACAACAACACCGACCAAATGATGAACGATGGGATGTTCAGAGGCTTTATGCAGTTCATGCAACACCAAACGAGAGAGACTATTGTTCATAATGCAGGTGGAAACAATGGCACCCCACGGCTGGTCACCGCTAAGCAGTTTAAGGAGTTGGGACCACCGGAGTTTTTGAGAAAACCAGAACCATTTGAGGCGGAGACGTGGATAAAGTAGATCACCAAGATATTTGATGTCTTGAAATGCTCATAGGAGCAAAATGTTCCATTCGCCTCCTTTATGTTGCGTGAAGAAGCAGATCATTGGTGGGAATCTGTAAAACGTACCCAGCCTGAAACACTCAAGATGTCTTGGGAGAAGTTCCAAGAATTATTCAACGACAAGTACTTTTCTGAACATATTCATCACATGAAGGAGGTAGAGTTCATCAAGCTGGAGCAGAACAATATGACCGTGTTGCAGTACGAAGCCAAGTTTATCGAGTTATCCTGATTTGCGTCCCACTTGGTTGATAATGAGGAGAGAATTACGCGGATGTTTCTAAGAGGTTTGAAACTCGAGATACGTCAATACCTTATCTCTCACAAACTATGTTTGTATTCAGATGTTGTAAATAGGGCTAAGTTATTAGAGCGCGATAATGAGATATCCCAAACAAAGGAGAGCAGCCGGCAAAATGATAATACCAATGGTAGCAGTCATCTAAGCGGTGACAACAAACGTGGAGGGAATCATTATGCCAGAAATGGTAACCACTTCGGTGGTAATCATGGCCAGGATAATAGAAAAGGTGAATTAAGTGAGAAAAATTTCAAGAAGAGAAGGTTCAATAATGATGGAAAGACAGCAGCACCAGCACCCATTTCCAAGGAAGAAGAACGACCACTGGTCGAATGTTTCAAATGTGGACAGGAGGGACATATCAGTCCAAACTATACGCAGCAACCCAAAGCGTGTTTAAGGTCATCTAGCTCAATTTTGTCATGTAGTGAAGTCAAGTCCAGCTGGGATATTGACGCCAAAGGATGTCCCAAATAAGTCAAAGCTGGTAGTTTAAGTGAGAACGTTTATCGAGGAACCCTAACGAAGTTATCACGGGTAAGTTAATCATAAACTCTTGCGAAGTATATACCTTATTCGATATCGGTTCTTCCTACTCTTTTATTTCACCTATTTCCTCTCAACGTTTAAATTTGACTCCAAAGAAATTAGGCTTTGACTTATCTGTTGAAACTCCGTTAGGAGAAACCATCATTACATCCACTGTTTATAAGTCTTGTTTGATTCAAATCGGCACCCTCACGTTACGTGTCGATCTTATCTCTTTGAAAATACATGCCTTTGATGTGATTTTAGGAATCAACTGGTTAACTATTCTTCATGCTAAAATTGATTGTTTTCATAAGGTTGTTAACTTTCATATTTCTAACCAACCTATTATGCGAATTCAAGTAACCAAACCACTAAAGTCAATCACTGTCATATCAAGCCATAAAGCTATTCGTTTATTGAAAAACGGATGTCAAACTTTCTTAGCTCATGTCACAGATTTAAAGAAAAATACGTCAGATTTGAAAGATATTTCTATTGTTAATAAATTTTCTGACGTATTCCTTGAAGAACTTCTTGGCCTATCCCAGAGCGTGAAATCAAATTTTATATCGACCTTGAACCCGGTACAAAACCCTCAAATATTTCTTTACCCAAAACGAGCGTAACATGCGCCAAAGACGTTGGCTCGAGCTGTTGAAGATTACGACCATACCATTCAATATCACCGTAGAAGAGCGAACGTGGTAGCTGACGCGTTGAGTAGAAGATCATATGCAGTTATGAGTGCGACGTTGTTAACACAAAGACCCATTTCGTACGACTTACTCTAGAGACCCACGTGATGATGTTAAATATACGATTAGAACCGACTTTAATCAATAAAGTTAAATCTTCTTAAGCTACAGACTCAGAGCTGTTGTATTAAAAGAAGATGGTTCAAGAGGGCGTTATTCTAGAAACAAGAATTGATAAAAAGAGGAATCTCAACCCTCGACTTTATTGGTCTATTTGAAATCATCGATCGAGTAGGAATTGTGACCTATAGACTCGCATTACCGCCGTATGTCGCGTGTTCATAATGTTTTTTAATGTATCGATGTTACGTAAATATGTGGATGACCCGAACCATATTATTGAGTTAGAACCGGACGAAATAGCGGAAGATTTAATGTATGAAAAGGTACCTGTTAAATTCTTGAATAAGAAAGAACATATTCTACGCTCTAGGGTTATACCTCAAGAGTTGAATTTGAAATGAAATCAATGTATTATCATCTCTTCGAACTACAAGGTACATAAATTTCGAGGGCGAAATTTCGTAAGGAGGTGAGATTGTAAGACCCCGAATTTTGTGAATAAAGATTGATTTTCTCAAAATATTTTTTGAAGTATTATGGTGTGGATTTGATATAATGTTATAGTTGTGGGTAGTATTTATAAATTTTGCAAAGTATGCAAGTTGTTATAAAATATTCGATTGGTCGGAGAATATTCGTTTTAACAGGGAATATCCGTACGACGACACAATCATTGGTGGACCCCACAACAGAATTATTGTTGGAATGATAAAACGACAGAATTATCTTTCTATGAAAATAATGGCGGAAGTTTTACCGTTAACTGTTGAAATACCCGGTGGTAAAAGTATAGTAATACGCGTGATTGCATAGTAGCATACGGTATTGATTATTGATACTTACGTGAGAAGTCACTCAGTTTTATTTAATTATTGCTACAGTAATTGCTGCATAGTATCTCACGTTATTTGATTCAATTATTATCGATATTTTATATATTATTAAATCAATAATTGAGACGACAAAGTTATTCATATTATTATTTGTAATATTAACGATGTCTAGAAAGTTCTGTCGAGGAGAGGTTTGGTCACCTAATTGCGTGCCAATAAGGAGAAATTCTTATTGAAAAGCCCCATCTTTCCTAGGAACGATCTGGTTGTTAAATATTATAAAATATAATAATGATGATAAAATTTATGAGATTTTTATGAAGTAATTGTGGTAATTTTGCTTATTTTATGGACCTCCATTTATCCATATTTCAAAATAATTGGTAGAAGATTATTCAGTATATACACTATATGGGATCCACCTGTGATGGTGATATGTTGGTGGAGCGAACATGTGGGGCCCACATTAGAAGAAAAAAAATGGGGGGGGGGGGAATTCTAAATATTGTTCACGGGAGGAGGTTATTTTTTTTCAAAAAACATGTTTTAATATATATATATATATATATATATATATTTATATATATTATATACTAAATTTTGTTTTTTATGAAAAATAGAATATATTATATTTTATTGAATATTATATTATTAAGTTGAAAAAAAAAAGAAACGTCAGAAGTTTTTTTTCGCCCGTGAAGTTTCGTCCGATTTCCTACTGTGAAGTCCGTGAAAAAATTTTCTAAATAGTATCCTTCCATTCTCCTAAAAATATGATGCTTAGTTAGAATTGAAAATCACACCAGAATCAGAGAATTCTTCTTCTATAATATTGAGCGTATTTCTATCGAGTTTTAGGAAGCTTTGAGTATAGAAAATAGTTATAGTTTTCTTCAAAAATATATCCGATGTACCAGTTGGATTACTTTTTTTTTTTGAGGTAAGGGATATTATTTGTGACGCCCCCAAAACAGGTATACATCACATATTCTGAGTCACCAAATACATGGTACATAATACAAATACAACTTAATTATACAACTGTCGTGCAAAGTACGACAAAACATAAGTTGTGAGTTTTAATACAAATATTGTCGTCTAGACAATATACAAACTCAAACTCAATATTATTACATTTATTTTCCCATTATTTCACTGAATAGTGAGGACTACTAATCCTATCATCTGGTCCGTCACTCCGTCTCCCGACTAGTCCCTGCTACGTTCTCATTTCCTGAAGAGAACAATGAAAGTAAAAGGGTGAGCTCAACTAGCCCAGTAGAAAATATTATGACTAAGATAATACAGAATATATTATCGTTAACCTTCAACAGTGTTAAACTGATATAATATAACAACCATAAAGTTTAACTGCAGCGGAACAAGCAATCCAATTAAAGAGTCAAGTAGAGAATAAAATCTACTATCTTTTATGATTTAAAAGGTTTTTCATCACTTTTATTGTCGGGACTCAGCTTAATAAATAATCCACATCATCGAATCACCCCTGCACTACGGCGAAGGATATTCTTTAGTATCACGACCACAATTATCCATGCACTACGGGCCAAGAATATTTGTGTATTCATTAATGGTTATGATCATTCCAACAACTGTCCATCAATGCACTACGGGCCAATGAAGACTTTTACCACATCATTTGTAACATTACGGTCATCATTACACCGAATAATCCCTGGTCATAATCATACCAAGTACATCTATGCACTACAGGCCACAGATGACTTTCAAAAAAATATAAACATGAGGATGATGACTATGATATAAGAATTCAATAAAACAAGTTCAAGAATTAATTTATACAGGAACTAATAATGTCCAAATGGTCAAGATGATACTGCTTTGTAGAGTAAAATTCAAGAATGCTCAGAAGAATATTTTCATGACAAGATACTGGATGAAGCGCAAATATATCAAGGATATTCCACTAATTTCATGGAGTATAGAAGTTAAAACTTTAACCAACTGAGTATAACAAGGAATAGAATAACAAAAGAAATCACCAGGCATGCGATAGACCGCACAGGCAGGTTATTCCAACAGAATAATAAATAACGGAATCAGGTCTGGCGTAAAACGCACAGACAGGATATTCCAACAGAATAATAAAGACGGAATCAGGTCCGGCGTAAAACGCACAGACAGGATATTCCAACAGAATAATAAAGACGGAACCAGGTCCGGCGTAGAACGCACAGACATGATGTTCCAATAGAATGATAAATAATGAAACCAGGTCCGGCGTAAACGCACAAACAGGATGTTCCAACAGAATGATAAAGAATGGAATAACAGAAGAATTTCACCAAGTATAGGGTAGCCCGCGTATACAGGTTATTCCAATAGAATAATAAAGAATGGAATAACAGAAGTTCTCTTCATGGATAAGAAAGAAATAATACTTCCTACGAGTACAACAAATAATATTCTCTACCTTGGAAAAACTTGATACTGGAATAGTGAGGTAGCAGACTTCTCTTCTTCTTTCTCTCTATAATTTTTCTCTATAATAATCACTCTAAAGCTTTTGTGAATTGGTGAGAAATGAAGGAAGAATGAGCTTCTATTTATAGGAAAATATAATTTCGATAAATGCACGTTTTGGGGCTCGAAAAATTACAGTACAATACCTCCAACTTTTCTTTCATTGTTAATTTAGTCCTACAAGTATTATCAAACTTGCACCACCTCCCCTAATAGTAAATAATGTGAATCAATAGTTAAATCATGTGAATCAATAGTATAATCATGTGAAAAATATGAATTACAGTATAATACCTCCATCTATACCTCCATTTTTAACTTAGTCATGCAAGTATTATCAATCTTGCACCAACTCCCCTAATAGTAAATAATGTGATTCAATAGTACACACATGTGAACAAATAGTTATATAAGCATGTGAATTAGTAGAAATTAATTGCTCATTTATCCGATAAATTACTCGATTTATCAATATAACCTTTAGACATCAATTATCATCGGAACAGATGTCGATTTCCACTAACACTAATAATTCCAACACAATGGAACTATCAAAATTCATTTTTAATCAACACAACTTATTCATCATTAATATTATAACTCACAATATTTAACAACCAGATCGTTTCCAAGAAAGAGGGGGCTTTCCGATAAGGATTTATTTTTATTGGCGCGCAATTAGGTGACCAAACCTCTCCTTGACAGAACTTCTAGATATTGTCAATATTGCAAATAATAATATGAATAACTTTGTCATCTCAATTATTGATTTAATAATATAATATACTATGCAAATGATACTGTGACAATAATTGAATCAATAATATGAGAGATATGATGCAGCAATTACTGTAGCAATAATTAAGTATAACTGAGTGACTTCTCACGTAAGCATCAATAATCAATACCGTGTGCTACTATGCAACCACGCGTATTACTGTACTTTTAACATCGGGTGTTTCAACAGTTAACGGTAAAACTTCTGCCGTTATTTTTATAAAGTATTTTTGTCGTTTTCTCAATCCGACAATAATTCCGTTGTGGGGGTCCACCAATGATTGTGCCGTTGTACGAATATTCCCGGTTAAAACTAATATTTCTCGACCAATCGAATATTATATAACAACTTGCGTACTTTACAAAATTTGTAAATATTACCCACAACTATAACATTATATCAAATCCATACCATAATATTCAAAAATATATTTCGAGAAAATTTAATCTTTATTCAAAAAGTTGGGGTCTTACAACCTCCCCTTCTTATGAATTTCGTCCTCGAAATTAAGGAGCGTACCTGGTATGTCGAAGAGGTAAGGATATCTTGATTTCATCTCAGATTTTAACTCCCAGGTCATTTCTTCCACATCGTGATTTCTCCATAAAACTTTGACTTGAGGTATAACCTTGGAGCGTAGAATATGATCCTTTTTATCCAAGATTTTAACAGGTAACTCTTCATACGTTAAATCTTCCTCTATCTCGTCTGGTTCTAATTTAATAATGTGGTTTGGGTATTTCACATATTTACGTAACATAGTTATATTAAAAACGTTATAAACACGAGACATACATGGCGGTAAAGCGAGTATATACGCCACAGTTCCTACTCGATCGAGGATTAAAAATGGGCCAATGAATCGAGGGTTGAGCTTTCCTCTCTTTCCAAATCTCGTAACTCCCTTCCATGGAGCAACACGTAATAGCACATGATCTCCAATATCGAATTCCACGTCCTTTCGATGAAGATCAACATAACTCTTTTGTCGATCTTGTGAGGTTTTTATACGTTATCGGATCGTTTGAATCTTTTCTGTAGTCATAAGTACCAACTCCGGTCCTAACAATGTTGCTTCACCCACCTCATCCCATCATACTGGAGAACGACACTTTCTTCCATATAACGCCTTAAATGGAGCCATGCCAATACTTCCTTGATAACTGTTGTTGTAGGAAAATTCCACCAATGGTAGGAACTTATCCTAACTTCCCTTGAAGTAAAGGACATAAAGTCTTAATAGATCTTCAAGAGTTTGAATGGTCCTCTCCGACTGTCCGTCCGTCTAAGGATGATATGCCGAGCTAAATCGTAAATTCGTGCCCATAGCTTTTTGCAAACTAACCCAAAATCTTGAAGTGAATCTTGGGTTTCGATCAAAAACTATGGATACTGGCATACCATGCAGTCTTACAATCTCGTTTACGTACATACGAGCAAGACGTTCAAGTGTATAAGTTTCTCGTATAGGTAGGAAATGAGCAGACTTGGTCAATCTATCAACATTGACCCAAATTGCATCTATGCCTTGAGAAACCTTCGGAAGACCAGTAACGAAATCCATGGTAATGTGTTCCCACTTCCATTCTGGAATTCCAAGTGGTTGCAATGGACCTTTTGATACTTGATGCTCCGCCTTGACTCGTTGACAAGTTAAACACCTTGAGATAAATTCTGCTATCTCTCACTTCATATTGCTCCACCAAAATATATGTCGAAGGATCACGATACATTTTGGTACTCCCAAGATGGATTGCAAACGGTGTGTTGTGCGCCTCCATCATGATTTTATACTTTAAATCAGGGTTGTTAGGAACACAAAGTCTGGAGTTGACTCGAAGTATTCCTTCTTCATCGATTCTTGCTTCTGGCATAACACTTTCTTGCACTTTCTTCCTTATACGCATCAGCTCTGGATCTGTAACTTGAGCAACTTTAACTTTATCAATTAAAGTCGGTTCTACTCGTATATTCGCCATTATCACATGGGTCCCTAGAGACTTTAACTCTATCTCCATCCTTTGCAAGTTACATAAAATGGGATTTTGTGTTGTGAATATTGCACTCGTACCCGCATATGATCGATCTTCTACTCAATGCGTCAGCTACCACGTTCGCTTTTCCAGGATGGTATTGGATGGTATGATCATAATCTTTTAATAGTTCCAGCCAACGTCGTTGTCGCATGTTGAGTTCCTTTTGAGTGAAGAAATATTTGAGGCTTTTATGATCCGTATAGATCTCCACTTTCTTCCCATACAGGTAATGCCTCCAAATTTTAAGCGCAAAAACGACAGATGCCAACTCTAGATCATGAGTAGGATAATTCCTCTTATATTCTTTGAGTTACCGTGAGGCATAGGCTATGACTCTCCCATGTTGCATGAGAACACATCCTAACCCTTTGCCCGAAGCATCACTGTAGATGACAAATCCCTTCGAGCAAGATGGTATTGTCAGAACAGGTACTGAAATGAGTCTCCTCTTGAGTTCTTGAAAACTCTTCTCATATTCCACGCTCTAACTGAATTTTGTATCTTTTCGAGTCAGCTGAGTTAATAGAGTAGCGATTCGAGAAAACCCTTCTACGAATCTCCGATAATAACCAGCTAAGCCGAGAAAGCTACGTACTTCGGTCACTGATTTAGGTTGCTCCCTGCTTTGAATTGTTTCAATTGCTTGCCGGGTCAACATATATCCCATGATTTGATATCACGTGCTCAAGGAATGCAACTTCCTCAAGCCAGAACTCGCATTTCTTCAACTTGGCATATAGCTTGTATTCACGAAGCTTTTGGAGTATCAGCCTCAAGTGTTGCTCATGATCTTCACGACTTTTGGAATATATGAGGATGTCATCAATAAAGACGACCACAAAATGATCCAAATATTCCTTGAATACTCGGTTCATCATATCCATGAAGGCAACAGGAGCATTAGTCAATCCAAAGGACATGACTAGGAATTCATAATGCCCGTACCGAGTTCTGAAAGCTGTCTTTAGAATGTCATCGGTTCTAATCTTCAATTGATGATATCCTGAACGAAGATCAATCTTTGAAAAGAATTTGGCGCCTTGCAACTGGTCAAACAGGTGGCAATGTGTACCTATTTTTGATGGTGACATGATTCAACTTCCGATAATCAATACAAAGTCGCATACTCCCATATTTCTTCTTAACGAATAGAACATGAGCACCCCAAGGAGACGTACTAGGACCAATGAAACCAATGTCCAACAATTCCTGCAACTGGGTCTTTAATTCCTGAAGTTTAATAGGAGCCATTCGATATGGGGCTTTGGAAATGGGTTTTGTACCGGGTTCAAGGTCGATACAAAATTCAATTTCACGCTCTGGGGGTAGGCCAGGAAGTTCTTCGGGGAATACATCAGAAATTTATTAACAACAAAAATATCATTCAAAACTGACGTATTTTTGTTTAGATCCGTGACATAAGCTAAGAAAGCTTGACATCCATTTTTCAATAAACGAATAGCTTTATGGCTTGAAATGACATTGATTGATTTTAATGGTTTAGTTGTTTGAATTCGCATAATAGGTTGGTTAGGAATATGAAAACTAACAACCTTACGAAAACAATCAATTTTTGCATGATGAGTAGTTAACCAATCAATCCCTAGAATCACGTCAAATGCAAGTATTTTTAATGAAATAAGATTAACATGTAATGTAAGGGTACCAATTTGAACCAAACAAGACTTATAAAAAGTGGATGTAATGAAGGTTTCTCCCAACGGAGTTTCAACAGATAAGTCAAAGTTTAATTTCTCCGGAGTCAAATTTAATCGTTGAGCGCAAGTAGGAGAAATAAAAGAATGGGTAGAACCGGTATCAAATAATGTATAGACTTTGCTAGAGTTTATGATAAGCTTACCCGTGATGACCTCGTTCGGGTTTCTTGCTTTATGGGAGGTCACAACAAATGCTCTCCCTTGCACCACTGGCTTTGACTTTTCTGGGACAGCCTTTGGTGCCTCCATCCTAGCTGAACTTGTCTTCGGTGAACGACAAAATCGGGCTAGGTGACCTTCTCTTCCACAATTATAACACGCTTTGGATGGCAACGCGTAGTTTGGACTGATATGTCCCTCCGCTCCGCATTTGAAGCATATGATAGGTGGTCGTTCTCCATCCTTAACCACAGTTGCTGGTGCTAACGTCTTTCCATCATTGTTGAATCTCCTTTTCTTGAAATATCCATTTTTACTATCATGGCCATGATTACGACCAAAGTGGTTACCATTTTTGACATGTTGATTCCCTCCACATTTGTTGTCACCGCTTCGATGACTGATACCACTGGTATTTTCATGCTGCCGGTTGCTTTCTCGTGGTTGTGTTGACTCGTTACCGCGCTCCAATAACTGAGCCCTATTTACAACATTGAGTACAAACACAGTTTATGAGAACAGTTTACAACATTGAGTACAAGCACAGTCTAAATTCTCCGGAGTTAACTTCAAACATTGAACACAACTAGGTGAAATAAAAGAGTGAGTAGAACCGGTATCTAACACGGTATAGACTTCGCAAGAGTTTATGACTAACATACCCGTGATAATTTTATTCAGGTTCCTCGTCACGAAAAAAAAACGCTCTCTCTTAAACTACCGACTTTGGCTTGTCTGGGACATCCTTTGACATCACTATCCCAGCTGGAATCGACTTCACCA
This sequence comes from Panax japonicus, assembly GCA_020205505.1. Lineage (NCBI taxonomy): Eukaryota > Viridiplantae > Streptophyta > Magnoliopsida > Apiales > Araliaceae > Panax > Panax japonicus. Next base: position 12,365,982 of record CM035097.1, read on the forward strand.
TACGACAAAATCGAGCTAAGTAACCTTCTCTTCCGCAATTAAAACACGTTTTGGATTGCTGCGTACAGTTTGGACGGATGTGTCCCTCCTGTCCGCATTTGAAACATACGACCGATGGGCATTCTTCTTCCTTTGAAACGGGATGCTGGTGCCGACGTCTTCACATCATTGTTGAACCTTCTCTTCTTAAAATGTCCATTCTTATTATCTTGGCCATGATTACCACCGAGATGGTTACCATTCTTGGCATGATAATATCCCCCATAATGGTTATCGTTGTTCCGATGACCGTTGCCACAGGTATGATTATTATTGTGTTGTTGGTCGTTGCATTTTAGTTATTTTGACTCATTATAGCGCTCCAATAACTGAGCCCTATTCACAACATCTGAATATAAACAAAGTTTGTGAGAAATGAGGTATTGACGTATATCGGGTTTCAAACCTCGCAAAAACATTCGCATCATTCGCTCCTTATTATCGACCAAATGGGATGCAAACTGAGATAACTCCGCAAACTTAGCCTCGTACTGTGACACGGTCATATTGTTATGCTCCAGCTTGATGAATTCTACCTCCTTCATGTGACGAATACTTTCAGGAAAGTACTTGTCGTTGAATAATTCTTGGAACTTCTCCCAAGACATCTTGAGTGCGTCAGGCTGGGTACGTTTTACTGATTCCCACCAATGATCTCCTTCTTCACGCAACATAAAGATGGCTAATGGAACCTTTTTCTCCTCTGAGCATTCCTAGACATCAAATATCTTGGTAATCTGCTTTATCCATGTCTCCGCCTTAAGTGGTTCTGGCTTTCCCCAAAACTCCGGTGGTCCTAGATCCTTGAACTGCTTAGTGGTGACCAACCGTGGGTTACCATTGTTTCCACCTGCATTATGGACAGGAGCTGCCTTCACCCGTTGTTGTATGAATTGCTCCTTAAACTTCTTAGCGGTGACCGTCCGAGAGTTATCAGTATTTCTACCTGCATTTTGGACAAGAGCTGCCTTCGCCTATTGTTGCATGAATTTCATAAAGCCTCTGACCATCCCATCATTCACCATTTCATCGGTGTTATTATTTTCATGAGGAATATTGTCTACTGGTTGCACATTTTCCTGATTATTGATCTGTGGAGACTCAACGGTCTCCTGTGCTCCATTGATAATCTCAACATTCTCGGATGCCATTTTCAAACACTGCCACAAAACAAGGGTTAATTAACATATCACATATTATCCCTATACTTTGACCGACCAATTAAATACTAAATAAACTTAGGTAGGTCATACTAGCGAAGGAATTCCACGTCTCTCCCCTCCTAGTTCTTATCTCACATCTTAGCCAGGGATCATATCCCTAAGTTTTGATACCAACTGTGATGCCCCCAAAATTAGGTATACATCACCCATCTTGAGTCGCCAGATACATGGTACATAATTCAAATACAACTTCATAATACAACTATCGTGTACAATACGACAAAACATAAACTGTGAGTTTGAATACAAATATTGTCTACTAGAGATTATACAAACTCAGAAGGAGTCCTCATTACAATTATTATCACACTATTTCACAGAATAGTGAGGACTACTAATGCACTATCTAGGACCATCACTCCATTCCCCGACTAGTCCCAGCTACGTTCTCATTTCCTGAAGAGAACAGTGAAAGAAAGGGTGAGCTCAACTAGCCCAATAAGAAATATAATGACTAAGATAATGCAGAATAAATTATCATTAGACACCAACAATGTTAAACTCATAAAATACAATAGACACCAAGTTTAACTACAGCGGAACAAGAAATCCATTAAAAGAGTCAAGTAGAGAATAAAATCTACTATCTTTTATGATTTAAAAAGTTTTTCATCACTTTTATAGCTGAGACTCAGCTCAATAAATAATCCATATCATGAAATCATCCCTGCACTACAGGCCAAGGATATTCTTTAGTATCACGACCACGAATTATCCATGCACTACGGGCCAAAGATAATCGTGTTTTCATCAACGGTTCTGATAATGACATAAAACAATTCATTTTTGCTCCCTTGGTCGAAGAGAATCCATAGCCATAATCATACGAAAAATTATCCATCAATGCACTTCGGGCCAATGAGGACTTTTAATTTTCACATCATTTGTAACATTACGGTCATGATTATACCGAATAATCCCTGGTCATAATCATACTAAGTCCATCTATGCACTACAGGCCACAAATGACTTTCAACATAACATAAACATGAGGATGATGACAATGATATAAGAATTCAATAAAACAAGTTCAAGAATTAATTTGTCCAAGAACTACTAATGTCCAAATTGTCAACATGATACTGCTTTGTAGAGTAAAATTCAAGAATGCCCAGAAGAATATTTCCATGAAAAATACTGGATGAAGCGCAAATATCAAGGATATTCCACTAATTTCATGGAGTATAGAAGTCAAAATTTTAATCAACTGAGTATAATACCGAATGGAATAACAAAACATATCACCATGCATGCGGTACTTCGCATAGACGGTTATTCCAACAGAATAATAATAACGGAACCAGGTCAGGTGAAATTCACACTGACAGGATGTTCCAACAGAATAATAAATGCGGAATAATAAATGATGGAACCAGGTCCGGCGTATAGCACAGACAGGATATTCCGACAGAATAATAAAGACGGAATAATAAAAATGAACCAGGTCCGGCGTATAGCACAGATAGGATATTCCGACAGAATAATAAAGACAGAATAATAGAAGAATGTCACCAAGTATAGGGTAGCCCGCGTATACAGGTTATTCCAACAGAACAATAAAGAAATGGAATAACAGAAGTTCTCTTCTTGAATACAAAAGAATAATATCCCTTACCGTAAAATAATACTTGATATAAGAGTAGTGAAGTAGCAGAAAACTTTTCTTCTATTTCTCTATAGTTTCTCTCTCTAGAGTTCAGTGAATTCGTAAGAAAATAATGAAGGAATGAACGTCTATTTATAGGAAAATGGAATGCATAGTAACTAATCCATGAACGGTCCAGATTGATTTACTTTAATCTGACGGCCCATATTTAAAGAAAAATCTTTTAAATAAAATATAATATATTTATTTATATAAAAAGATTTTTACTATGCAAATACTATGCGGGCACTATACAAACACTATGCATAATAAAATATAATATATTCTATTTATAGAATAACTTTAATAAAGTATTCTGTATTATATAAAAAGATTTTACTATGCAAAATACTATGCATAATAGAATATAATATATTCTATTTATAGAATAACTTTAATAAAGTATTCTGTTTTATATAAAAAGATTTTTCTATTTTATTACGTTAATAATACGAATAAAACAAAACTTCTAAATCAACAATAATTGAATCAAATAATGTGAGATACTATGCAGCAACTATTGTAGCATTAATTTAACAAAACTGAGTGACTTCTCACATAAATTTAAATAATCAATATCGTGTGCTACTATGCAACCACGCATATTACTGTACTTTTACTACCGAGTAGTTCAACGGTATCAACGGTAAAACTTCCGCTGTTATTTTCAATAAAATATTTTTGTCGTTTTCTCAATCCGACAATAATTCTGTTGTGGCGTCCACCAATGATTGTACCGTCGTACGGATATTCCCTGACAAAAAGAATATTTCCCGACCAATCGAATATAATATGACAACTTGCATGATTTGTAAAATTTGCAAATTTGAAAATACTACCCACAACTATAACATTATACCAAATCCACACCATAATATAAAAAAATATTTCGAGAAATTTAAATCTTTATCTATAAAATCTGGGATTTTACATAAGTGGTTTTGGCTCTCCAATAAACTCGGGTGGTCCCAGCTCCTTGAACTGTTTAGCGGTGACCGTTTGAGAGTTTCCAGTGTTTCCACCTGTATTTTAAACAGGAGCTGCTCTCGCCTGATGTTGCATGAATTGCATAAAGCCTCTGAACATTCCATCGTTCATCATTTGGTCAAGTGTTGTTGTTTGCATGAGGATTGTCACCTTCCTGATGCACATTATTCTGATTGTTGATATGTGGAGACTCAACGGTATCCTGTGCTCCATTGCTAATCTCAACATTCTCGGATGTCATTTTCAGATACTGCCACAAAACAAGGGTTAATTGACATGCAACATATTATCCTTAAAATCTGATCGACCAATTAAATACCAAATAAACTTAGGTAGGTCATACTAGCGAAGGAATTCCACGTCTCTCCCCTCCTAGTTCTAGTCTCACATCTTAGCCATGGATCATATCCCTAAGCTTTGATACCAACTGTGATGCCCCCAAAATAGGTATACATCACCTATTCTGAGTCGCCAAATACATGGTACAGAATACAAATACAACTTAATTATACAACTGTCGTGCAAAGTACGACAAAACATAAGCTGTGAGTTTTAATACAAATATTGTCGTCTAGACAATATACAAACTCAAATTCAATATTATTACATTTATTTTCCCACTATTTCACTGAATAGTGAGGACAACTAATGCTATCATCTGGTCCGTCACTCCGTTCCCCGACTAGTCCCTGCTACATTCTCATTTCCTGAAGAGAACAATGAAAGTAAAAGGGTGAGCTCAACTAGCCCAATAGGAAATATTATGACTAAAATAATACAGAATATATTATCGTTAGCCTTCAACAGTGTTAAACTAATATAATGTAACAACCATCAAGCTTAACTACAGCGGAACAAGTAATCCATTAAAAGAGTCAAGTAGGGAATAAAATCTATTATCTTTTATGATTTAAAAGGTTTTTTATCACTTTTATCGCTGGGACTCAGCTTAATAAATAATCCACATCATCGAATCACCCCTGCACTACGGCCAATGATATTCTTTAGTATCACGACTATGACGCCCCCAAAATAGGTATACATCACCTATTCTGAGTCGTCAAATACATGGTACAGAATACAAATACAACTTAATTATACAACTGTCGTGTAAAGTACGACAAAACATAAGCTGTGAGTTTTAATACAAATATTGTCGTCTAGACAATATTCAAACTCAAATTTAATATTATTACATTTATTTTCCACTATTTCACTGAATAGTGAGGACTACTAATGCTATCATCTGGTCCGTCACTCCGTTCCCTGACTAGTCCCTGCTACGTTCTCATTTCTTGAAGAGAACAATAAAAGTAAAAGGGTGAGATCAACTAGCCCAGTAGGAAATATTATGACTAAGATAATGAATAATATATTATCATTAACCTTCAACAGTGTTAAACTGATACAATATAACAACCATCAAGTTTAACTGCAGCGGAACAAGCAATCCATTAAAAGAGTCAAGTAGAGAATAAAATCTACTATCTTTTATGATTTAGAAGGTTTTTCATCACTTTTATCGCTGGGACTCAGCTTAATAAATAATCCACATCATCGAATCACCCCTGCACTACGGCCAAGGATATTCTTTAGTATCACGACCACTAATTATCCATAAACTACGGGCCAAGAATATTTGTGTATTCAATAACGGTAATGATCATGCCAACAACTGTCCATCAATGCACTACAGGCCAATGAAGGACTTTTAACACATCATTTGTAACATTACGGTCATGATTACACCGAATAATCCCTGGTCATAATCATACCAAGTCCATCTATGCACTATAGGCCACAGATGACTTTCAACAAAATATAAATATGAGGATGATGACAATGATATAAGAATTAAATAAAACAAGTTCAAGAATTATTTTATCCAGGAACTAATAACGTCCAAATTGTCAACATGATACTGATTTGTAGAGTAAAATTCAAGAATGCTCAGAAGAATATTTCTATGAAAAGATACTGGATGAAACATAACCAACTGAGTATAATAAGGAATGGAATAACAAAAGAAATCACCATGCATGCGATAAACTGCACAGGCAGGTTATTCCAACAGAATAATAAATAACGGAATCAGGTCCGACGTAAAACGCACAGACATGATATTCCAACAGAATAATAAAGACGGAATCAGGTCCGGTGTAAAACGCACATACAGGATATTCCAACAGAATAATAAAGACGGAACCAGGTCCGGCGTAGAATGCACAGACAGGATGTTCCAACAGAATAATAAAGACAGAACCAGGTCCGGCGTAGAACGCACAGACATGATGTTCCAACAGAATGATAAAGAATGGAACAACATAAGAATTTCTCCAAGTATAGGGTAGCCCTACGTATACAGGTTATTCCAACAGAATAATAAAGAATGGAATAACAGAAGTTCTCTTCATAGATAAGAAAGAAATAATACTCCCTACCTTTAGAAAAACTAGATACTGGAATAGTGAGGTAGCAGACTTCTCTTCTTCTTTCTATAATTTTTCTATATAATAATCGCTCTAAAGCTTTTGTGAATTGGTGAGAAATGAAGGAAGAATGAACTTCTATTTATAGAAAAATATAGTTTCGATAATTGCATGTTTTTGAGCTCAAAAAATTTCTGTACAATTCCTCTAACTTTTCCTTTATTTTTAATTTAGTCATGGAAGTATTATCAAACTTGAACCACCTCCCCTAATAGTAAATAATGTGATTCAATAGTAAATTATATGAATCAATAGTTCTAGACATGTGAAAATACGAATTACAGTATAGTAGCTCCATCTATACCTTCATTTTTAACGTAGTCATGCAAGTATTATCAATCTTGCACCAACTCCCCTAATAGTAACAAGAATGTGAAACAATAGTATACACATTTGAATAAATAGTTATAATCATGTGAAATAATAGCAATCAATTGCTCATTTATTCGGTTAAATATCCGATTGGCCAATATAACCTCCAGACATCAATTATTATCAAAATAATTGTCGATTTTCACTAACACAAATAATTCCAACACAATGAAACCATTTTTATCAAAAATATAAATTTTTAAAATTTGAAGTTTGACTTTCCCCCCGAAAAAGTCAACTGTTGACTTTTTGACCAAATAGTGAATTTCGGAAAATTTTGTGTTTATCGACTATTTTTTACTAATTTCATTGTTCCGGACTCAAATATTACGTCCACGTCTCCAAATTCAACTCCGAACACAACTACAATTTTAATAACATTCATCATTAATATTATAACTCACAATATTTATCAACCAGGTCGTTCCCAATAAAGAGAGGGCTTTCCAATAAGGATTTCTCCCTATTGGCGCTCAATTAGGTGACGAAACCTCTCATTGATAGAACTTCTAGACATTATAAATATTGCAATTTAATAATATGAATAACTTTGTTGTCTCAATTATTGATTTAATAAAATAACATATTATGCAGATGATACTATGACAATAATCGAATAAATAATATGAGAGATATGATACAACAATTACTGTAGCAATAATTGAGTATAACTGAGTGACTTCTCACATAAGCATCAATAATCAATACAGTGTGCTACTATGCAACCACACGTATTACTGTATTTTTACAACCGGATAGTTCAACAGTTAACGGTAAAACTTCCGCCGTTATTTTCATAAAGTATTTTTATCGTTTTCTCAATCCGACAATAATTCCGTTGTGGGGGGTTCACCAATGATTATGCTGTTGTATGAATATTCTCTGTTAAAATGAATATTCCCCGACCAATTGAATATTATATAACAACTTGTTTACTTTGCAAAATTTGTAAATATTACCCACAACTATAACATTATATCAAATCCACACCATAATATTCAAAAATATATTTCGAGAAAAATTTAATCTTTATTCAAAAAGTTGGGGTCTTACAACCTCTCATTCTTATGAAATTTTGTCCTCGAAATTAGGGTGCGTACCTGGTATGTCGAAGAGGTGAGGATACTTTGATTTCATTTCAGATTCTAACTCCCTGGTTATTTCCTCAGCATCGTGGTTTCTCCACAAAACTTTGACTTGAGGTATAACCTTGGAGCGTAGAATATGTTCCTTCTTATCCAAGATTTTAACAGGAACCTCTTCATACGTTAAATCTTCCTCTATTTCGTCCGGTTCTAACTCAATAATGTGGTTCGGGTCTTTCACATATTTACGTAACATGGGATATGTGAAAAACGTTATGAACACGAGACATACTTGGCGGTAACGCAAGTCTATAGGCCACAGTTCCTACTCGATCGAGGACTAAAAATGGGCCAATAAATCGAGGATTGAGCTTTTCTCTCTTTCCAAATCTTGTAACTCCTTTCCATGGAGTAACACGTAACAACACATGATCTCCAATATCGAATTCTACGTCCTTTCGATGAAGATCAGCATAACTCTTTTGTCGATCTTGTGAGGTTTTTATACGTTGTCGGAGCATTTGAATCTTTTCCGTAGTCATACGTACCAACTATGGTCCCAACAACGTTGCTTCACCCACCTCATCCCAGCATACTAGAGAACGACACTTTCTTCCATACAACGCCTCGAATGGAGCCATGCCAATACTTGTTTGATAACTGTTGTTGTAGGAAAACTCCACCAATGGTAGGAACTTATCCCAACTTCCCTTGAAGTCAAGGACACATAGTCTTAATAGATCTTCAAGAGTTTAAATCGTCATCTCTGACTGCTCGTCCGTCTGAGGATGATATGCCAAGCTAATCGTAAATTCGTGCCCATAGCTTTTTGCAAACTAACCCAAAATCTTGAAGTGAATCTTAGGTCTCGATAAGAAACTATGGATACTGGTATACCATGTAATCTTACAACCTCGTTTATGTACATACGAGCAAGACGTTCAAGTGTATAAGTTTCTCGTATAGGTAAGAAATGAGCAGACTTGGTCAATCTATCAACAATGACCCAAATCACATCTATGCCTTGAGAAACTTTGGGAAGACCGGTAACGAAATCCATGGTAATGTATTCCTACTTCCATTCTGGAATTTTAAGTGGTTGCAATGGACCTTTTGGTACTTGATGCTCCGTTTTAACTCATTGACAAATTAGACACCTAGAGATAAATAGCGCTATCTCTCTCTTCATATTGCTCCACCAAAATGTATGACGAAGATCACGATACATTTTGGTACTCCCAAGATGGATTACAAACGGTGTGTTGTGCGACTCCATCATGATTTTATACTTTAAATCAGGGTCGTTAGGAACAAAAATTCTTGAGTTGACTCGAAATATTCCTTCTTCATCGATTCTTGCTTCCGGCATAGCACCTTCTTGCACTTTCTTCTTCATACGCATCAGCTCCGGATCTGTAACTTAAGCAGCTTTAATTTTATCAATTAAAGTCGGTTCTACTCATATATTTTCCATCATCGCGTGGGTCCCTGGAGTCTTTATCTCTATCTCCATCCTTTGCAAGTCATACAAAATGGGCCTTTGCGTTGACAATATTGCACTCGTACCCGCATATGATCTTCTACTCAATGCGTCAGCTACCACATTCGCTTTTCCAGGATGGTATTGGATGGTATGATCATAATCTTTCAACAGTTCAAGCCAACGTCGTTGTCGCATGTTAAGTTCCTTTTGAGTAAAGAAATATTTGAGGCTTTTATGATCAGTAAAGATCTCCACTTTCTCCCCATACAAGTAATGCCTCCAAATTTTAAGTGCTGAAGACAACAAGCTGCTAACTCTAGGTCATGAGTAGGATAATTCCTCTCATATTCTTTGAGTTGTCGTGAGGCATAGGCTATGACTTTCCCATGTTGCATGAGAACACATCCTAACCCTTTGCCCGAAGCATCACTGTAGATGACAAATTCCTTCAAACCAGATACTATTGTCAGAACAGGTGCTGAAATGAGTCTCCTCTTGAGTTCATGAAAACTCTTCTCACATTCCTCGTTCCAACCGAACTTTGTATCTTTCCGAGTCAGCTAAGTTAGTGGAGTAACGATTTGAGAAAACCCTTCTACGAATCTCCGATAATAACCAGCTAAGCCGAGAAAGCTACGTACTTCGATCACTGATTTAGGTTGCTCCCAGCTTTGAATAGCTTCAATCTTTGCTGGGCCAACAGATATTCCATGACTTGATACCACGTGCCCAAGAAATGCTACTTCATCAAGCCAGAACTCGCATTTCTTCAACTTGGAATAAAGCTTATATTCACGAAGTTTTTGGAGTATTAGCCTCAAGTGTTGCTCATGATCTTCACAGCTTTTGGAATAAATAAGGATGTCATCAATAAAGACGACCACAAAGTGATCTAAATATTCCTTGAATACTCGGTTCATCATATCCATGAAGGCAGCAGGAGCATTAGTCAATCCAAAGGACATGACTAGGAATTCATAATGCCTGTACCGAGTTTTGAAGGCAGTCTTTGGAATATCCTCAGTTTTAACCTTCAACTGATGATATCCAGAACGAAGATCGATCTTTGAAAAAAATTATGCTCCTTGTAACTGATCAAACAGGTCATCAATACGTGGTAATGGGTACCTATTTTTTGATGGTGACATGATTCAACTCCCGATAATCAATACAAAGTCGCATACTCCCATCTTTCTTTTTCACGAATAGAATAGGAGCACCCCAAGGAGATGTAATAGGACGAATGAAACCAATGTCTAACAATTCTTGCAATTAGGTCTTTAACTCCTGAAGTTCAATAGGAGCCATTCGATATGGGGCTTTGGAAATGGGTTTTGCATCAGGTTCAAGGTCTATACAAAATTTAACTTCACGCTCTGGGGGTAGGCCAGGAAGTTCTTCAGGGAATACATCAGGAAATTTATTAACAATAGAAATATCCTTCAAATCTGACGTATTTTTGTTTAAATCCGTGACATGAGCTAAGAAAGCTTGACATCCATTTTTCAATAAACGAATAGCTTTATGGCTTGAGATGACCGTGATTGATTTTAATGGTTTGGTCGCTTGAATTCACATAATAGGTTTATTAGGAATATGAAAGCTAACAACCTTACGAAAACAATCAATTTTAGCATGATGAGTAGTTAACCAATCAATCCCTAGAATCACGTCAAATGCAAGTATTTTTAAGGAGATAAGATCAATATGTAACGTGCGGTTACCGATTTGAATCAAACAAGACTTATAAACAGTGGATGTAATGAAGGTTTCTCCTAATGGAGTTTCAACAGATAAGTCAAAGTCTAATTTCTCCGGAGTCAAATTTAAACGTTGAGCGCAAGTAGGAGAAATAAAAGAATGGGTAGAACCGGTATCAAATAAGGTATAAACTTCACTAGAGTTTATGATAAGCTTACCCATGATAACCTCGTTCGGTTTCCTTGCTTTCTGGGAGGTCACAACAAACGCTCTCCCTTTCACTACCGGCTTTGACTTTTCTGGGACTGCCTTTGGTGCCTCCATCCTAGCTAAATTTGTCTTCGATGAACGACAAAATCGAGCTAAGTGACCTTCTCTTCCACAATTATAACATTCTTTGGACGACATCACGCAGTTTGGACTGATGTGTCCCTCCCCTCTTGCATTTGAAGCATATGATAGGTGGTCGTTCTTCTTCCTTAACAACGGGTGCTGGTGCTGACATCTATCCATCATTGTTGAATCTCCTTTTCTTGAAATGTTCATTTTTATTGTCTTGGCTATGATTACCACCGAAGTGGTTACCAATTCTGGCATATTGATTCCCTCCATGTTTGTTGTCACCGCTTCGATGACTGTTACCACTGGTATTTTCATTCTGCCGGCTGCTTTCTCTTGGTTGCGTTGACTCGTTATCGCGCTCCAATAACTGAACCCTATTTACAACATCTGAATACAAACACAATTTATGAGAAATAAGATATTGTCGTATCTCCGGTTTCAAACCTCTTAAAAACATTCGGGTCATTCGCTCCTCATTATCAACCAAATGGGATGCAAACCGGGATAACTCCGCAAATTTAGCCTCGTATTGCGACACGGTCATATTGTTTTGTTCCAACTTGATAAACTCCACCTCCTTCATGTGTCGAATACTTTCGGGAAAGTACTTGTCATTGAACAACTCTTGGAACTTCTCCCAAGACATGTTGAGTGCGTCAGGCTGGGTACGTTTTACAGATTCCCACCAGTAATCTGCTTCTTCACGCAACATGAAGGTGGTGAAAGGAACCTTTTGCTCCTCAGAGCATCCCAAGAAATCAAATATCTTGGTGATCTTCTTTATCCATGCTTCAGCCTTAAGTGGTTTTGGCTCTCCAATAAACTCCGGTGGTTCCAGCTCCTTGAACTGTTTAGCGATAACCGTCCGAGAGTTTCCAGTGTTTCCACCTACATTTTGGACAGAAGCCGCTCTCGCCTGATGTTGCATGAATTGCATAAAGTCTCTGAACATTCCATCGTTCATCATTTGGTCAGTGTTGTTGTTTGCATGAAGATTGTCGCCTTCCTGATGCACATTATTCTGATTGTTGATCTGTGGAGACTCAACGATTTCTTGTGCTCCATTGCTATTCTCAATATTCTCGGATGCCATTTTCAAATATTGCCACAAAACAAGGGTTAATTGACATTCAACATATTATACATATACTCTGACCAACCAATTAAATACCAAATAAACTTAGGTAGGTCATACTAGCGAAGGAATTCCCCGTCTCTCCCCTCCTAGTTCTAGTCTTACATCTTAGCCAGGGATCATATCCCTAAGCTTTGATACCAACTGTGACGCCCACAAAATAGGTATACATCACCTATTCTGAGTCGTCAAATACATGGTACAGAATACAAATACAACTTAATTATACAACTGTCGTGTAAAGTATGACAAAACATAAGCTGTGAGTTTTAATACAAATATTGTCGTCTAGACAATATTCAAACTCAAATTCAATATTATTACATTTATTTTCCACTATTTCATCTTAATAATGAGGACTACTAATGCTATCATCTGGTCCATCACTCCATTCCCCGACTATTCCCTGCTACGTTCTCATTTCCTGAAGAGAACAATAAAAGTAAAAGGGTGAGCTCAACTAGCCCAGTAAGAAATATTATGACTGAGATAATGCATAATATATTATCGTTAACCTTCAACAGTGTTAAACTGATACAATATAACAACCATCAAGTTTAACTGCAGCAGAACAAGCAATCCATTAAAAGAGTCAAGTAGAGAATAAAATCTACTATCTTTTATGATTTAGAAGGTTTTTCATCACTTTTATCGCTGGGACTCAGCTTAATAACTAATCCACATCATCGAATCACCTCTGCACTACGGCTAAGGATATTCTTTAGTATCACGACCACAATTATCCATGCACTACGGGCCAAGAATATTTGTGTATTCAATAATGGTCATGATCATGCCAACAACTGTCCATCAATGCACTACAGGCCAATGAGGACTTTTACCACATCATTTGTAACATTACGGTCATGATTACACCGAATAATCCCTGGTCATAATCATACCAAGTCCATCTATGCACTATAGGCCACAGATTGACTTTCAACAAAATATAAACATGAGGATGATGACAATGATATAAGAATTCAATCAAACAAGTTCAAGAATTATTTTATCCAGGTACTAATAACGTCCAAATTGTCAACATGATACTCTTTGTAGAGTAAAATTCAAGAATGATCAGAATAATATTTCCATGAAAAGATACTGGATGAAGCGCAAATATCAAGGATATTCCACTAATTTCATGGAGTATAGAAGTCAAAACTTTAACCAACTGAGTATAATAAGGAATGGAATAACAAAAGAAATCACCAGGCATGCGATAGACCGCACAGGTAGGTTATTCCAACAGAATAATAAATAACAGAATCAGGTCCGGCGTAAAACGCACAGACATGATATTCCAATAGAATAATAAAGACGGAATCAGGTCCGGCGTAAAACACACAGACGGGATATTCCAACAGAATAATAAAGACGGAACCAGGTCCGGCGTAGAACGCACAGACAAATGTTCAACAGAATAATAAAGACGGAACCAGGTCCGGCGTAGAACGCACAGACAGGATGTTCCAACAGAATGATAAAGAATGGAGCAACAGAAGAATTTCACCAAATATAGGGTAGCCCGCGTATACAGGTGATTCCAACAGAATAATAAAGAATAGAATAACAGAAGTTCTCTTCATAGATAAGAAAGAAATAATACTCCCTACCTTTAGAAAAACTGGATACTGGAATAGTGAGGTAGCATACTTCTCTTCTTCTTTCTATAATTTTTCTCTATAATAATCGCTCTAAAGCTTTTTTGTGAATTGGTGAGAAATAAAGGAAAATGAGCTTCTATTTATAAAAAAATATAGTTTCGATAATTGCACGTTTTGGGGCTCAAAAAATTTCAGTACAATACCTCCAACTTTTCCTTTATTTTTAATTTAGTCATGGAAGTATTATCAAACTTGCACCACCTCCCCTAATAGTAAATAATGTGATTCAATAGTAAATTATGTGAATCAATAGTTCTAGACATGTGAAAATACGAATTACAGTATAATACCTCCATCTATACCTCAATTTTTAATTTAGTCATGCAAGTGTTATCAATCTTACACCAACTCCCCTAATAGTAACAAGAATGTGAAAAAATAGTATACACATGTGAACAAATAGTTATAATCATATGAAATAATAGCAATCAATTACTCATTTATCTGGTTAAATACCTGTTTGGTCAATATAACCTCCAGACACCAATTATTATCGAAATAATTGTCGATTTTCACTAACACAAATAATTTCAACATAATGAAACCATTTTTATAAAAAATATAAATTTTGAAATTTCGAAGTTTGACTTTTCCCAAAAAAGTCAACTGTTGACTTTTTGACCAAATAGTGAATTCCGGAAAATTTTGTGTTTATAGACTATTTTTACTAATTTCATCGTTCCGGACTCAAATATCACGTCCGTGTCTCCAAATTCAACTCCGAACACAACTAAAATTTTAATAACATTCATCATTAATATTATAACTTATAGTATTTATCAACAAGGTCATTCCCAGGAAAGTGGGGGCTTTCCAATAAAGATTTCTCCCTATTGGCTCCCAATTAGGTGACCAAACCTCTCCTTGACAGAATTTCTAGACATTGTAAATATTGTAATTTAATAATATGAATAACTTTGTCGTCTCAATTATTGATTTAATAAAATAACATATTATGCAGATGATACTATGACAATAATCGAACTAATAATATAAGAGATATGATGCAACAATTACTGTAGCAATAATTGAGTACAACTGAGTGACTTTTCACGTAAGCATCAATAATCAATACCGTGTGCTACTATGCAACCACGCGTATTACTGTATTTTTACTACCGGGTAGTTCAACAGTTAACGGTAAAACTTCCGCCATTATTTTCATAAAGTATTTTTTTCGTTTTCTCAATCCGACAATAATTTCGTTGCGGGGGGTCCACCAATGATTGTGTCGTTGTATTTCATAAAGTATTTTTTTCGTTTTCTCAATCCGACAATAATTTCGTTGCGGGGGGTCCACCAATGATTGTGTCGTTGTACGAATATTCCCTGTTAAAACGAATATTCCCCGACCAATCGAATATTATATAACAACTTGCGTACTTTGCAAAATTTGTTAATATTACCCACAACTATAACATTATATCAAATCCACACCATAATATTCAAAAATATATTTCGAGAAAAATTTAATCTTTATTTAAAAAGTTGGGGTCTTACAACGATCACAATTATCCATGCAATACGGGCCAAGAATATTTGTGTATTCATTAATGGTCATGATCATGCCAACAACTGTCCATCAATGCACTACGGGCCAATGAGGACTTTTACCACATCATTTGTAACATTACGGTCATGATTACATCGAATAATCCCTGGTCATAATCATACCAAGTCCATCTATGCACTACAAGCCACAGATGACTTTCAAAAAAAAATATAAACATGAGGATGATGGCAATGATATAAGAATTCAATAAAACATGTTCAAGAATTAATTTATATAGGAACTAATAATGTCCAAATGGTCAACATGATTCTGCTTTGTAGAGTAAAATTCAAGAATGCTCAGAAAAATATTTCCATGAAAAGATACTGGATGAAGCGCATATATCAATGATATTCCACTAATTTCATAGAGTATAGAAGTCAAAACTTTAACCAACTGAGTATAACAAGGAATGGAATAACAAAAGAAATCACCAGGCATGCGATAGACCGCACATGCAGGTTATTCCAACAGAATAATAAATAACAGAATTAGGTCCGATATAAAACGCACAGATAGGATATTCCAACAGAATAATAAAGACGGAATCAGGTCCGACGTAAAATGCACAGACATGATATTCCAACAGAATAATAAAGACGGAACCAGGTCCGGCACAGAACGCACAGACAGGATGTTCCAACAGAATGATAAATAATGGAACCAGGTCCGGCGTAAACGCACAAACAGGATGTTCCAACAGAATGATAAAGAATGGAATAACAGAAGAATTTCACCAAGTATAGGGTAGCCCGCGTATACAGGTTATTCCAATAGAATAATAAAGAATGGAATAACAGAAGTTCTCTTCATGGATAAGAAAGAAATAATACTCCCTACGAGTACAACAAATAATATTCCCTACCTTGGAAAAACTGGATACTGGAATAGTGAGGTAGCAGACTTCTCTTCTTCTTTCTCTCTATAATTTCTCTCTATAATAATTGCTCTAAAGCTTTTGTGAATTGGTGAGAAATGAAGGAAGAATGATTTTCTATTTATAGGAAAATATAGTTTCGATAATTGCACATTATGCGGCTCGAAAAATTACAGTACAATACCTCCAACTTTTCTTTTATTTTTAATTTAGTCCTGTAAGTATTATCAAACTTGCACCACCTCCCCTAATAGTAAATAATGTGAATCAATAGTTCAATCATGTGAATCAATAGTATAATCATGTGAAAAATATGAATTACAGTATAGTACCTCCATCTATACCTCCATTTTTAACTTAGTCATGCAAGTATTATCAATCTTGCACCAACTCCCCTAATAGTAAATAATGTGATTCAATAGTACACACATGTGAACAAATAGTTATATAAACATGTGAATTAGTAGCAATTAATTGCTCATTTATCCGATAAATTACCCGATTTATCAATATAACCCTTAGACATCAATTATCATCGGAACAGATGTCGATTTCCATTAACACTAATAATTCCAACACAATGGAACTATCAAAATTCATTTTTAATCAACAAAACTTATTCATCATTAATATTATAACTCACAATATTTAACAACCAGGTCATTCCCAGGAAAGAGGGGGCTTTCCGATAAGGATTTCTCCTTATTGTCGCGCAATTAGGTGACCAAACCTCTCTTTGACAGAACTTCTAGACATTGTCAATATTGCAAATAATAATAGGGAAAAGGGTCAAAAAAGCCCCTGATGTTTACCCCGATGTCCCACTTGCACCCTAAACTAATTTTTTTTCCAAAAGTACCCTTAACGTTACATTTTTGGGTCGCTTGTGCCCCTGCCGTTAACAGAATACAAACAGTGTTAAAATCTGATGACGTGGCAAGCTTAATTATAAAATATATTTTAAATAAAACAATTTATATCATTTAATCAAAACAAAAAATGCTAAAATTCAAAACAGATTTGTTTAAAAAAACATAATTTTTAAAAAAATAGAATTTTTTTAAAAACAAACTTTTTTTAAAAAAAACGAAACTTTTTTGAAAGCATTTTTTTTTTAAAAAAAATATATAATTTTTTAAAAATAGCTTTTAAAAAAACAATTTTTTTTAAAAACAAATTTTTTTTAAAAAAATAGAATTTTTTAAAAAACAAACTTTTTTTAAAAAATGAAAGCAGATTTTTTTAAAAAAAATAGAATTTGCTTAAAAACAACCTTTTTTTAGAAAACGAAAACAATTTTTTTTAAAACAAACTTTAAAAAAATCGGAATTTTTTTAAAAATAGTTTTTTTAAAAAAAATAGAATTTTTAAAAACAGCTTTTTTTAAAAAAACAGAATTTTTTAAAAACAAATTATTTTTAAAAAAACTGTTTTTTTTTAAAAATAGAATTTTTTTAAAAACAAACTTTTTAAAAAACCGTAACTTTTTAAAAGCAGATTTTTTTTAAAAAAATAGAATTTTTTAAAAAACATATTTTTAAAAAAAAAAGGGAACTATTTTAAAAACAGTTTTTTTTAAAAAAAACAGAATTTTAGTATAATAGAAATTTTTTAAAAAAGTCTTTTTTAAAAAATAGATTTTTTAAAAAAAAACAGAATGTTAGTATTTTAGTATTTTTTAATTTGATTTTTTTTAGTATTTTAGTATTTTTTTAATTAGTATTTTAGTACTAAAATACTAATTAAAAAATAATACTAAAATACTAATTAAAAAATAATACTAAAAATACTAAAAAATTCTGTTTTTAAAAATTCTATTTTTTTAAAAAAAACTCCTTTTAAAAAAGTTTCGTTTTGTTTAAAGTTTGTTTTTAAAAAAAATTATTTTTTTAAAAAAAATCTGTTTTCGTTTTCTAAAAAAAGGTTGTTTTTAAGCAAATTCTATTTTTTTTAAAAAGCTGCTTTCATTTTTTTTAAAAAGTTTGTTTTTTAAAAAATTCTATTTTTTAAAAATTATGTTTTTTTAAAAAAAATTATTTTTAAAAAATTATTTTTTTAAAAGCTATTTTTTAAAAATTCTATATTTTTTTAAAAAAAAAGACTTCTTTTAAAAAAGTTCCGTTTTTTTTAAAAAGTTTGTTTTTAAATAAATTCTATTTTTTAAAAAATTACGTTTTTTTAAACAAATCTGTTTTTAATTTTTTTGTAAATATGTTATGCTTTTTTTATTTTAAATTTTAGTATTTTTTGTTTTGATTAAATGATATATATTGTTTTATTTAAAATATATTTTATAATTAAGCCTGCCACGTCATCAGATTTTAACACCGTTTGTATTCTGTTAACGGCAGGGGTACAAGCGACCCAAAAATGTAACGTTAAGGGTACTTTTGGAAAAAAAAATTAGTTTAGGGTGCAAGTGAGACATCGGGGTAAACATCAGGGGCTTTTTGACCCTTTTCCCAATAATAATATGAATAACTTTGTCATCTCAATTATTGATTTAATAATATAATATATTATGCAAATGATACTGTGACAATAATTGAATCAATAATATGAGAGATATGATGCAGCAATTACTGTAGCAATAATTAAGTATAACTGAGTGACTTCTCACGTAAGCATCAATAATTAATACCGTATGTTACTATGCAACCACGCGTATTACTGTACTTTTAACACCGGGTGTTTCAGTTGGAGGCCAATGAGGACTTTTACCACATCATTCGTCACATTGTGGTCATGATTATACTTAATAATCTCTGGTCATAATCATACCAAGTCCATCTATGCACACAAGCCAAAGATGACTTTCAACATAATATAAGCATGAGGATGATGATAATTCAATAAAACAGGTTCAAGAATAAATTTTAAAGATTTATAAGTTAATTTATCCTGAACTCAATAACGTCCAAGTTGTCAACTTGATACTTCTTTGTGAAGTAAAATTCAAGAATGCTCAGAAGAATATTTCCATGAAAAGATACTGGATGAAGCGCAAATATCAAGGATATTCCACCAATTTCATGGAGTATAGAAGTCAAAGCTTTAACCAATTGAGTATAATAGAATATATGAAAATGCAAATGAATTTTCACCCGCTATGCGGTAATCCACGTATACAGATCATTTCCACAATTTAATAAGGAATGAATACACATGATCATTCACCATGCATGTGGTAATCCACATAGATAGGTTATTCCAACAGAATAACAAAGAATGGAATAACAGAAGGATTCACCATGTGTGCAATAAACTGCACCGACACGTTATTCGCAACAAAATAATAAATAATGGAACCAGGTCTGGCGTAAACGCTCAGACAGGATATTCCAACGGAATAATAAA
Organism: Panax japonicus; assembly: GCA_020205505.1. Lineage (NCBI taxonomy): Eukaryota > Viridiplantae > Streptophyta > Magnoliopsida > Apiales > Araliaceae > Panax > Panax japonicus. The sequence goes on from CM035097.1 coordinate 12,385,936, forward strand.
TAATGGAACCAGGTCCGGCGTAAACGCACAGACATGATATTCCGACAGAATGATAAATAATGGAACCAGGTCTGGCGTAAACGCACAGACATGATATTCCGACAGAATAATAAAGAACGGAATATTAGAAGAATTTTACCATGTATGCGGTACTTCGCATAAATAGGTTATTCCAACAGAATAATAAGAATGGAATAACAGAAGAATTTCACCAAGTATAGGGTATCCCGCGTATACAGGTTATTCCAACAGAATAATAAAGAATGGAATAACATAAGTTCTCTTCATGAATAAGAAAGAAAGAATAACCCTTACGAGTACAACAAATAATATCCCCTACCTTAGAAAAACTGAATACTGAAGTAGTGAAGTAGTAGAATACTTTTGTTCTTTCTCTCTATAGTTTCTCTCTCTAGAGTTTCAGTGAAATTGTAAGAAATAATGAAGGAATGAACTTCTATTTATGGGAGAATGGACTGAATAATAACTAATTCATGAACGGTCCAGATTGATTTACTTTTAAAGAAATATAACTCATGAATAGTAATGTAAGTAAATATAATTCATGAACGGACCGAAAAGAAATATATCTTACGGGTGAATAGTACCCCGTGAATAGTAACTCGTGAATAGTAACTCGTGAATAGTAACTCATGAATAGTAATTCGTGAATAGTAACTCATGAATAATAACTTGTGAATAGTAACTCATGAATAGTAACTCGTGAATAGTAATTCGTGAATAGTACTCTGACACAAAAAGTGCCGTGAATACCCGATTGAACAATATAACCTCTAGACATCAATTATTATCGAAACAAATGTCGATTTCCACTAACATAAATAATTCCAACACAATAGAACTATAAAATTCATCTTTAATCAACACGAACTTATTCATCATTAATATTATAATTCATAATATTTAGCAACCAGGTCGTTCCCGGGAAAGAGGGGGCTTTTCGATAAGGATTTCTCCTTATTGGCGCGCAATTAGGTGACCAAACCTCTCATTGACAGAACTTCTTGACATTATTAATATTGTAAATAATAATATGAATAACTTTACCGTCTCAATTATTGATTTAATAATATATCATATAATGTAGATGATACTGTAACAATAATTGAATCAATAATATGAGAGATATGATGCAGCAGTTACTGTAGCAATAATTGAGTATAACTAAGTGAATTCTCACGTAAGCATCAATAATCAATACCGTGTGCTACTATACAACCACGCGTATTATTGTACTTTTACTATCGGGTAGTTCAACAGTTTTAACGGTAACACCTCCGCCATTATTTTTATAGAAAGATAATTTTGTCGTTTTCTAACTACGACAATACTTCCGTTGTGAGGTCCACCAATGATTGTGCCATCGTTCAATATTCCATGTTAAAATGAATATTCCCCGACCAATCGAATATTATATAACCACTTGCTTACTTTGTAAAATTTATAAATACTATTCATAACTATAACATTATATCAAATCCACACTATAATATTCAAAAATATATTTCGAAAAATTATATATTTATACATAAAATCTGGGGTATCACATATTTGGCGACTCATGTGACGTCCCCAAAATAGGTCCACACGGACCCATTCTGAGTCGCCAGATATCAGCACTATAAAAATCAAATATAAACTTCATTTATACAACTGTTGAATTGTCGTGTAGAGTACGACAACAGATAAGCTGTGAGTTTTAATACAAATAAATATAACTTTCGTGGTGCCTTAACCACAAGACCTTACAATGCTACCTTACATAAAGGTACATGCAATAATTGTATTAGAAATTAAAATCTTTGAAAAATACTCAAGGAAACCTTCGTACATTGGAGACCATGCGTCTAGGTTATGATAGATATCATACGTCCACAAAATTATCCCTGGTTGACCCAAAAGTTCCCAAAGAAAAACAAGAAGATTACTATCATCTTCTTTCTAATGGTGAGTCTTCTTATGACATATAATTATCTCCGTTGTCTCCAAGTGCAAATTATATTTCAAATATACTCCAAGATCATATAGGTAGTGCTCGTAGATATACTCAGCAAGTGGATGTGCACAACCATGTCTTATGATAACACGAGGTTGTATGTCATTAGAAATCTTGTATGATAGTGGCAAAACACCCTTCCAAAGTTGGGTTCACCTCACCCTATTCGGTTCACCAAAATTAAATATCAAATGACGTATACAGTACGACAAAATTATCTAAATTTCTCAACAAAAATTATTTCCATACTATTTAGTGAGAACCTCAACAGCTATAGACCACCGTTCTATTCCCCTGTTATCCCCACTCGACCCAGCTACACTCTTATTACCTGAAAGGAATTGTGAAGCAGAAGGGTGACCACAACTAGCCCGATAAAGAATATCATGACTAAAGATAATTTACATCATCAATAGCCTTCATCAATAATAAATCAGAGATTTAGAATATATGGTAGATGATAAAACTTTTCAACCATAGTTGCAGCGGAACGAGAAATCCATTAGAAGAGTCAAATAGACCATCAGGTCTATTATCTTCTCCATGTTAAAAGTTCACCAATAATGTTTTATCCCTGTAACATCAATCAACAATTCTGTCCACAATCATATGAATAACTCGTAATCATAATTGTGATTTTAAATTCCTCTTCACACTCGGGATGAAAATAAGTTTTACCACCTATCTTTACCTGAAACATCAAAAGTCATGGTTATACCAAATCACAATTCCTGCTCATAATCATACTAATAAATTCATCTTTGCACTACGGCCAAAGATATTCATTAACAATTCATCTTTGCACTACAAGCCAAAAACATACAACTGTATTTTAGAATATTCAAGTAGATCATGATATCTACTATCTTCTACAAATTAAAAGTGTATAACCAATATTTTATCGCTGAGAGTCAGCTTAATAAATAATCCACATCATTGAATTATCTATGCATTACGGCCAATGATATTCGTTAGTATCACATCTATGAATTATCCATGCACTACGACCAATGATATTCATTATTAACACATCCATGAATTAATATTTCATCGCTGAGACTCAGCTCAATAATTAATCCACATCATCGAATCATCCCTGCACTACAGGCCAAGGATATTCATTAGTATCATGACCACGAATTATCCATGCACTACGGGCCAAGGATATTCGTGTTATCATCAACGGTACTGATCATGCCATAACACAATTCATCTTTTCACCCTTGGCCGAAGAGAATCCATAGCCATAATCATACCAAAAACTGTCCATCAATGCACTACGGGCCAATGAGGACTTTTTCCACATCATTTGTAACATTACGATCATGATTATACAGAATAATCTTTGGTCATAATCATACCAAGTCCATCTATGCACTACAGGCCACAAATGACTTTCAACATAATATAAGCATGAGGATGATGACAATTCAATAAAACAAGTTCAAGAATAAATTTTAAAAATTTATAAGTTAATTTATCCTGAACTCAATAACGTCCAAATTGTCAAAATGATACTTCTTTGTGGAGTAAAATTCAAGAATGCTCAGAAAAATATTTCCATGTAAAGATACTGGATGAAGCGCAAATATCCAGGATATTCTACTAATTTCATGGAGTATAGAAGCCAAAACTTTAAGGAACTAAGTATAATAGAATATATGAAACTGCAAATAGATTTTCGCCCGCCATGCGGTAATTCACATAGACAGATCATTCCAACAGAATAATAAAGAATGGAATAACATAAGAATTCACCAGGCGTGCGTAATCCGCACAGATAGGTTATTTCAATAGAATAATAAAGAATGGAACCAGGTCATACGTAACCCGCATAGACAGGATATTCCAACAGAATAATAAAGAATGAAATAACAAAAGAATTTCACACTGTATGCGGTACTTCGCATAGACAGGTTATTCCAACAGAATAATAAGGAATGGAATAACAATAGTTCTCGTCATGAATATGAAAGAAATAATACCCCTTACGAGTATTGAAAAATAAATAATTCTCTTCATGAATAGGAAAGAAATAATACCTCTTACCTTAAAAAGAAGAGTATTCCGACTAGTAGGGCGAGGATATTCTTGAAGAAAACTTGCACTATTTTCTACGCTCAAAGCTTTCTTAAACTCTAAAGAAATACGCTCAAGATTATAGAAGAAGAATTCTCTGAACTTCTGGTGTGATTTTCAATTCTAACTAAACATTCTATTTATAGGAGAATGGAAAGGATACTATGCTGTACTATGCAATAAAATATAATATATTCTATTTATAATCAAATAAAATAAAACTTTATAAAAAGTATTCTGTTTTATATAAAAAGTATTTTACTATGCAAACACTATGCAGGCACTATGTAAACACTATGCATAATAAAATATAATATATTTTATTTAAAATCTAATAAAATAAATAACTTTATAAAAGTATTCTGTTTTATATAAAAAGATTTTACTATGCAAATACTATTCATAATAAAATATAATATATTTTATTTATAATCTAATAAAATAAATAACTTTATAAAAGTATTCTGTTTTATATAAAAAGATTTTACTATACAAACACTATGCAACAATTACTGTATCAATAATTGAACAAAACTGAGTGGCTTCTCACGTACGTATCAATAATCAATATCGTGTATTACTATGCAATTATGCGTATTACTGTACTTTTAACACCGGGTGTTTCAATAGTTAACGGTAAAACTTTCGCATTTATTTTTATAAAAAGATAATTTTGTCGTTTCTAACTCCGACAATAATTCTGATGTGGAGTCCATGTTAAAACGAATATTCCCCGACCAATCGAATATTATATAACAACTTGATTACTTTGCAAAAATTCTCACATATCACCCTTAACTTTAAACTTTTATCAATTTAATCATTTACGAAATAAAACTAATAATTATAAGAAAATTGAATACTTTCATTTCATAAAATTCGGGGTCATCTCCTCTCCTTATGAAATTTTGCCCTTGAAATTTACGTACGTACCTGGTATTCGAAGAGATGAGAATACTTTACTTTCTTTTCAGATTGTACCTTACTAGTTATATACTCTGTATCATGATTTTTCAATTGCTCATCTCCTGTATTTCAGATATCATTCTAGAATATATCTTCAAAACAAATGTCAATTGACATATCACAAATTGTCAACTTATCAAGTAAAAAATTTGGCTTAAAGAATCTACCGCTTCTAGTAAAAAAAGAGAAATGTCCTATGTGATTCGATAAATGATAGCCTAGTAGTCCTTGGCCAAGGCAGAATAAAATTAGAAAGGAGTTTCTAATTTGCATTATTTGGAGTTGTGCATTTAAGAATTGAAATACATATAATTAAATAAAATAAGCTTTGACAGTAATTCCATGTCTTATATTTAATTGGGACACTATATAGTGGAGGATTGAATTGTCCTATGTGATTCAATAAATGACAACCCAGTAGTCCTTAGCCAAGGCAGAATGAAATTAGAAAGGAGTTTCTAATTTGCATTTTTTGGAATTGTGCATTTAAGAATTGAAATACATATAATTAAATAAAATAATACTTGACAATAATTCCATGTCTTATATTTAATTGGAACATTGTATGGTGGAAGGATTGAATTGTATGGTAACTATTTACTCTAAGGTTCTTTTATGATTAATGTGGAAATCTATATTATCTGAAAAGTCGTTAATCGCTAGGGAGGCTTATCCCTATTATAGAATAAATATTATTTATTTAAATAAATTAATAGTTTAATTTATTTATTTAAATAAGATTAGAATTATTTTAATTGATTTATTCACAACCGTTTTAATATGGAGAACCTAAAGGGTCATACCATAAAAGGAAGAATAATTATTTAAGAAGTTAATGTCATAATCGTAATAATAAGTTAAGTATATTTAATTTAATTTATGTTGGTAGAATAAATTAAATACCTTAATATTATTCTTTAATATTTTGAAAATATTAAATATAAATTAATAAGAGGAGTCTTATTATTATTACTATTATTATTATTATTATTATTTAATTCATAAAAGAGTTTGGGAATTAATTAATAAAAGTACTCTCATAATCCTAATAAGATTAGGAGGTTAAATTAATTAAAAGAGTTTAATTAATTATCCCTAATAAGATTAGGGAGCTTAAATTTAATTAATTAAATAATACCTTATTTTCTAATTAGATTAGAAGGGTTAACTGATATCTTTATAGAGGAGTCTTATATCAGATATCAAAAACATACGTGATTCCAATTGCTGGAGAGTACGCTCTTTTTCTATGAGAGATAGAAAAACTAGGGCTTTGCCAAACACCCATCTTCTTGAATCTTTCTTCTTCCTTGGTGAATCGCCTCTAGAGGCTAAACATTTGGGTGGCTAACGTTGATCAAAGGAAAGAACTAAACCAGGTGGATTCAAGTTGAATACGAAAGGATTTGGAGGTGAACTTGTACCAGAGGAAGCTCGAATCTTCAAAGGTATGATTCTTATTCTTTATCTTTTCGTTTAATTAATAATTATTCATAAAGGATGATCCAGATATTTGGTTTGTAAAATTTTAAAATTCTAATTTTCCACGTTTCCGCTTATTTTATGCAATTTGATTGCATTCATGAGTATTACAAACCTAACACTTAGCAGTTTGGCGTGATCCTCTTTGCATTCTGCTTCGAGTCTGGACCATATCTTCTTTGGTGCAACTGATCTTCATTTTGTTCTACTCATCTTCATACGATGTTAGCTGTGCACTATCACCATTTGGATTTGCTAAGTGTTGAAGATTTTGGTAGACTTCATCTGGCACTTAGCAATCCCCGAACCCTTCTTGACTGGTTTACAGATGTGGTTCTGCACTTGTTCTATTTTAGCTTTCGGTTTAAGGTGATTCCTAGAGTGGCTCTCTGGATCTTCTTTATGCTCTGCCACTCTTGTGAATGCTATCTTCTTGTCTTTCTCGGCTTTCAGCTTAGCTGCCATCTTCAGTGGCATTCTCATCTTTGTTGAGTGAAGCTTTAGTTTGTTCAAGTCCTTCTTCAAAGCCGCTTCACTTCCACCTTCGTAGTCTCACTGTCACTGAGACTTGTTTTGTTAAGCTCTGGTGGAACTCGTAGTGTCAACACTATAGCATTCCAACAACTCAATGATTCTGCAACTTAGCAATCATCAGCAACTTTTGATCTTTGACGCTCTTGTTGATTTATACTCCTTCACAATCTTCTCATTGGAATGTAGCCGTTGGGATCTATTTGAATTGCTTCGCAGATCTCGAGTTATTTGAGGTAGACTGCAAATGTGACATGACATCCCCTTTATGACTTTTTGACACTGCAGTCTACTGTTTCACCTACCCCGTCAGAGATGTCACTTTGATGTCTCGGGCAGGTATTCAACTTTATTTCCTCCTTCTAATTTCTCGATCAGAGGTTATCCTTTTGTATCGATGCTCTCAATAAGCTCTATTCGAATATTAACCTTCAGTGTGAACCGTTGCCAATACTTTAACCTTCAGATGACCGAACTAAGGATTAGTTGAATAAAAAAAGTAATAACATTATGTTATGGAATAAATCATAAGTGAATCGACATTGTAAATTAAGGTCATGCTTTAGGAATAATCTAATAGCATAAATATTGAATAATATAACATGCCTTGCTTGAACAATATTAAGCTAAGGTTAAAATCTTATTTAGAATTGAGTATTGAGCATGCATAACAAATGGTAAATTGAACGATAAAACTTGTTCAACTTTAATATATCAGAATGTAGAAACTTGCATGCTAAATAACAAGTTTAGGTTTAGAAAAACTTGCACAATATAATTAGAGTTAAGAAACTTGCATAATTGGAAACAAACTAGAGACAAGAAACTTCTTCAACATAAGATTAAGGTTTAGAAAACTTGCTCCACGAAACAAGTTAAAAACATGAATAACTTGCTCAATATAATCGAGATAGGATAAGTAGACTTGATGTTGGGTAAAATCTAGTTACGCACAACACGCAAGTATACGTGGTCAACAAGTAATAAAGAGTAAATAAAGTATCGTTCCCACGGAGAATTAACTAACAAAGTTCACCAAGCATTAATCCATAACCATCTCAATCTTATTTAAACGAATGATATTATATTTTGTATTTAAACTACGAAATTAAATAAACCTAACTATTCTTAGAGTGAGATTAGATAATAAAGACCTGAGATTACAATTTCATCTATTGACTCATTCAAATCCATACACTTCATGTTAAGCCAAACTAATTGTACCGGTTTGTTAGTCGAGAACACTAAAGTAAAGTATAGCCATCTTTCAATGTACCATACCCATATCAAATATAATCCCCAGTTGAAAGAATATACATGAACACCCAAATTAGCTAAACCACTATATGTCTATGTGATTTACAAATAATTAGGGTTTAAACCCAAGTTCTCAATTGATTACGAGAGGTTCTTCGATATATGTCTATCCTAAGCACGAATCATATATTCCATCAACATGTAGAACATACAAACACAAGCTATCAAGATCAAATCTAAACCCATACTCCGTCTTTCAAGTTCTTATGGGTTATCCCAGTAATTGATGGCTAATAAACTAAGCAAATAAGCATGAATCTTAATAGACAATCCCATAACAATTAATAAGATTAACAATGAAATATATCAGAAATAACTAATCCATAGAATCCATTGCAATCCCAAAATAGAGTTTAGCTCATCATAGAATCAAAATCCATCATCCACAATAGATTACACATTGAGAAATAAAGATAGAAGTAAAGAGAAGTTAGAGAATTAGGAATGCAAATCTGAGATTCTCCTCTTTCTCCAATTCTGAATTTCCTATGCTCTTCAATTGCTTCAATCTTTAACTCTAATCTAATCTAGGGTTCTAATCTAATCTAAAAAGAAAAAGAAGAAAAGAAAAGAAAATAATAGTAGCTTTAGCCCCCCAAGGGGTTGAATCTCCTTTACAACTGATATACGTCTAATATATATAAGCCCTAGTTGAACCCCCTTCTCAGTTACGCTTCAAATAAAATAAAGTCAGCAGCTTCAGTCAACGTTGCGCGCGGCTGTGTGCTCCCCAAGTGTAATCCTCAGCGCAGGCGCGCGACTTGCAGTAGGTAATGTTGTCCAGCTGGGTGCTCATGCCAGTGCGCGTTCCCAAGCTTGTCTGGCCGCGCAGTCGCGCGATATCTACAATTCTGGGTTCTGGTTCTGCTGCTGCAACTGATCTGTTCTGCTGCTCCTGCCTTTGTTTGGTATGTCATCAGTTTTAATCTTTAACTGATGATATCCAGAATGAAGATCAATCTTTGAAAAGAATTTGGCACCTTGCAACTGGTCAAACAGGTCATCAATGCGAGGCAACGGGTACCTATTTTTGATGGTGACATGATTCAACTCCCGATAATCAATACAAAGTCACATACTTCCATCTTTCTTCTTCACGAATAGAACAGGAGCACCCCAAGGAGACGTACTAGGTCGAATGAAATCGATGTCTAACAATTCCCGCAGTTAGGTTTTTAACTCTTGAAGTTCAATAGAGCCATTCGATATGGGGCTTTGGAAATGGGTTTTGTGTCGGGTTCAAGGTCGATACAAAATTCAATTTCACACTCTGGGGGTAGGCCAGGAAGTTCTTCAGGGAATACGTCAGGAAATTTATTAATAATAGAAATATCATTCAAAACTGACGTATTTTTGTTTAAATCCGTGACATGAGCTAAGAAAGCTTGACATCCATTTTTCAATAAATGAATAGCTTTATGGCTTGAGATGACAGTGATTGATTTTAATGGTTTGGTTATTTGAATTCGCATAATAGTTTTGTTAGAAATATGAAAGCTAACAATCTTATGAAAATAATCAATTTTTGCCATGATGAGTAGTTCACCAATCAATCCCTAGAATTACGTCAAATGTAAGTATTTTCAATGAAATAATATCGACAGGTAATGTGAGGGTACCGATTTGAACCAAACAAGACTTATAAACAGTGGATGTAATGAAGGTTTCTCCCAACAGAGTTTCAACAGATAAGTCAAAGTCTAATTTCTCTTAAGTTAAATTTAAACGTTGAGCGCAAGTAGGAGAAATTAAAGAATGGGTAGAACCGGTATCAATTAAGGTATATACTTCGCTAGAGTTTATGATAAGCTTACCCGTGATGACCTCGTTCGGGTTCCTTGCTTTTTGGGAGGTCACAACAAACGCTCTCCCTTGAACTACTGGTTTTGACTTGTCTGGGACGGCATTTGGTGTCACCGTTCCAACTGGACTTGGCTTCCCAGTACGACAAAATCTAGCTAGGTGACCTTCTTTTCCATAATTGTAATACATTTTGGACTGTTGTGCACAATTTGGACTGATGTGTCCCTCCCCTCCGCATTTGAAGCATATGATAGGTGGTCGTTCTCCTTCCTTAACAACGGGTGCTGGTGATGACGTCTTACCATCATTGTTGAATCTCCTCTTCTTGAAATGTCCACTTTTATTGTCTTGGCCATGATTACCACCGAAGTGGTTACCATTTTTGGCATGTTGATTCCCTCCACGTTTGTTGTCACCACTTCGATGACTGCTACCACTGGTATTATAATTTTATCGACTGCTCTCTCTTGGTTAGGTTGACTCCTTATCGCGCTCTAATAATTATGCCCTATTTACAACATCTGAATACAAACACATTATATGAGAAATTAAATATTGACGTATCTCAGGTTTAAAACCTCTTAGAAACATCCGCGTCATTCTCTCCTCATTATCAACCAAGTAGGATGCAAACTGGGACAACTCGGCAAACTTAGCTTTGTACTGTGACACGTTCATATTGTTCTGCTCCACCTTGATGAACTCTACCTCTTTCATGTGACGAATACTTTCGGGAAAGTACTTGTCGTTGAACAGTTCTTAGAACTTCTCCCAAGACATCTTTAGTGAAGCAGGTTGAGTATGCTTTACTAATTCCCACCAGTGATCTTCCTCTCCTTGTAACATAAAGGTGGCAAAGGGAACCTTTTGCTCCATAAAGCATCCCAAGACATCAAATATCTTGGTGATTTGCTTTATCCACGTCTCTGGCTTAAGTAGTTTTTGCTCTCCAATAAACTCCGGTGGTCCCAGCTCCTTGAACTATTTAGCGGTGACCGTCCGAGAGTTGCCAGTGTTTCCACCTTCATTTTGAACATGAGTTGTTCTCGCCTGATGTTGCATGAATTTTATAAAGCCACTGATCGATGGTGACTCAACGGTCTCATGTGCTTCATTGCTTATCTCAACATTTTCGGATGGCATTATCAAATACTGCCACAAAATAAGGGTTAATTGACATGTCACATATTATCCCTATACTCTGACCGACCAAATAAATACCAAATAAACTTAGGTAAGTCATACTAGTGCAGGAATTCTCCGTCTCTCCCCTCCTAGTTTTTGTCTCACATCTCAGCCAGGGATCATATCCCTAAGATTTGATACCAACTGTGATGCCTCCAAAATATGTATACATCACCCATCTTGAGTCGCCAAATACATGGTACAAAATTCAAATACAACTTAATAATACAACTTTCGTGTAAAATACGACAAAACATAAACTAAGAGTTTTAATACGAATATTGTCTACTAGACAGTATTCAACTCAAATGGAGTCATCAATACATTTATTATCACACTATTTCATAGAATAGTGAGGACTACTAATGTTATCATCTGGACCGTCACTCTGTTCTCCGACTAGTCTCAGCTACGTTCTCATTTCTTGAAGAGAACAATGAAAGCAAAAGGGTGAGCTCAACTAGCCTAGTAAGAAATATTATTACTAAGATAATGCAGAATAATTTATCGTTAGCCTTCAACACTGTTAAATTGATAAAATATAACAAACATCAAGATTAACTACAACGGAACAAGCAATCCATTAGAAGAGTCATGTAGAGCATAAAATCTACTATCTCATCACTTTTATCGCTGAGAGTCAGCTTAATAAATAATCCACATCATCGAATCACCCCTACACTACGACCAAGAATATTCTTTAGTATCACGACCACAAATTATCCATGCACTACGGGCCAAGGATATTCATGTATTCATCAATGGTCATTATCATGCCAACAACTGTCCATCAATGCACTACGGGCTAATGAGGACTTTTACCACATCATTTCTAACATTACGGTCATGATTATACCGAATAATCCCTAGTCATAATCATACCAAGTCCATCTATGCACTACAGGTCACGGATGACTTTCAACATAATATAAACATGAGGATGATGACAATGATATAAGAATTCAATAAAACAAGTTCAAGGATAATTTTTTAAAGATGTATAAGTTAATTTATCCAGAATTCAATATTTTCCAAATTGTCAACATGATACTGCTTTGTGGAGTAAAATTCAAAAATGATAATGTATCAAAAATGATTTGGACCGAAAAGAAATCAATTTTTGTTATGAATAGTACTCTGGGTGAATAGTACCCAAGTGAATAGTATCCCGTGAATAGTACTTTGGAAATAGTACTCCGTGAATAGTACTTTGTGAATAATACTCAAGAATAGTACTTTGTGAATAGTACCCGTGAATAATACTTTTGTGAATAGTACCGTATAAATAAATAGTACTCATGGACAATACTTTGGCATGAAAAACATAAAATTTAACAAGAATATGCCAAAAATATCCTTGTGAAGCGATACTAGATGAAGTGCAAATTTCAAGTATATTATACTAATTTCATGGAATATTGAAGCAATACTTTAACCGAATGATGGTATAATCAGGAATACGAGACGAAATAATATTACTCACATACTACAGAGTATGGAAGAAAATATTATTCCTATGAATTCTGAACAAAATAATATCCCTTACCTCAGAAGAAGATTTGATACTAGAATAGTGAGGTAGCAGACTTCTCTTCTACTTTCTCTCTAAAGATTCTCTCTATAAATGCTCTTGTGAGTCTTAGTGAATTGGTGAGAATGAAAGAAGAATGAGCTTTTATTTATAGGAAAATATAGTTTCGATAATTGCACGTTTTGGGGCTCAAAATATTACAGTATAATACCTTCATCTTTTTCTTCATTTTTAATTTAGTCCTGCAAGTATTATCAAACTTACACCACCTCCCCTAATAGTACATCTTGTGAATCAATAGTACAATCATGTGAAAAAATTAATTACAGTATAGTACCTTCATCTATACCTCTATTTTTAATTTAGTATGCAAGTATTATCAATTTTGCACCACCTCCCCTAATAGTACATGCATGTGAATCAATAGTATACACATGTGAACAAATAGTTATAAGCATGTGAATTAATAGAAATTAATTGCTCATTTATCCGATTAATTACCCGATTGGTCAATATAGCCTCCAGACATCCATTATTATAGAAATAGATGTCGATTTCCACTAACACTAATAATTCCAACATAATAAAAATATCAATTTCATCTTTAATCAACACGAACTTATTCATCATTAATATTATAACTCACAATATTTAACAACCAGATTATTCTCAAGAAAGAGGGTGTTTTTCGATAAGGATTTCTCCCTATTGACGCGCAATTAGGTGACCAAACCTCTCCTTGACAGAACTTTCTAGACATTGTCAATATTGCAAATAATAATATGAATAAGTTTGTCATCTCAATTATTGATTTAATAATATAAAATATTATGCAGATGATACTGTGACCATTATTGAATTAATAATATGAAAGATATTATGCAGCAATTATTGTAGCAATAATTGAGTATAACTGAGTGACTTCTCTCGTAAGCATCAATAATCAATACCTTGTGCTACTATGCAACCACACGTATTACTATACTTTTACCACCAGGTAGTTCAACAGTTTAACGGTAAAACTTTCGCCGTTATTTTTATAAAAAGATAATTCTGTCGTTTTCTAACTATGACAATACTTTCAGTTGTGGGGTCCATCAATGATTATACAGTCATACGAATATTCCTGTTAAAACGAATATTCCCCGACCAATCGAATATTATATAACCACTTGCTTACCTTGCAAAATTTGTAAATAATACCCACAACTATAACATTATATCAAATCCACACCATAATATTCAGAAATATATTTCGAGAAAAATTAATCTTTATTTATAAAAGTTAAGGTCTTACAAATGTGACCAAAGGAGATGACTCATGTGGAAGTAGCTGTTCCCAAACCACCAAAATGTCACGAGGTTCCTCCTCTCTAGTCATTTGGGGTCCTTCCTCCCTAGCCTGACTGGATTCTCCTATATTAGCAATCCTGACAACAAAATTTTTAAGTTTTACTTATTACTCATTATTACTCGAAACTCACGAGCACATAGGTTGTAATCACATAAGCACATAAGTGTTTTATTACATCTTCCTTAAAACTCGATATGAGTTTATTACCACTATCTTTTCAAAGGTTACTTCCTAAGGCTTTTCCCCACCTAAGGTTCAAAACCTAAAGCTTTGATACCAACTTGTGATAACCCCAAATTCGGGTACTTCATTCCCACAAGATTTGGTGTTCACTTAATAAAAACATTCATTTCTAACTACCCAAATATAATAAAATTTAACAATAAACCTTCCCTATTAAAGGATTACATTAATAAAAATCTCTCAGGTTATCTAACCTTCAAATACAAACATCATATGCGGAAAAATTAAATAACTTCATTACAATAATTAAAATAATGTCTAACAACAAAATGTCAACATGATTACAAGTCTTCAATACGTGTTCATCTTTCCTTTCCCTTTACTGGTTCTAAGTACATCGACCTTCTCAACATTAGCTGTAATATTTATATAAGAAAAAGTGAGCAAACAATGCTCACTTGAAGTAATAATGAATAAAACTTTACAACAATTGCCAAATAGTAGGCTCAATAGAACTGAACAATATGCTCTATCAATGATAATCAAAGTCTGAATCATATATCTGAGGGTCATAAGACCATGAACTATGTCCATAGTTATAAGTAATCTTTCAACTTAAACTTTAACAGTAATAAGACTATAGGGACTCCTCGTACTTAGGGGGATCAGCCCTTCGTACAATATATTGTGCACAAACATTTCAACGCTATGCATAAATTATCCCCTAATAATAGGGTTGTTCATCTCAGCATTTAGAATACAAGTCCGCACCAAAGTATTTTTAGTTTGGATACGTTTCAGGGTAATTTGGAATTCAACAAACATTATTCGGTATAATCATGACTGTAATGTGACGAATGATGTGGTAAAAGTCCTCACACTACGATCTTGAAGAGTGTTCATCGAATCTTTAACGTAGAACACCTCTTCCTTTTCTTGTGTAGTGCTCCATCACTTCTGTTTGCTTTGACTGATCTTAGGAATTGACAACTTGACTCCTTGTTCTGGTCTCTTCTGCATAGCAAGACACTTCATATTTTTGGCATGCCTAGCTCGCTTTCTCCTTGTGATCTCCCATTCACTTATCATCAATAGAATGACCCAATGCTTAATCACTTTAGCCTTTTTCTTCATAAGTTGACCAGTATCTCTATGTACACTTCATCAGTTCCTGCTTTGTTTGGCACACACTACGATCCTGGTTAATCCCAAGATCGTTGTCTTCTATTTACTTGACAGCTACTGCATTTTCTGACTTTCTTTAGTCAATTTCTGAAGTCTTCTTCTGATCTACTTGTGGAAGACTTCATCATGAATGGCTTCACAACTCAATCTGGATGTTGATTGCAGTTGGTGCTTAGATCTTCGTGTGAGCTTACATACCATTCGTTGAGTACTCTCTGGTTTCCTTTAGGTGGGATGTATCTCTGCAGCTCAGACCAGAGGCTTCATACTTTGGATGTTCTGGGAGTGCTCTTTGTTGAGAATCGTGTTTGCTCAACTATTCTGCCTTGGCGTTGTGAGCACATCTGTTGAAGCCTTAGTTCTGTATTCTACGATTCAGCTTGGGTTGTGCAGACACTACGACTCTGAGATCAGATCTTGACACTACGATTTTTGTCTTTATGCTCATTATCTTCATCTGATCTTACTTGACTACGATCTCTGCCTCTGATATGGTCAGTAGACTCTACGACTCCGGGTATAGTCTAAGATTCTTGTCTTGACTTCGGTAGATCTCGGTCAGCTCGTAGATAGGCTGTCTCTACGATTTTGAACATGACTTACTCAACAGACTACGGCTCCGAGGAAGTTCTTCTCGACACACTATGGTCCTTCCTCGTCTCTCCTGGAAGTCTACGAACTCCGAGATCTACTATCTTGCAGACTACGATTCTGCCTTGATAGCTCTCGAGTTTCCAATGACTCTCCTGGCAGACTACGATTTCTGGTGCAGTTCTCGACGATCAGAAAAGCCTATCTATTACATTATAAGATCAACCTAACAAGCTTTATCTTTCTATATTTATAGTCCTTGTACATCATTTTTTAAGGACTTTACAAAACTGTTTTGCTTATATAGGATCAACCTAACATATTTGATCAATTCATTCTAAGTCCTTGTACATATGTTCCTATTATTATCAAAAGACTTTACGGCTTTTCTTAATACAAGCATACTTGCATATTCATTCATTTATTTAATAATCAAATCATACATAAATAGGAATATCATTCAAATGCTTATTCCTAACAAAACCTTTTCTCGGTTGTGTTGGTACAACCATTTAAAAAATCAACTGGTTACTCTTACAGTCAAATTCGTCGACATATACATGTCTGACTTTTTCACAACTTTTTTTTTCAAACAAATCTCACCTAATATGAGAACACCAAAGAACAAGAACAGAAAAGGGATAAATAAAAATCCCGACGTCGAAAATGGGTAAATGGGGGGTCTATAAAATAAGTAAAATTTACAACAAATACTTTATAAAAATCTCCTCAATATTTTTAACAACATTTATTCATCATTATTATAACTCACAATATTAACAATTAGATCGTTCCCAGGAAAGAGGGGGCTTTCCGATAAAGATTTCTCCCTATTGGCGCGCAATTAGGTGACCAAACCCCTTTCCTCAACAGAAATTTCTAGACATTGTTAATTATGTAGATAATAATATGAATAACTTGTCATCTCAATTATTAATTTAATAATATAAAATATTGTGACAATAATTGAATTAAATAACGTTAGATATTATGCAGCAATTACTGTAGCAATAATTGAATAAAACTGAGTGACTTATCACGTAAGTATCAATAATCAATACCGTGTGCTACTATGCAACCACGCGTATTACTGTACTTTTATCACTGGGTATTTCAACAGTTAACGGTACAACTTTCGCCGTTATTTTCATAAAAAAGATATTTTTGTCGTTTTCTCATTCTGACAATAATTCTGTTGTGGGGTCCACCAATGATTGTGTCGTCGTACGAATATTCCCTGTTAAAACGAATATTCCCTGACCAATCGAATATTTTATAACAACTTGCTTACTTTGAAAAATTTATAAATATTTCCCACAACTATAACATTATATCAAATTCACTCTTTAATATTCAAAAATGATATTTATAGAAAATTCATCTTTATTCATAAAAGTTGGGGTCTTACACATATTGCTTTGTCATGTGAGCCTAAGAATCACGTGATCACAGATTCAGTTCCTGAATCTAGATTCGGTTCCCGTGATGGACGTTTTCAACTGCATCCAAATGTAAATTATTCACGGTGTATGGATTTCCATAGATGACTTTCATGCCCACAAGGAGTTCGGCACTGCTATATATCTTATTTTCTCAAAGATGCTTCGTATCTCGAAAATAAAAGCAATCAAGCCGAACACATAATAAAATGGATGTATCAAAGGCCTTAATTACTATTAAGCACAAGGATTTGAAAACCCTGTTTTACAAATCATCATTGCTATATCTTGTTAAAATTGAACTTTTATACAAAAGTCAAACTCTTTGTATATAGGTGCGAACGAGGCATAACACTACTTCCAAACAATTGCACATAGACCTACACACACACACACTCAGATAAAAGTTTAAATTAAAAATTGGCGGTAACCGTGTTATCACGAAAGTCGGGGGGTGCCTAACACCTTCCCTCCGCTTAATCAAGCCCCCGTACCCTAATGAATTTCGGTTTTGCAGACCTGTTAAACAGTGTCACATCACTAGGTCTTTGTGCAAATCTTTTCTCGGTTGAGTTGGTGCAACCATTTAAAAATACCAACTACAGACTCTTATAGTCAAATCGTCGACATATACATGTCGGACCTTTTCAAACTTGCTTTTTCAAAAAAATCTCACCTAACATGAGAACACCAAAAGACAAGAATAGAAAGGAACAAATAAAAATCCCAACGTCGATAGGTAGCGACTCTGCTGGGGACTCCAGTAAGAAGGGCTTAAGCCGCTATTCAAAGCTTTTCAAAACTTTTATCTGCTTGTGTGTGGATGCTGCATTTATATTTGAATGAATGTGTACTAATGCTTTATTTACTGTACTTAGTGCTTCGTACCATATTTGTCTGTGATATTAATTCTTCGGACATGTCATCATTTTTATACGGTGAGACACTATGTATATGAATGTATGTTGTGTGATCCCTCCATCAGGAGGACTATCCCATCGGTGTTTGATTATTGGACTCGTCGGGAGACTAATTCTATGAGGCTCAGGAAAGGCACCACCCAGATTCGCTTCAGTTGAAAGATCGAATTAACTTTCCATCAAGTAAATTAGCGATGATCTGGAGACCTTTATGCCAAAAAATCCACGAGAGTAGCCTAAGATAGGTCAGCCTCTGATAAACCAAACGCGGAGGGAAGCCTCTTCATACCTTCCCATTTTAATTACTTATAATTTCAATTCCATGTCAATCTCAATATAATGGAAAATATAAAGGAATATGTGAACATGCATTCCCTTTTCATATCAAAACTTGTCATGTTATCTGATGATTGGGTAATATACCCATGAATCGGATATGTTTGGGTTTAAATTATTGCATTCTCAAGTTATTTAGAATCATTTTTATTGTGTTTAGTTGTTATTTTGCAGATTCGGGAGCTACAGGGGCAAATTGGGAAATTTGAGCAATTGAATGGCAGTTTGGTAATTAATTCGAAGTCCAGCACTGGGGCGCTCTAGCCAGTGCATTCCACAGCGCTGGGGCGCTGGGTCAGAAGTCTTGTTGTCCGAATACGCGCTGTTGACCAGGTGTTTGACTTGCATTAAAGAGGAGGTTATTTGATAAGTTGAGTTGAAAAAGGATTGTGGTTGGAGTATATAAAGGCTATTGTGATTGAATGAGGAGGCTATCAACCACAATTGGAGGCTAAGCACGGATTAATTGAATATTGAAGGATTGGCGCTAGAGTTTTTTCTCCTTCTTCGTATTTTCAATTTGTGTAATTCCTTAAGGATGTTTTGCAAAAGATTATTGGTTTTTATTTCCGTTATGAACTAATTCTTTAATTAAGATTTCAATTGAACCTTTTATATCTATAAATTAGTTATTCGATTTATTCCAATTATTTGTGTTAAAATGACTTGTTTATCTTGTCTTGTGCTTATTGCTTAATTATTTGGCCAATAATTACCTTGTTACTCTAGAAGGAATTGGAAGAGAAATTCTAGGGTTAGAACTGGGCATGATAACATGTGACTTAGTTATTTGCATGGTGAATAATTAGGTTTGTGAATTGAATGGAAATATATGTTCACCACATGTAACGCATAAGGAATTGGAGTTGAAGGAGTTTAATTCAATTTTTTTGCATAGGAATATAGCAAGATTAATCTGGGTTAAATAGAAGTTAATTGATCACTTGGAAAAGGGCATTTGACATTTGAGAATTCATGTTAACAATTCAGTAAGAATAATAATTGGGATAATTGGATAATTGATTTATAGTTCATAATTGGGGATATTAAAGTCTTAATCTTTATTTATTTGAATTCATTCACATCTTGGTTTTATTTATTTGCTTTATTTTAGAGTAATCTCTCTTTAATTGTTTAATTTAGTTTCATTATTTCAGAAAATCACAATTTATAGTTGTTTAAATAAAATTGGATTGATATAGTACTAGTAGTTGGAATTTATTGATTAGAATTCTATGTGGGATCGACACTCTATCTTATCACTCTATTACTTGTTCACCGTGTATACTTGCACGTATTCATTGATTGCGAAATCGACCAACAAGTTTTTGGCACCGTTGCCGGGGACTTCTTTATTAATATTAACTCCATATTAGTTATAATCAATTCGGTCTTAATTTAAACTGTTATTTATTTATTTTTCTTCTTGAATTGGTAGGAATTCTTTGTGAGTGTATGTACACTAGATCAAGAGCTAAAAAGGAACTTTTTCCTTATACACACGACATCGAAAGGAAGTTCTTGAAATTGCGGTTGACTAGTGAGGTTATATAGTTAGAAGAAGAGCTGACAAAATAAGAAATACCAGTGGACATGGCAGGGGAAGAACAAAAATCACTTAGGGATTATGCCATGCCGAATGTCAAAGATATACAGTCGAGTATTAGGAGGCCGGCAATCAATGCAAACAGTTTCGAGATAAAATCGGGAACCATTCAGATGCTCCAAAATACATGTCAGTCTGGGGGTAGTTCAATAGATGATCATAATGAGCACATCTTGAGTTTCTTGGAAGTTTATGACACCTTCAAGTTTAACAATGTATTAGAAGATGCTATAAGGTTGAGGATGTTTTCGTTTACGTTGAAAGATAAAACTCGGAGTTGGTTACATTCTTTGCCTCCTGGTTCAATCACAGCTTGGGATGACTTAGCTCAAAAATTTCTAGCTAAGTTTTTCCCACCAGTAAACAGTTCGACTCCGAGGCATTGTACGAGGCTTGGGAAAGATTTAAGGATATGCTCCGCAAATGTCCACATCAAGGAATTCCACAGTGGATGCAGGTTGGAATATTTTGTGATGGATTGCACGCACCCACAAGAGCTAGTATTGATGCAGTAGCCGGTGGAGCAATCATGTCTAAGAAGTTTGATGAGGCTTATCAATTGTTAGAAACGATGGCCAACAACAACTATCAGTGGCCCATGACTAGGTCTAACCCTCCAAAAACACTGGGAAAGTTTGAAATGGATCCAATGACAGCATTGGCAGCACAGGTGGCCGCAATAGCTAAGAAAATGGAAACATGGAGTCCATCATCCATGCAGCAAGTAGCAATGGTATGTGAGTTATATACTGGGAATCATGTAACAGATCAATGTGCCATCAATTCTGAATCAGCTCATTTTGTAGGGAGTTATAATCGATCAACTCAACCGTATCCGACTCAAAATGCATATAATCCATGTTGGAGAAATCATCTGGGGTTTTCATGGAGTAACAATCAAGCTCAAGCACCTAGACAACAAAACACATCCGGATTTCAAAATCAGACTCAACAACAACCAGAGAAGAAATCAGGTTGGGAGGAAGTCTTGGAAAAATTCATTAGGGCTACTGACAAAAAGAATGAGGAACAAAACAAGCTATTGCATCAAGTAGATATGAATGTGAAAAGCCAAGGTGCGTCGATAAAGAATCTGGAAAATCAATTGGGGCAGATAGCACATGCATTAAATAACCGTCCACATGGAACACTCCCTAGTGATACAGAGATAAATCCGGGCAGAGACGAGCATTGCAAGACTGTAACTTTACGTAGTGGGAAGGATTTGCAGGAGACAGTTAAGGATAAGGAAAAGAGGGACAACGCAATAGATGAAACAGAAGAAGTTGTGGAAACTGGAAAACATCAAGATGAGACCGTACAGCAGAAATCACTGGAATCGACTATCATAATACCTCCCATATCGTATCCGCAGAGGTTTCAGAAATCCAAGTTAGATAAGCAGTTTTCAAGATTTTTGGATATTTTCAAAAAATTGCATATCAACATCCCATTTGTCGAAGCTTTAGAACAAATGCCGAGCTACGCCAAGTTCATGAAGGATGTGTTGTCGAAGAAAAGGAAATTAGGTGATTATGAAACAGAAGCGCTAACCGAAGAATGCAGCGCAATTATCCAGAACAAGTTACCTCCGAAGTTAAAAGATCCAGGTAGTTTTATTATTCCATGCGACATTGGTAACCAGTTTTCAGGGAGAGTGTTGTGTGATTTGGGGGCCAATATAAATTTGATGCCATTATTCATCTACAGTCAGTTTGGACTGAAGGCTCCAAAACTGATAAATATCATTTTATTGTTGGCGGACCGATCAGTTACATATCCACGAGGTATTGTTGAAGACTTATTAGTAAAGGTGGATAAATTCATCTTCCCAGCAGATTTCGTTATCTTGGATTGTGAAGCAAATAAGGAAATTCCCATCATTCCCAGGCGGCCATTTTTAGCAACGGGGAGAACATTGATGGACGTGCAAAAAGGTGAATTAACGATGCGAGTTGAAGATCAATAGGTCACCTTTAATGTATTTAAGTTGATGACTTATTCGAAGGAAAAAGGTGAGTGTTTGTGGGTGGATTTAATGGATGAATTAGTTAATCACAAGTTCTGCGAAAATTACTCCGAGGACCCGATAGAATCCATGTTGTTCGAGATAGACAACTACAGTATTGAAGAGAACATTGAGCATATCAAATGGCTACATACATCATCGTTCTTCCAGAAAAGCAATCAACCATTTGACACCCTTGATAAGCCCGAAATGGAAGGTAAAAAGTGCAAACCCTCAATAGAAGAGCCACCGGTGTTGAAATTAAAACTGTTACCATCTCATCTACAGTATGCTTATTTGGGGAAAGATGTTACACTAACAGTCATTGTTTCGATAAACTTAACTGAAACGCAAAAGGATAAACTGCTAAGGGTATTGCGAGAGTTCAAAACAGCAATCGGCTGGACCATAGCATATATTCGAGGTATTAGTTCGTCCTTCTGTATGTATAAAATTTTATTGGAAGAGGGGGCAAGACCAACCATTGAGCAGCAAAGAAGGCTAAACCCCATTATGAAGGATGTGGTGAAAAAGGAGATCATAAAGTGGTTGGATGCCTGGCATTATTTATTCATTCTCGGACAGTTCATGGGTAAGTCATATACAGTGCGTACAAATAAAGGGGGTATGACAGTGGTGAAGAACAAAGCTAATGAGCTCATCCCTACTAGAACCATTACAGGATGGAGAGTATGTATGGACTACCGCAAGCTGAATAAAGCCACACGCAAGGATCACTTTCCCTTGGCCATTCAACGTAATGATCAATGAAAAATTTCCAAATGAACGGCTTCTCTAAGTAACTACAATATTTCCTTGGTATGCAGATTACGTGAATTACGTGGTTGCGAAGGTGTTACCATCGGAGTTGACCTCACAGCTTTTCGAGTTATATTCATTAACAGAGTTGTAATCTTGGAAAAGTCTTGTATGAATCTTCTATAATATCCTGCCAATCCAAGAAAACTTCATACTTTCGACGGCGTTCTCGGCTGATCCCAGTTAATCACGGCTTCAACTTTGGATGGATCTACCGAAATTATGTTTTTATCGATCACGTGCCCAAGAAATTGCACTCGTTCAATGCAAAATTCGCATTTCAAAAACTTGGCATACAACTTTTCCCTTCTCAATACTTCCAATGTTAATCTCAAATGCTCTTCATGTTCTTCCTTGGTTTTCAAATAAACCAAAATGTTGTCTATAAATACCACTAAAAACTTGTTCAAAAATGGCTTGAACACACCATTCATTAGTCCCATAAATGCAGCAGGAGCATTCGTAAGACCAAACGACGTAACCAAAAATTCGTAGTGATTATATGGTGTTCTGAATTCTGTCTTCGGTACATCCTCTAGTCTCACCTTCAGTTGATGATAACCACTCCTCAAGTCTATCTTAGAAAAATATCTCGCTCCCTTAATTGATTAGACAGGTCGTTGATCCTCGGTAATGGATATCTATTCTTAATCGTAACCTTATTCAGTTCTCTGTAATCAATGCAGAGCCGCATCATTCCATTTTTCTTCTTCACAAACAACACTGGCGCTCCCCACGACGATACGCTTGGTTAAATGTACTTCTTTTCCAGTAACTCTTGTAGTTGTATCATTAATTCTTTCATCTCTACTGGTGCCATTCGGTATGGTACCTTTGATATTGGAGCGGTTCCTGGCGCCAAATTGATCACGAAATCAACTTCTCTATCTAGCGGAAGTCCTGGCAAATCGTTTGGAAAGACATCGACGAAGTCTCTCACTACCGGTATCTCTTCTACTTTCGGGTTCTCTTTACGACTGTCGACTATGTAAGCTAAATATCCTACACAGCCCTGTCTTAACAACTTTCTGGCCTGCATCATCGTCAGATAACTCGCTTGTCTAGGCGACTTGCTACTATAAAACACAACCTTTGATGAAGACATAAGGTTAATATGCTTCTTTTGGTAATCAATTACAGCCCCGTAATTGAATAACCAGTCCATTCCCAAAATAACGTCAAATTCCCCAAGTCGAATAGGGATAAGATCTACGTTCATGATATTACCCTTAATACCCACTCTACAGTTCTTATGTACGTACTTAACAGGGATTATTTCTCTATTCGCAATTTCTATGTTCATGGGGTAATCCAACTCATCCTTAGGCAAATCTAAGTTCTTAGTAAAGTCATCGGATATAAAGGAACAAGTAGCACCCGAATCAAATAAAATATAAGCATTAATTTTATTGATCGGAATGATACCTGACACCATATCATGAGACTGAACTGCATCCTGCACCGTCATATTGAATGTTCTGGCGGTCAGGTCGGTTAGTTACGGTTGGTCCTGTGATAGTCAAGGTGCTCCCACTGTTGTTTCCCCAGTTTCCTCCTGATCTTACCCCTCCAGATCCCTTCTTAGGACAATCTCTTGCTAGATGATCCTTTGAACCATAAGTGAAGCAGGCACCTTTCTTTGGGTTAGGATAGTTAGGTGCTATGTGGCCCTTCTAACCACAATTTGAGCACACCCGCTTCCCATTCATACAAACCCCCAAATGAGCTTTTTTGCAGGTCGGGCATGCTTCAATCCTCTTCTTCTGACCTCCTTGTTGATTCCTCGATGATGAGTTGTCATTCCACCTCTTCTTCTGATTAAAATTACCACCTCCTGTGCCACTTCCACTAGTCTTGTTATTTCCTTCACTTTCATTCTTCTTCTTCTTCTGATCTTGATTTTACTTGGTCACCGCATCGCTTCCACCTTCAGCGAGGATGGCCTTTTCTAGTACTCTAGCAAACGTGTTTATCTGAAACATTGATACTTTACTATATACCCAGGGCTTTAGTCATTGTTCGAATCTTCTGGCTTTTCTCTCGTCCGTGTGTACTTGATACGGGGCGAACCTCGCTAACTTGTTGAATCTAGCCACAAAATCAGGTACGATCGTATTCCCCTATTTCAATTCTAGAAATTGAACCTCCATTTGGTTCTGTGATTTGGTCGGGAAATACATCTCGAAAAATATCTCTTTGAATCTCTCCCAAGTAATTACACCTTCACCTCCACGAACTTTGTTTGCTTACCACCAATAGCTAGCTTCAGACTTTAGCATAAATGTTGCAAAAGCGGTCTTCTGGGCTTCTCTAACCCTAGCAACGTCGAAAACCTTCTCCATCTCCATAACCCACATTTGAGCCTCGATCGGGTTCATAGAACCTTTAAACTTTAGCGGTCCCACCGCCTTGAAATCTTTAAACATAGTATTTGGTGGAGCTTGAGGTTGATTATTCATTGCTCCAGTCAGTAAGTTAACCAACTGCTGAACGGGATTACTATTGGCATTATTGTTCTTATTTGTTGACTCTTCCTGAGCTGGTTGACGTTGTTGTCTTATTCTTGGGGACATATTTCTATTAAAATATATGCTTATTAAATCTCTATTAAATTCTCTAAATAGTTAAGACTTAACTAAACAATTTAATATAATTATTTAACACATCATCTCAAACAACTTGATATATATTCATTCAAGTCAAAAGTTTTACATCAAACGATAGCATCACTACTATTTACATCAACTATCCTGAGATAAAGAGTCTACATGATTTAAATATTAAAATATTCCTTTGTTCATAACTACATCGGAATTTACATCTAAATAATAGACAAGTTTGTCACATAAGTAAACAAATTCTATTACTGTCTGTCAAGGCGCTGAATAGCCTTGCTACGCTCCTCTTCCATGATGCGAGACATCGTCCTGCGATCCAGCATGTACGATGGAAGTCCTTCGAACTGGATGGGGTACCTCCAAACTCGATCCTGGGCCTCATCCATTGCATGATTAAGTGTAGAGTATGTCCCCCAAGCTTCGCCTTCTTTATACGACCATCCTCTTCCACAAGATCAGCACTACGTGACTCTCTTACCCAGCCTTCCTCTGCTATGATTAGTCTTTCAGAGCTTTCCTTTAGTTCATTCTTCAACTTCTCTATCTCCTTGGTCTTATCTTCGATTTAACCCTTCTCGTGGACCAAATCTCATTCTACGTTTCCTAGTCGTGAGTGAAGAGTCGAAATCTCCCTCTCCGTCTGCTCTAAAGTAATCTGCTGAATAATCGCCCGCTCAGTCAGATCCTGCACCTCATCTCGTAACTCTACGTTACGGTTGTATAATGTGTCTTACATCTCAGCATCAATGGATTGCTGAGGAAACTCCTCTTCTTTCTCTTCCTCTTCAAATTCCTCCTCAGGATCCTCCTCTAGATCAGTCTCAGGCTCATGCTCCTGACCAACAACAGTGATCAAATGAGATAGCTCTCTCTATACCAACTGTTCCCTAATGACATGAATGTCCCGGGGCTCCTCCTCTGCAGGTACTGTAGGTACTCGGGGTTCTTCCTCCCCAGTTAGACTATTTCCTCCAACACCCGACATCCTGACAACAAAATTTCAAGTTTTAGTTACTAAGTCGTACTAGTGAACACATAATTTAACACATAAGCACATACAGTCTTTTATTATCTTCAATGAATTACAAAAATTCATTTCCTAGAACTCGATAAGAGTTTTCCATTACTATATTCTTTCTATAAGGCACTACCTAAGGTTGTTCCCCCACCTAAGATTCATAACCTACAGCTTTGATACCAACCTGTGACACCTCCAAATTCAGGTACTTCTATTCCACGGGATTTGGTGTTCACTGTATAATATCATCTTTCTATCTACCCATAATAAATGTAAACCATGCAATAGATAGAAATAAATCTTCCCCTTATGGGGTTACAACATCTGAATAATAAACATAATCACAGGTCATACTAACCTTAAACATCTGTGCAGAAACATAAACAAATAAGTCTTAAACAACATCATTAACTTAAATCTTAAACAGAAATACATCATAATATAAAATAACAAGTCTTCATCACTTTTAATCTTGCCCTTACTTTTGCTAGTAGAAGGCTCGTCTGACCTTTCGTTCTTAACTGCAATGTTATTATTACGCAAGAGTGAGCACTATTGCCCACAAGTAAAATAATGAAATAATAATTTATAATAACATGCAAGTGAATCAAAGACTTTTGAAATAAAAGCTCAACTTTTAAATCAAGAATGAATAACAAGAATCAAAAGATTTCTGAGGGTCATTAGACCTTGAATTATGTCCTAGGTTATCAATGGTTATATTTGAAACCTTTAACAGTCATCAGACTATGGACTCTTCTTCTCGTACTTAGGGGAATTAGCCCTTAGTACCATATTGTGCACAATATCTTAACGTTAACGCATAAGTAATCCCCTATACAGGGTTTGTAGCATCCCCGAATCCGGGTCCCGAATCGCCGCGGATCCAGTTCTCTAATTCTACAACTGTTTGCGGAATATATAAACATAAATTGTTTATACATTAAACTTTACACACATTTCCCCAGTATCGAATAACCTTCACTAATACACAATCATGAACTATCTGGCATATGACAATACTATTGTTCAACATACTTTACAACTTAACTTCACATTCTGTTCCAAGCTGAACTTGGCATTATCCTTTTTCTGTATCTGGCCGTATTCGCCTTATCTGCAATGTTTTATCATGATATAGCAAGGGTGAGCATGAAAGTTGCCCATCAAGTTTAAAAACAATGTAACGATATATCATGATGGAAAGAGTTTGAATAATAAGTTGGCTATCCTTCATAATGTATTTGTGAATTAGCATGAACAAATCTTTGACTGAACAAGTATTAAACATGAAAAATAATATATCTGGACCAACTGGTAATGAACGTGATCAGTCTTTCATACCTGACTTATACATGCAAGATGTACAGAGTACATCTTAAAAGAGTTTAAGTAAAAAAAGAACTTGCCTGAACCGTTGATTACCGTAACGCAATATAATAAGCTTCTCCTGAAGACCTAATATTAATAATATAGATCTCCAATATTAGAATAATATCATCGCCGTTATAAAATAACTTAAACACATAACACATAATCCTATCAGTCTATACAACATATAATACCTATAATAGATCTTTCGGTTAGTCATAACATATAGTTAAGTATTAGACATTAGATTTAAGTCTTAATATTATTATTATACTTTGATATTCTTTTAATCACATCATAACTTGTACTTATAAGTTATTCATTTTTATATGTTATCCTAGTAAATTAGATAACATCTTAGTAAACCGAAATATCATTTCAGTAAGACGGATTTCATTTTAGTATCCTGAAATCACTATTCTTTTTCACGAAAAATACCAAATCAACTTATTATTTTTCTATCCTTTGGTCAAACATATATACATGTATTTCATACATAAAAAATATTTTTCCGTAATTTTTCAATTTCTTTTACTATTTTTCAAAAATCATAATTAGTGCGTGACTTAAGAAAATTAGCTACCTCGTGCTTAACTCCAGAGATGGCCCATCTTTTAGCATAACCTTATATATGTTAACGTGAGGCTCCATTTTAAATTTCGTGGCAATCAGAGTTGTAGAACTCCAGTTATAGCGATTTCCGTCGGAAAATCACAAAAATTAGAATAGTCATAACTTGGCCGTTTTAACTCGGAATTAGCTCATTTTTGGACACGAGCTACATAATACCATATATATTCATTTCCCAAAAGGCCGTATTTTTCCTCACAAGAAAAGTTGACAAAACAGCCCTCGCAAAATTCTTGGCAGTTTGTTTTTGTCGTTTTGCAGTTTTGGAGTCCTTTACTAAATCTTAAATAGAATGAAATCTATAACTCCGATTAATGATCCGTCAATTTTTTTGGATTCATATCTTTCCGATATACAATTTTCATCTATCACAATCCATATTTGGACATGTTAAGCTCCCGGAAAATAGCCCGGAAGTGGCTGTTACAAACTGTTACTCTAACAGTTTTTTTTACCTTTGAGTAGTTTGGGAGAAATTTCATAACTCTCTCCTCCGATGTCGGATTTAGTCCGTTTCGGAGTCAATGGAAAGCTTATTGAGTTACTACTCCCTCCGTCCCAGGATAAAAGTCCTGGTGGACTTTTCACGCATATTAAGAAGAGGAATAAAATGACAAAATTGCCAATAATAATGTCATTAAATATGGAGAGAGAATTAGAATAAGAAAAGTATGAGATATTTAATGCTACGGGCATAATAGGAAAAAATGTGTAAAAGTTTAGTTATTAAAAGAAAGAAGACATTTAACATGGGACAACCCAAAATAGTAATAAGGACTTTTATCCTGGGACGGAGGGAGTATAACATATCAAAAGTCCAGAATTTTTAGAGTAAGCTAGCTAACCCCGAAATTTCCTTTTTGTGGCAGAAACTTTTTGGCCAAAAAAAAAACAGTTTTGGGGTCCTTCACCGTAAAATCCATATCTCTCAAACCGTATGGCCAAAAATTCTCAATTTTTTACACAACCTGCATATCTACTGATATTAACACCCCAAATTTTTCCAGAATTTATAAAGCACAAAAAGGGGACGAAAATGCCCCTGCTACGGACTGATCCAAAACAGTTCTTAGAAACGGGACTGTTTTTACATAAATCAACACCACGACTTTTAGAAACGTGATTTTTGAGTTCTTCCACTTGGGTTAACTACTAAACACATATATCTAGCACCCCCCTTTGACGGATCGCAAAAAGGAATTTTAGATTTAAAACGGTGAAATTTCAAAGTATATAGAAATTTTGATTTTCAAAACTAGAAAATTATTTTTCCTTATTCTTTTGATTCCCACCAAATCAACACCCAATATGGTTATATCTAAACATGAAACACTCATTAACACATATATCTAAGGTTTTTGAGTTTAGAAACATAAATCCAAGCTTTGATTTGGAAAACTAAAATCAATTGCATAAACTAATTTTAGGATTTACTTTTTTCTTCTTCCTTCTTCCTTCTTCCTTCTTCCTTCTTCCTTCTTCCTTCTTCCTTCTTCCTTTTTCCTTTTTCCTTCTTCCATGGATGAACTTTCTCTTTCTAAACATTATAAAATTGATTGCAATTGATTGAGGGTTGATTATTGCTAGAGATATAGAGTCACCACTCAATCAACCAACTAAATTATTGCTCATAGGATTCTCTAGGAAATAATTCACCAAAATGGGACAAAAAGGGTAAAATGGACATTTCCATATCAATAATTGATTTTTTTTAATTCTTATTTAGCATACCAAATGTCCAATATGTCCCTCCTTATTTGGGCTTAAATTTGGGTCACCATTTCCATCTTTTGGGCTATCAATAAATAATATATTGGACTTAAAATTTAATTCTTTGGGCCATGTAAATTAACATAGTCCAACATTATTAATTCTTTTCCAACCCAAATCATTTAATTAGGATTTTCATTTCCTCAATTATAACTTAAATCCTTACTCATGCACATTTATTTCCTTAACCCAATTAGACTTGCTAAAATTAGGTTATAAAATTAATTAACTGAGATGTATAAAATAAATCTCTTAGAGTTAGTATATATCTAAATACTATTATTTCCCACAACTCATAACTCATAAGTTATTCAATCATTCATTCTTAATATATAATTAGGATTACATTAGTTTATTTTATTTGTTTATATAATAAACAAACAAACACATAACATTCATATTCATTACACACATAACTTTTAAACCCTTAGGATTATATACAAAACATTAGGATTTTTAATTTAACAATTAGGGTTATCCCTAATATATAATCAAAAATACTTAAGCCATTATATTTAGCCTTTGACTTCCCAAATTAGGGTTTCAAATATCGAATTAGGGTTTCAGATTCCCGGTACTAAAATTAGGGTTTCCAGAATCGATTTCTGGGGTTTCTTATAAATCGTAAAAATTTTATAACTGAACATGGACGTTATTAATATATACGATTAGGATTTGACACAGGTTTAATTTATCTGGTCAACCCTTGACCCTTAACCACATTCTGCACACATAATACCGTAATCACAGAACATATACTCTTATACCCTTAATCCTGAATAATTCACTAAAAGAAATTTTAAATCCTCAAAATTCCTTTCTGAAAACATCAAACACATACACTTATTTTCTGTCTAGGTCAAATATTTGACCTTAAATCAATCATTTTAGATTTTAATAAATTTTCTAAATTCTCCGGTTGTCACATTCACCCCTTCTTCTAAGAATTTCGTCCTCGAAATTAAAGCATCCTAATCTCTGCTCATTCTCTTGATCAAAACTAGGTTTTCAATTTAACCATTACAATTTCCTCATTCGAGGATTACTTTTCTATCTTCACATTTCACCATAACTATTCACTAGGAGTTTACATTCATCAAAACTAGGTTGTCATAATAACCTTTATTTAATCATCTCATATTCTACTCGTACACAACGAGTTTACACTATTTCATATCCATCATCACATTCTACCCAAAACATTACTCTGAAGAGTTTTAAAAAAAAACTTTTCATATCTGTCTGAGGGTTCATAAAAAATTATGAACTTTGAACTCCGAGGTTTAGGGGTATTTCTACCTGCTACCTCTTTCAATTTTGAAAGAAAGGTACTCTACCTCTTAAACATTTCTTTAATAGGTATGTTTACAATCACGAAGAAGGTAAACTACCGATTCTTGTACTTTAGATAATCAGTCTATTGTACCTTAGTAATCCGAACGACTATATGCGTCCTTAAATTGGAATATTCCATCCAATTAGTATATCCCCATTTTCAGGGTTGTTCACCTCAGACTTATCATAGGATTCCGCACCAAAACAATTTGGTTCGGGAAATTTCTTTCAATGAACACTTAGAGTTTTCATAAACATTAGTCTAGTTGAATCGAATAGCATAGACCCATATCGATAATTCAGTTCAATTGAATTATTTAAGTATAGTCAAACCCCGTTGGCAAATTAAAATTTTGAAAACATTTTTCGAGAATGACGTCATGATGCCGCACTGTATTTACAGTCCGTTGAGGATTCCGTCATTTGGTATTTTATCATACTACATCATACCATAGTGGGCTGACGATCCTGAGATCACATCCAATACTAAGTAATACTGTATTGATGACTCTATCATTTTTTTATCATCTCTGCACCAGGTTACATGGTACATAAGTGATAAATAAAAATAGCTTTTGATATTACAAATCATTTGCGTCTAGCCGAAGTAAGTAGCATAGACTGTACTTTAAACCGTTTCAAAAATCTTTGCAAATCAGTTTTATCATCTCAACAGGTAACGAGGTGTCGATGGCCCGAAGTCCACGCATACACAATAATCACCAGGAGTTGAGAATAAAATTTCATTTTTTTTCAAAAGTACATAGTGCGTATTTAGCTTGATGTCAAAAATTCGAAGTTTAGCATAGCTAGGAGTTTAGGAAAACTTAACACCTTTATTAATAATCATTTGCTTAATAATCTATCTGTTTCTATAATCCTCAATTCTTCATTCACACATAATTATACCCAGTTCATCAAACTTACCACACTTATGAGTCCAGGAACTTACCACAATCATATGAGTTTAAAAACTTTCCTAGATAGACCTTTGGCGTCCATTCGCTGAGGGATCCATAAACATTTCATATAATCATGAGTCACGAACTTACCATAAGTATGAGTTTTAAGAACTCGTACTTAACCTTATATCCTCTATCTATGACCTATCTACCTGTTATACACATGAGAAAGGAATCACCCTCTGAACATGCATATAGCAAATAGAGCGACAAAAACATTTCAATGATTATCAGTGCCAGAAACTAAGTGGTTTTTACACCAAGTACAATTCAGCTCCCATACGAAGAATCATACAACTCAGCTGTCGACATGAGTCCTCAATTGAATCCCCACCTAACACTAACCCCATTCTCCATACGAAAATAATTCGTATTCATAATTCTCTTCTGGATCTGTACCAATTTATAGTACAATTCATACACAGCGATCTTGCTGTAAACTTTTTATCATTCTCTGGATCTTTCTCCATACCATAACCTCATCAGATCACGGAGTGATCTCATCGTATATATTACGATTCATTGCTATTCTGTGATCGTTTTGTTTTACGATCTCTTATCCTTACACTTGTAATCTCTTAGACTCTATATATCTATATCCTATACTTGATACACATCGAGTCTCTAACAGTTTTCAATATGGTACGCTGAGTGGTTTCCCACAAACAACCAACAAACTAGGTTCCGAGTTGCTAGTTCGTATATACCTCCGCTCTATGAAGGAATCGTTTAGCCCAGATACCATACATCAACTAGTATCGAGTACAATGGTACCATACTTAAACCTAACTTTTTGACCCTGCGAGATTCTTCAACTAACTCTGTGTGAGTTAGTACTTATCCTAATCACTGCGGTTATTGGTCTCAGGTATTACTACCTAAGCGTCATAACCAACAGCTCTGATACCAACTGTAGCATCCCCGAATCCGGGTCCCGAATCGCCGTGGATCCAGTTCGCTAATTCTACAACTGTTTGCGGAAGATATAAACATAAATTTTTTATACATTAAACTTTACACACATTTCCCCATTATCGAATAACCTTCACTAATACACAATCATGAACTATCTGGCACATGACAATACTATTGTTCAACATACTTTACAACTTAACTTCACATTCTGTACCAAGCTGAACTTGGCATTATCCTTTTTCTGTATCTGGTCGTATTCGCCTTATCTGCAATGTTTTATCATGATATAGCAAGGGTGAGCATGAAAGTTTCCCAGCAAGTTTAAAAACAATGTAACGATATATCATGATGGAAAGAGTTTGAATAATAAGTTGGATATCTTTCACAATGTATTTGTGAATTAGCATGAACAAATCTTTGACTGAACAAGTATTAAACATGAAAAATAATATATCTGGACCAACTGGTAATGAAGGTGATCAATCTTTCATACCTGACTTATACATGCAAGATGTACAGAGTACAAATCATAAGCATATCTGTCTGAAACCACTCTTAAAAGAGTTTAAGTAAAAAAAGAACTTGCCTGAACCGTTGATTACCGTAACGCAATATAATAAGCTTCTCCTGAAGACCTAATATTAATAATATAGATCTCCAATATTAGAATAATATCATCGCCGTTATAAAATAACTTAAACACATAACACATAATCCTATCAGTCTATACAACATATAATACCTATAATAGATCTTTCGGTTAGTCATAACATATAGTTAAGTATTAGACATTAGGTTTAAGTCTTAATATTATTATTATACTTTGATATTCTTTTAATCACATCATAACTTGTACTTATAAGTTATTCATTTTTATATGTTATCCTAGTAAATTAGATAACATCTTAGTAAACCAAAATACCATATCAGTAAGACGGATTTCATTTCAGTATCCTGAAATCACTATTCTTTTTCACGAAAAATACCAAATCAACTTATTATTTTTCTATCCTTTGGTCAAACATATATACATGTATTTCATACATAAAAAATATTTTTCCGTAATTTTTCAATTTCTTTTACTATTTTTCAAAAATCATAATTAGTGCGTGACTTAAGAAAATTAGCTACCTCGTGCTTAATTCCAGAGATGCCCATCTTTTGGCATAACCTTATATATCTTAACGTGAGGCTCCATTTTAAATTTCGTGGCAATCGGAGTTGTAGAACTCCAGTTATAGCGATTTCCGTCGGAAAATCACAAAAATTAGAATAGTCATAACTTAGCCGTTTTAACTCGGAATTAGCTCATTCTTGGACACGAGCTACATAATACCATATATTCTCATTTCCCAAAAGGCCGTATTTTTCCTCACAAGAAAAGTTGACAAAACAGCCCTCGCAAAATTCTTGGCAGCTTGTTTTTGTCGTTTTGCAGTTTCGGAGTCCTTTACTAAATCTTAAATAGAATGAAATCTATAACTCCGATTAATGATCCGTCAATTTTGTTGGATTCATATCTTTCCGATATACAATTTTCATCTATCACAATCCATATTTGGACATGTTAAGCTCCCGGAAAATAGTCCGGAAGTGGCTGTTACAAACTGTTACTCTAACAGTTTTTTTTTTTCCGAATCCGGGTCCCTCCTTATTTGGGCTTAAATTTGGGTCACCATTTCCATCTTTTGGGCTATCAATAAATAATATATTGGACTTAAAATTTAATTCTTTGGGCCATGTAAATTAACATAGTCCAACATTATTAATTCTTTTCCAACCCAAATCATTTAATTAGGGTTTTCATTTCCTCAATTATAACTTAAATCCTTACTCATGCACATTTATTTCCTTAAACCAATTAGACTTGCTAAAATTAGGTTATAAAATTAATTAACTGAGATGTATAAAATAAATCTCTTAAAGTTAGTATATATCTAAATACTATTATTTCCCACAACTCATAACTCTTAAGTTATTCAATCATTCATTCTTAATATATAATTAGGATTACATTAGTTTATTTTATTTGTTTATATAATAAACAAACAAACACATAACATTCATATTCATTACACACATAACTTTTAAACCCTTAGGGTTTTATACAAAACATTAGGATTTTTAATTTAACAATTAGGGTTATCCCTAATATATAATCAAAAATACTTAAGCCATTATATTTAGCCTTTGACTTCCCAAATTAGGGTTTCAAATATCGAATTAGGGTTTCAAATTCCCGGTACTAAAATTAGGGTTTCCAGAATCGATTTCTGGGGTTTCTTATAAATCGTAAAAATTTTATAACTGAACATGGACGTTATTAATATATACGATTAGGATTTGACACAGGTTTAATTTATCTGGTCAACCCTTGACCCTTAACCACATTCTGCACACATAATACCGTAATCACAGAACATATACTCTTATACCCTTAATCCTGAATAATTCACTAAAAGAAATTTTAAATACTCAAAATTCCTTTCTGAAAACATCAAACACATACACTTATTTTCTGTCTAGGTCAAATATTTGACCTTAAATCAATCATTTAAGATTTTAATAAATTTTCTGAATTCTCGGGTTGTCACAGGGTTGTTCATCTCAGTTTGACATTTGAGTCCGCACCAAAGGAAGTTTGGTTTGGATAATTCATCAAGGGTTTTGAAATTTAGAACGCTCATCAACTATAGACCAGTCGAATCATTAAGGGTTCGCTAGTCTTACAAGGTTCAACAATAAATGATAATTAAATGAATAATAATCTCAATAGGTATACAATAAAACAAATATTGTATAACAGAATCATACTTTAAAAAGATAATCAATCATTAATATAATAATTCGAACTTGAATACTAGTAATGAGAATTTACTCGAGGTAAATAATAAACTTGAACAATGATAACAAGTAGGGTTAGGAAACTTGCCTCGTGTGTAGATTACACGTTAATTAAACTCTTTCCTTGATTTAAATCCTACATATCATTTACGTTCACAATACCAGTCAATTATAATGTAACTAATCATAGCAACTTAATTCTTTTTGTCGAACTTTGGTTATGACTATATTTAGTCAATTTATCACATTCATTGTCACATAATTTACACTTCATGAATAACAAGATAATTATGTATTCAATAATTCAATCCACATGCAATTATATTATTTACATGTTAAGTATCTATTTTAACATCTCATTATACTTATAACATATTTCTATGTTTATTAAATTAGGTTCATACCACATTGCTAGACTTAACACTTAAAAAAAATTCATTTCTGAATATTCTGGAGAGTGGCGCTGCGGCTCCACTGTTGTACTTGGTTTTCGCACTGCGGCGTCGTGGCGCTGCGGCTTGAGACCTGGCGCTGCAGCGCGGGAATTAGGCAGGCAGCCGGTGCTGTGGCGCGGCGTACCAGTTGTAGAATTTGTAGTTCGCGAAAAATCGCAGAACATGCCAGTTTCTACCAATTTCTTATTTTCTATACGAGTTTAGACATAGCCACATGA
The DNA here is from genome assembly GCA_020205505.1 of Panax japonicus. NCBI lineage: Eukaryota > Viridiplantae > Streptophyta > Magnoliopsida > Apiales > Araliaceae > Panax > Panax japonicus. Next base: position 12,423,424 of record CM035097.1, read on the forward strand.
TATAATTCATGCATAGTCATTACCCAACATTTACATAATGATTTTAACCCATTAAAACACATAATTACACAATTAAAATATGTAAAATTCACTGTTCTTGATGTTCTTGAAGGTTTTGAACATAAATCATGAAAATTAATACGACGGATTTGTTATAACACCAAATCCGTTCATTTAAGGTTTGGTCTCTTCGTATTAACATGCATAATCAAATAAGAGTGGGAATTTTACAAAAATATTTATGTTTGACATATTAAAATCATGTATAAGGCCATATGGTCATATTCTATACTCTGTAAGTTTTGAGCAACATATGCGACATGTTTTATGACACTGATGATATGGTCTACATAATATATATGTATATATATAGTCAAATACGATATGGTAACATTTAACACATACATAAACTCATAATCATACCATTTCCCAATTACAGAGACTTTACAAAAGGTGAAGCCATTTTTATGAAAACTAAATGACGTAAAAAGAGAATTTGAGTTTGGAGAATTCACCCAAAATATAGTTTCAGAAGAGGTGATCAATGATGATCCTTTCACAAAGAATTGTTAATTACACACTCACAATTTTCTCTCAAACGTCTCAAATTTCTCTCTATGAACTCTAAATTTTGCTCTGTTTATTTTCTAGACTTTGAAAAAGAAAGAATGCGTATAATATAATAAAGGAAAAAGAACTAACGCGCATTAAGGTCAGTTAACCCTATCATGGGTAACTGCTAATAACTCCCTTTAGGGCCTTGTTTGGCTAACAAGAATAGGTTTCAAAACCATTTAATTTAATAAATCTCTTATAATATAGTTTAAAACATGTCACACCAAATATACAATAACTCAATTATATTATTTAATTTAATTTGAATAAAATATAATAATTTCTCATTAATTCACATAGTCATATAATTAATTTTCTCATTAATTATAAAATGATATTAGGCTTATTAAATATTTCTTTTAATTTAATAAACTCACATAATTACATACTTTTAATAATAAAATTCTCTTCATTAATTTAATAAATATAACACATCATTAAATTAATCTATCACAATTGCATCAATTAATTATTTAATCTAATCATTAAATCATCGAAAATATTAATTTAATTTAATAAATATTAAGAATTAAATTACAAAAATCTCGTTCGTCACATTCTCTCATCACAAGTGCTCCCCCATTTACTCCAGAAAGTGAAACATTGGAGGAAAAGCTTGCTAGAAAAGCAAAAGCTAAAGCCCGTCGGGATTCGCCAACAAAAGTGAATTCACCTATTTAGGCCAACCGATGGAAGAGATATTGCAGATGCTGATCAATGAGGGAAAAATCACAACACTGCTACCTCCAGTCAATCCATGCTCAAAAATATTTGATGTTACTGCAGTATGCCAATACCGCTCCCAATCTCCTGATCACAACACTGAGGAATGTTGGGCACTCCGCCATCTTATTCAAAACATGATTGACAGCGGTGACCTACAAATGGCAGATAATGACGTTGTATCATCTGAGAGTGAGGACACATTTCCTCCTAGATGGAAGATAGTTGTAGTAGTTATATCCTCTAAAGGAGATTCGGCTGCCACACAACTTACAATTCAACCAATTCAGCTCAAAGGAGTTGAAAACCCTTTAAAACTTGGCTGCACCAAAGCCAATCATATTGTCGTTCAGGCCACAATATCCTATCATCAGCCTTAAGAAAGTGCCATGGAACTATGGAGAGGTTGAAGGATCAACATCAAACACAATTGCTGCAGTGTCTAAAGAAAATCCACTGTATCTCCATCAACAATTGGTGAAGCATATTATCAGATTTAAGGGGAAAGTGTCCAAGGACAAGATTGACGAATTACTCCGCAATATGGGACACAATGAAGCCAAGGTGGTTCAAATCTTGAAAGAAGCTCCACAACATATCTCTATTCTGGACTTGGTTTTCTCTTCAGAAGATCACCAGAAGGTCTTACTGAAAATATTAAAAGAAGCCCACTTGCCAAAGACAGTGGATGTGGAAAAATTCTATCATCTTATTGATCACATCTTCAATAGAAATGTGATATCCTGTACTGATGATGACATACCTCCCGAAGGGATGGGTCATTACAAACCATTGCATATAGCGGTTATATCTTCTGGATATATGGTCGGAGGAGTGCTAATAGATGGAGGATCATCCCTAAACATCTGCCCTTATGCCACATTGGAAAAAATGAACATCAATCTCAACAGGATTCAAAGCAGCCATATAATCATCAAAGCTTTTGATGGATCTCGACAAAATACTGTCTAAGAGATTGAACTACCCGTGGAAATCGGTCCACATACATTCTATATATCCTTCCAAGTGCTCAAGATCACTACAGGATATAATTTACTGTTGGAAAGACCTTGGATTCATATCGAGAGCCATCCCATCCACTCTTCATCAACAGCTCAAGTATATCATCAAAAGTAATTTGGTCACTGTCGGTTAAATTTTGATTTTTTTTCATGTTGGAGTACTATTCACGGGGTACTATTCATGAAGAACTATTCACGAGGTACTATTCATTCGGGTACTATTCACCTGGGGTACTATTTATGACAAAAATTAATTTCTTTTTTGTCCAAATTATTTTCGAAATATTATTCTTGAATTTTACTCCACAAAGCAGTTATCATGTTGTCAATTTGGACATTTTTAAAACTCTGGAAAAATTAAAAATATTTAATATTTATCCTTGATTTCGTTTGATTGAATTCTTATATCATTGTCATCATCCTCATGCTTATACTATAATGAAAGTCATCTTTGGTTATAGTGCATAGATGGATTGTTGATTGGTATGATTATGACCAGGGATTATTCGGTATAATCATGACCTGTAATGTTACAAATGATGTGGTAAAAGTACTCATTGGTCCGTAATGCATTGATGGACTGTTGTTGGCATGATCATGACCATTGGTGATAACACAAATATCCTTGGCCCGCAGTGCATGGATAATTCATGGATGTGATACTAATGAATATCCTTGGCCCATAGTGCATTAACAATTCAGTGATGTGGATTATTTATTGAGCTGAGTCTCAGCGATAAAATTGATGATAAACTTTTTAAATCATAGAAGATAGTAGATATTATGTTCTACACTACTCTTCTACTGGATTATTTATTCTGCTGCAGTTAAACTTGTTGTTTATTGTATTTTATAAGTTTAACACTGTTGAAGGCTAATGATAATTGATTCTGCATTATCTTAGTCATAATATTTCTTATTGGGCTAGTTGAGCTCACCCTTTTGCTTTTATTGTTCTCTTCAAGAAATGAGAGCGTAGCTGGGACTAGTCGGGGAATGGAGTGACGGTCCAAGATGGTGGCTATAGTAGTCCTCACTATTTTATAAAATAGTGTGATAATAATTGTAATGAGGACTTCATTTGAGTTTGGATATTGTCTAGAAGACAATATTCATGTTAAAACTCTTAGCTCGTGTTGTATAATTAAGTTTGTATTTGTATTATGTACGGTGACGCCCCCAAAATAGGTATACGTCACCCATCTTGAGTCGCCAGATACAAGGTACTGAATATAAATACAACTTAATTATACAACAGTCGTGTAGAATACGACAAAACATAGGCTGTGAGTTTTAATACAAATATTGTCATCTAGACAATATTCACACTCAATGGAGTCCTCATTACATTTATTATCACACTATTTCACAGAATAGTGAGGATTACTAATGCACCATCTAGGATCATCACTCTGTTCCCCGACTAGTCCCAGCTATGTTCTAATTTCCTGAAGAGAACAGCGAAAGAAAGGGTGAGCTCAACTAGCCCAGTAAGAAATATTACGACTAAGATAATGCAGAATAAATTATCATTAGCCTTCAATGGTGGTAAACTGATAAAATATAATAAACATCAAGTTTAACTGCAGCGGAACAAACAATCCATTAGAAGAGTCAAGTAGAGAATAAAATCTACAATCTTCTATGATTTAAAAGGTTTTTCATCACTTTTATCGCTAAGACTCAGCTTAATAAATAAAATCGAATCATCCCTGCTCCACGGCCAAGGATATTCATGTAATCATCAATGGTCATGACTATACCGAATAATCCCTAGTCATAATCATACCAACAAATGTCCACCAATGAACTACATACCAATGAGGACTTTTACAACATCATTCGTCACATTACGGTCATGATTATACCGAATAATCCTTGGTCATAATCATTCCAAGTCCATCTATGCACGTAAGCCAAAGATGACTTTCAACATAATATAAACATGAGGATAATGACAATTCAATAAAACAAGTTCAAGAATAAATTTAAAGATTTATAAGTTAATTTATCTTGAACTCAATAACGTCCAAATTGTCAACATGATACTGCTTTGTGCAGTAAAATTCAAGAATGCTCAGAAGAATATTTCCATGATAAGATACAGGATGAAGCGAAAATATCAAGGATATTCCACTAATTTCATGGAGTATAGAAGCCAAAGCTTTAACCAACTGAGTATAATATAATATATGAAACTGCAAATGAATTTTCACCCGCCATGCGGTAATCCATGTATACAGATCATTTCCACAATTTTAATAAGGAATGAATACACAAGATCATTCACAATGCATGTGTAATCCACATAGATAGGTTATTCCAACAGAATAATAAAGAATGGAATAACAGAAGGATTCATCATGCGTGCGATAGACTGCACTGACAGGTTATTCCCAACAGAATAATAAATAATGGAACCAGATCCGGCGTAAACGAAAAGGCAGATATTCCGATAGAATAATAAATAATGGAACCAGGTCCGGTGTAAACGCACAGACAGGATATTCCGACAGAATAATAAAGAACGGAATATTAGAAGAATTTCACCATATATGCGGTACTTCGCATAAACAGGTTATTCCAACAGAATAATAAGAATGGAATAACAGAAGAATTTCACCATGTATACGGCACTTTGCATATACAGGTTATTCCAACATAATAATAAAGAATGGAATAACAGAAGAATTTTACCATGTATGCGGTACTTCACATAAACAGGTTATTCCAACATAATAATAAAGAATGGAATAACAAAAGTTCTCGTCATGAATATGAAAGAAATAATACCCCTCACGAGTACAACAAATAATATTCCCTACCATAGAAGAAACTGGATATTGGAGTAGTGAAGTAGCAGAATACTTTTCTTCTTTCTCTCTATAGTTTCACTCTCTAGAGTTTTAGTGAATTCGTAAGAAATAATGAAGGAATGAGCTTCTATTTATAGGAGAATGTACTGAATAGTAACCAATTCGTGAACGGTCCAGATTGATTTACTTTTAAACGGACGGTCCATATTGATTTACTATTAAAACTTAAAGCAACGGTCCATACTGATTTACTATTAAAACTTTAAACCAGCGATCCATATTGATTTACTATTATAACTTTCCACCAGCGGTCCATATTGATTTACTATTATATCTTCAACCAACGGTCTGAAAAATTAGCACATCTCCTCATGGAATAATATTGTACCCAAAAATAATTTGGACTGAAAAGAAATATATCTTACGGGTGAATAGTACACCTTGAATAGTAACTGTAACATTCCAGAATTTTAAAGTGTAATATTAAATATTTATTGATTTATATAAATATTTAATGGATATGTTTATTATTGAATAAATAATTGTTCAATTTGAGTTGATGTGATTTAGTTAATTACTTGTTGAATAAATAATTAAATATTAAATATTTATTTGCAATATTAAATATTTATTGAATTATATGGCAATTTGAGTTGATGCGGTTTAATTAATTATTTGTTGAATAAATAATTAAGGAGCTAAGTAAATTAATTGTTATGAGATTATATACCAATGTAATTTAATAAGTAAGCTAGAGAGCTATTAGTGATTTAAATAAATTATAATATTTTAAATGGGAAATTGTAATTTAAAATATTAGTTGATTAAATAAAATTATAATTATAAAGAAATTATAGTTTTGTGATAATGATTTATGTATTAAAGTAATTTAATAGATTAATATTTGAATTGATTAAATTAATTATTTAAGTAAATAGAAGTGTGACAGATAATCTTGCTATAAAGGAGTTATTAAAATAAATTAAGTGAGTTTAATTTAATTTTACCAAACACGTCTTATTGCATTATAAGTCTTTAATCTAATAGTGTTTATCAAACAAGGTATAAGGATTAATCCATTTGTTTTAATTTAGTTTACTAAACAAGGTGTAAGAATTAAAGGGTTATTTTATTAGCTTAGCCAAACAAGCCTTATGACTTTTGATTTTCAAACAAAATATAACTGATATAATTATATCTATATTTATATTATATCATTAATAGATATTATATCATATACGTTATATTTTTATTACGTAGTTAGAGTTAGGAAGAGAAGAAGGCTCAATTGAAGAAAAAGAAGAAGAAAAATACAGAGACAAAAGTTGAGAGAAACTTAGAGAAAATTGAGAAAAGAATTGAGGAAAAGAAGATTTTAATCATAATCATTTTCTTCTAAACTCTAGAGTATCATCTTCTTAATCAAAGGTAGGATATTAATCCTTGTATTTTATTTTTAAAGTTTAGTTTTCTTCTCCAAAGAGTTCTCTGTAAATAATTATGGATGATGAATTCTTGTGTATATAGCTTTAGTTGATGATTGTTGTTGTAAAACAGTTTTGTTGAGATTATGTATGATTATAATCAATTACTTTATGTATGTATGTAAATTGTGAAGAAATATTTCACAGTGAGTTCATATGAATATATATATATATATATATATATATATATATATATATATATATGAATATGGCTTAGTTTAAAGTATAAATTAAGGTTTTATTTGTTGTTAAATTGATAAATTGATCGTTAGAATTGATAGAGTATGTAAAATCATAATCATGATGTTTTGAATTTACTGTTTTGGTTGAAAAATAAAATCATCGTGTTGATTTTCATTGAAAGTATAAAAAATGGAGTTTTTGCCAAGAACGTTGAAATTGGGTGTTGTATATTTGATGTTTGTGTTATTTTATGAGTATAGACATGTTAAAAGTCTTCACAATATGTTTATATGAAGTCTATATGTAAATTACATGATAATCAGTCTATTAGATTCGAGCTTTTAAGCCAATTTGGCTTTTTCTGGTACTGTTGCCGAAGATGTCAGTCGAAACTACAGTTTCGCGCCACGCCGCGGCCCAGCAGTACGTTCGTGGCGCCGCAACGCCATCTCCATGCTACAGCGCGGCTTCGTAGTATAATCACAGCGCCGCAGCCCCATCACCACGCCGCAGCGCGACCCACAGTGTAAACTGTGGCGCCGCGGCGCGAGTTAGCAGAATGGTCTGACAGTGTACTTTTTGTACACGAAATTTTAAGAAAACATTTTTGTGATGATAGTAGGACTGTAAAATATAGATTTTAGTATTTCTATACTATGAATAATTATGTTATTAAGGATTAACTTGTGTTATAAGTTGATCATGAGATTAAATAATCAAACCTATGTGATGAATGTATTAGTTATGTGATAATGACTAACTATGTCACGATGACATATGTATATAGGATATTGTGATTCAAATTGTTTCGGTTTAGTCTACGAGCAAGGCAAGTTTTCTAACTCAAAACTTCATTGTGCGAGTTTAATTTTATTTGGAACATTATTGTTTTCAAATTCAATTACAATTGTTGTAAGTAGCCACTTCTACACTTTCATAGAGCTAGATTTCCTATGATTGAGTAAGTCATTGTATCTAGCTACTCATAACGATGCAAGTTTTCTAATCCTTTGTCTTGTTGAGCTAATTATTGTTTTCAATTCGATTATCTTATAATGATGGAAGTGGTCTAAACTTTGGTTTGATGTTGAACAAGTTATTCTTGTATTTCAATTATTGATTAACATGCATAACTGAATTTCCATGCATGTTTAGTATTCAATCCTAATTAACCTTGGCTTAGTATTGTTCAAGAAAGGTATGCTATATTTATTCAAATTATATGCTATTAGATTATTCCTAATCCATGACTTTAGATACTATGATTGATTCAATCACTATTATTCTGTAGTATAGTGTTATTGGTCTTATTCAACTACTCCTTAGTTGATGTTCGTTAAATTCCAAATTTCCTTGAAAGCTTATCCAAACCAAACTTACTTTGGTGCGGACTTGTATTCTAAATACTGAGATGAACAACTCTTTTAATAGAGGTTTACGCTTAGCGTTGAAATGGTTGTGCACAATACATTGTACGAAGGGTTGATCCCCCTAAGTACATGGAGTCCTTATAGTCTTATGACTGTTAAAGTTAAAGTTAAAAGATTACTTATAACTGTGGATGTTATAATTTTCAGAAAGTTAATAGAATATATTGTTCAGTTCTATTGAGCCTAGTATTGGCAATTGATGTAGAAGTTTAAAGATTTATTTATTGTTATTTCAAGTGGGCCTTGTTTGCTCACTCTTGCCTGTAAAATTTCTTACAGCTAAAGTTGAAACTGGTGACGTACCTAGCACCAGTAAAAGAAAAGGAAAGATGAACAAGTACTGAAGACTTGTAATAGATTTGATAGTATTATTATTAGACTTTGGTTTAAAGATTGTAATGAAGTTTATTTAATTTTCGCATTTGAATGATTGTTGTTAAAGGTTAGACAACCTGGAGAGATTTGTATTTGAGTTTAATCCTGTATGGGCAGGTTTTTATTATTCAATTTATTATAATTGGGTAGTTAGCAATGAATGTTTTGATTAAGTGAACACTGAATCCTGTGAAAATGAAGTACCAGGATTTGGGGGTGTCACAGTAACTCGTGAATAGTAACTCATGAATAGTAACTCGTGATTAATAACTCATAAATAGTAACTCGTGAATAGTACTCTAACACGAAAAGTTTCCCGAATACCCGATTAAACAATATAACCTCCAGACATCAATTATTATCGAAACAAATGTCGATTTCCACTAACACAAATAATTCCAACACAATGAAACTATAAAATTCATCTTTAATCAACACGAACTTATTCATCATTAATATTGTAATTCATAATATTTAACAACCAGATCGTTCCCAGGAAAGAGGGGGCTTTCCGATAAGGATTTATCCTTATTGGCGCGTAATTAGGTGACTAAACCTCTCCTTGACAGAACTTCTAGACATTGTCAATATTGCAAATAATAATATGAATAACTTTGCCGTCTCAATTATTGATTTAATAATATATCATATTATGCTAATGATACTGTAATAATAATTTAATCAATAATATGAGAGATATGATGCATCAATTACTGTAGCAATAATTGAGTATAACTGAGTGACTTCTCACGTAAGCATCAATAACCAATACTGTGTGCTACTATGCAACCACGCGTATTACTGTACTTTTACTACCTGTTAGTTCAACAGTTTTAACGGTAACACATCCACCGTTATTTTTATAGAAAGATAATTTTGTCGTTTTCTAACTACGACAATACTTTCGTTGTGGGTCCACCAATGATTGTGTCGTCGTACAATATTTCCTGTTAAAATGAATATTCCCCGACCAATCGAATATTATATAACCACTTGCTTACTTTGAAAAATTTGTAAATATCACCCACAACTATAACATTATATCAAATCCACACCATAATATTAATAAAAATATTTCGATAAAAAATAAATCTTATTCATAAAAGTCGGGGTCTCACAATCTCCTCTCCTTATGAAATTTCTCCCTCAAAATTTATGTACTTACCTGGTATGCCGAATAGGTGAGGATACCTTGACTTTATTTCAGATTCTAACTCTTGAGGTATAATTTTTGAGTGTTGAATATGATCATTCTTATTCAAGATTTTAACACGTAGCTCCTCATACATTAAATCTTCTGCTATCTCGTCTAGTTCTAATTTAATAACGTGGTTCGGGTCATCCACATATTTACGTAACATCGATACGTGAAAAAATGTTATGAACACGCGACATACTTGGCGGTAAAACGAGTCTATAGGACACAGTTCCTACTTCATCGAGGATTTCAAATGGGCCAATTAAATCGAGGGTTTGAGATAACGCCTTCTTGAACCTTTTTCTTCACATTCATCAGTTCTGGGTGTGTAACTTGAGTGGCCTTTAACTTTATTGATTAAAGTTTATTTTACTCGTATATTCATTATCTTCATCCTAGAGTCTTTAACTCTATCTTCATCATTTTTAAGTCGTACGAAATTGGTCTTTGTGTTAAAAACATCGCACTCGTAAGCGCATACGATCTTCTACTCAACGCGTCAGCTACCACGTTCGCTTTTCCCCCGATGATATTGAATGGTATGATCGTAATCTTCAACAGCTCAAGCCAATGCCTTTGGCACATGTTACGTTCGTTTTAGGTGAAGAAAATATTTGAGGGTTTTAGAAATGAGTTTTGTACTATGGTCAATACAAAATTCGATTTCACGCTCTAGGGTAGGCTAAGAAGTCTTCAAGAATTCGTCAGGAAATTTATTAACAATAGAAATATCATTCAAAACTGTGATTCTCATCCAAGACTTGGATAGCACGCCACATTGATACCTATCAACTTGCCACCGTTATTCACGACGTCCCCTACTAATAGTCTGGCTTCGGTGCATTCCACACAAGGAAGTCACCAGCGAAAGGCTCAGGGCTCTTTACTTATGACTTGATATGACAATGATTGGTTTAGTTACTTGAATTCGCATAATAGGTTGGTTAGGAATATGAAAGCTAACAACCTTACAAAAAACTTGATGAGTAGTTAACCAATCGATTCCTAAAATCACATCAAAGGCAAGTATTTTCAAAGAGATAAGATCGACAAGTAATGTGAAAGTGTCAATTTGAATCAACAAGATTTATAAACAGTAGAGGTAATGAAGGTTTCTACTATCGAAGTTTCAACCAATAAGTTAAAATTTAATTTCTCCGAAGTCAAATTTAAACGTTGAGCACAAGCAAGAGAGATAAAAGAATGGGTAGAACCGGTATCTAATAAGTAATAGACTTCGCAAGAGTTTATGATTAACTTACCAGTAATAACCTCGTTCGGGTTACTTGATAAACGCTCTCACTTAAACTACCGGCTTTGTTTTGTCCGTATCCGCTTTTTGTGCCACCGTTCCAGCTGGACTTGACTTCACTATACGACAAAATCGAGCTAAATGACCTTCTCTTCTTGAAATTTCCACTTCTATTATCTTGGCCATGATTACCACCGAAGTGGTTACCATTCTTGGCATGATAATTTCCCCCACGATGGTTATCATTGTTCCGATGGCCGTTGCCACCGGTATGATTATTATCGTGTTGTTGGTCATTACCTTTTGGTTGAGCTGACTCAACTGTCTCATGTGCTTCATTGCTTATCTTTATATTTTCAGATGTCATTCGCAAACACTGTCACAAAACAAGGGTTAATTATCATATCACATATTATCCCTATACTCTGACCGACTAATTAAATACCAAATAAACTTAGGTAGGTCATACTGGCGAAGGAATTCCCCGTCTCTCCCTCCTAGTTCTTGTCTCACATCTCAACCAGGGATCATATCCCTAAGCATTTGATACCAATTGTGACGCCCCCAAAACAGGTATACATCACCCATCTTGAGTCACCAGATACAAGGTACTGAATACAAATACAACTTAATTATACAACAGTCGTGTAAAATACGACAAAACATAGGATGTGAGTTTTAATACAAATATTATCATCTAGACAATATCCATACTCAATGGAGTCCTTATTACATTTATTATCACACTATTTCACATAATAGTGAGGACTACTAATGCACCCTCTAGGATCATCACTCTGTTCCCCGACTAGTCCCAGCTACATTCTCATTTTCTGAAAAGAACAGTGAAAGAAAGGGTGAGCTCAACTATCCCAGTAAGAAATATTACGACTTAGATAATTCAGAATAAATTATCATTAGCCTTCAACAGTGTTAAACTGATAAAATATAATAAACATCAAGTTTAACTGCAGCGGAACAAACAATCCATTAGAAGAGTCATGTAGAGAATAAAATCTTCTATCTTCTATGATTTAAAAGGTTTTTCATCACTTTTATCGCTGGACTCAACTTACTAAATAAAATCGAATCATCCCTGCTCCACGACCAAGGATATTCATGTAATCATCAATGGTCATGACTATACCGAATAATCCCTGGTCATAATCATACCAACAACTATCCACCAATGAACTACAAGCCAATGAGGACTTTTACCACATTATTCGTCACATTACGGTGATGATTATACCGAATAATCTCTGGTCATAATCATATCAAGTCCATCTATGCACGTAAACCAAAGATGACTTTCAACATAATATAAGCATGAGGATAATGACAATTCAATAAAACAAGTTCAAGAATAAATTTAAAGATTTATAAGTTAATTTATCTTGAACTCAATAACGTCCAAATTGTCAACATGATACTGCTTTGTGCAGTAAAATTCAAGAATGCTCAGAAGAATATTTCCATGATAAGATACAGGATGAAGCGAAAATATCAAGGATATTCCACTAATTTCATGGAGTATAGAAGCCAAAGCTTTAACCAACTGAGTATAATATAATATATGAAACTGCAAATGAATTTTCACCCGCCATGCGGTAATCCATGTATACAGATCATTTCCACAATTTTAATAAGGAATGAATACACAAGATCATTCACAATGCATGTGTAATCCACATAGATAGGTTATTCCAACAGAATAATAAAGAATGGAATAACAGAAGGATTCATCATGCGTGCGATAGACTGCACTGACAGGTTATTCCCAACAGAATAATAAATAATGGAACCAGATCCGGCGTAAACGAAAAGGCAGATATTCCGATAGAATAATAAATAATGGAACCAGGTCCGGTGTAAACGCACAGACAGGATATTCCGACAGAATAATAAAGAACGGAATATTAGAAGAATTTCACAATATTTAACAATCAGGTCGTTCCCAGGAAAAATGGGGTTTTCCGATAAGGATTTCTCCTTTTTGGCGCGCAATTAGGTGACCAAACCTCTCCTTGACAGAACTTCTAGACATTGTCAATATTTCAAATAATAATATGAATAACTTTGTCGTCTCAATTATTGATTTAATAATATATCATATTATGCAGATGATACTGTAACAATAATTGAATCAATAATATGAGAGATATGATGCAGCAATTACTGTAGCAGTAATTGAGTATAACTGAGTGACTTCTCACGTAAGCATCAATAACCAATACCGTGTGCTACTATGTAACCTCGCGTATTACTGTACTTTTACTACCGGGTAGTTCAACAGTTTTAACGGTAATACCTCCGCCGTTATTTTTATAGAAAGATAATTTTGTCATTTTCTAACTACGATAATACTTTCGTTGTGGGGTCCACTAATGATTGTACAGTCGTATAATATTCCCTATTAAAACGAATATTCCCCGACCAATCGAATATTATATAACCACTTGCTTACTTTGCAAAATTTTTAAATATCACCCACAACTATAACATTATATCAAATCCACACCATAATATTAATAAAAATATTTCGAGAAAAATTAAATCTTATTCATAAAATTCGGGGTCTCACATGTACCATGTATTTGGTGACTCAGAATGGGTTATGTATACCTATTTTGAGAGCGTCAAAGTTGGTATCAAAGCTAAGGGATATGATCCCTGGTTAAGATTTGAGGCTAGAACTAGGAAGAGAGAGAGACGGGTAAATCCTTCGCTAGTATGAACTACCTAAGCTTATTTATTATTTATTTGGTCGGTCAGAATATAGTGATATTATGTGGCATGTCAATTAACCCTTGTTTTGTGGCACTGTTTGAAAATGGCATCTAAAAATATTGAGATAAACAATGAAGCACATGAGACCGTTGAGTCACCAATGATCAATACCCAGGATAATGTGCATCAGGAAGGAATTAATCCTCAAGTAAACAACAACACCGACCAAATGATGAACGATGGGATGTTCAGAAGCTTTATGCAATTAATGCAACATCAGGCGAGAGGGACTCCTATTCAAAATGCAGGTGGAAACACTGGCAACTCACAGATGGTCACCGCTAAACAATTCAAGGAGTTGGGAGCACCAGAGTTTCTGGGAAATCTAGAACCACTTAAGGCAGAGACGTGGAAAAAGCAGATCACCAAGATATTTGATGTCTTGGGATGCTCCAAGGAGTAAAAAGTTCCTTTTTCCACCTTCATGCTGCGAGGAGAGACATATTATTAGTGGGAATCGGTAAAACGTACTCAGCCTACCGCACCCAATATGTCTTGGGAGAAGTTCCAAGAATTGTTCAACGACAAGTACTTTCCCGAAAGTATTTGTCACATGAAGGAGGTAGAGTTCATCAAGTTGGAGCAAAATAATATGACCGTATCACAGTACGAGGCTAAGTTTGCAGAGTTATCCCGGTTTTCATCCCATATAGTAGATAATGAGGAGAGAATGACGCGAATGTTTCTGCAAGGTTTGAAACCTGAAATACGTCAATACCTCATTTCTCACAAACTTTGCTTGTATTCAGATGTTGCGAATAGGGCGCAATTATTGAAGCGTGATAATGAGTCAACCCAACCAAGAGAGAGCAGCTGGCAAATCGATAATACCAGTGGTAGGAGTCATCGAAGCGGTGACAACAAACGTGGAGGGAATCAACATGCCAGAAATGGTAACCACTTCGGTGGTAATCATGGCCAAGATAATAGAAGTATAAATTTCAAGAATAAAAGGTTCAACAATGAAGTAAAGACAGCAGCACCAACACCTATTTTCAAGGAAGGAGAACGACCACTGGTCGTATGCTGCAAAGGCAGAGGGGAGAGACACATTAGTCCAAACTGTACGCAGCAGTCCAAAACGTGTTATAATTACGGAAGAGAAGGTCACCTAGCCCAATTTTGTCGTACAGTGAAGTCAAGTCCAGCTGAGATGGAGACACCAAAGGCCGTCCTAAACAATTCAAAATCGATAGTGCAAGGGAGAGCGTTTGTCGTGACCTCCCAAAAAGCGAGGAACCCGAACGAAGTTATCTTGAGTAAGATAATCATAAACTCTTGCGAAGTCTATACCTTATTTGATACCGGTTCTACCCATTCTTTTATTTCTCCTACTTGCGCTCAACGTTTAAATTTAACTCTGGAGAAATTACACTTTGACTTATCTGTTGAAACTTCGTTGGGGGAAACCTTCATTACATCCACTGTTTATAAATCTTATTTAATTCAAATCGGCACCCATACGTTACCTGCCGATCTTATCTCTTTGAAAATACTTGCATTTGATATGATTTTAGGGATTGATTGGTTAACTAATCATCATGATAAAATTGATTATTTTTGTAAGGTTGTTAGCTTTAATATTCCTAACCAACCTATTATGAGAATTCAAGCAACCAAACCACTAAAGTCAATCACTTTCATATCAAGCCATAAGGCTATTCGTTTTACTGAAAAATGAATGTCAAGCTTTTTTAGCTCATGTCACGGATTTAAATAAAAATATGTTAGATTTGAATGATATTTCTATTGTTAATAAATTTCCTGACGTATTCCCTGAAGAACTTCCTGGTCTTCCCCCAGAGCATGAAATCGAATTTGGTATTAACCTTGAACCCGGTACAAAACCCTTTTTCAAAGCCCCATATCGAATGGCTCCTATTGAACTTCAGGAGTTAAAAACTCAATTACGGGAATTGTTAGACATCGGTTTCATTCATCCTAGTACGTCTCCTTGGGGTGCTCCTGTTCTATTTGTAAAGAAGAAAGATGGGAGTATGCGACTTTGTATTGATTATCAGGAGTTGAATCATGTCATCGTAAAAAATAGGTACCCGTTGCCTTATATTGATGATCTATTTGACTAGTTACATAGCGCCAAATTCTTTTCAAAGATCGATCTTCGTTCCGGATATCATCAGTTAAATATTAAAACTGATGACATTCCAAAGACTACTTTCAGAACTTAGTACAGGCATTAAGAATTCCTAGTCATGTCTTTTGGATTGACTAATGCTCATGCTACCTTCATGGATATGATTAACTGAATATTCAAAGAATATTTGGATAATTTTGTGGTTGTCTTTATTGATGACATCCTCATATACTCCAAAAGCCATGAAGATCATGAGCAACACTTGAGGCTGATACTCTAGAAGCTTCGTGAAAACAAGTTGTATGCTAAGTTGAAGAAATGCAAGTTCTGACTTGAGGAAGTAGCATTCCATGGGCACGTGATATCAAATCACGAAATATCTATTGACCCAGCGAAGATTGAAGCCATACAAAGTTGGGAGCGACCAAAGTCAGTGACTGAAGTACATAGCTTTCTGGGCTCAGCTGGTTATTATCAGAGATTCGTGGAAGGGTTTTCTCAAATAGCTACTCCATTAACTTAGTTGACTCAAAAAGATACAAAATTTGGTTGGAGCGAGGAATGTGAGAAAGGTTTTCAAGAACTTAAGAGAAGACTCATTTCAACACCTGTTCTGACAATACTATCTGGTTCAGAGGGATTTATCATCTACAATGATGCTTCAGGCAGAGAGGGTTAGGATGTGTTCTCATGCAACATGGGAAATTTATAGCTTATGCCTCACGACAACTCAAAGAATATGAGAGGAATTATCCTACTCATGACCTAGAGTTGGCAGTAGTCATTTTTGCGCTTAAGATCTGGAGGCATTACCTGTATGGGGAGAAGGTGGAGATCTATACAGATCATAAAAGCCTCAACTATTTCTTAACCCAAAAGGAGCTCAACATGTGGCAACGACAACGACTCAACTTTTGAAAGATTATGATCATACCATTCAATACCATCCTAGAAAAGCGAACGTGGTAGCTGACGCATTGAGTAGAAGATCATATACGGGTACGAGTGTGATATTGTCAACGCAAAGACCCATTTTGTATGACTTACAAAGGATGGAGATAGAGTTAAAGACTTCAGGGACCCATATGATGATGTCAAATATATGAGTAGAACCGACTTTAATCGATAAAGTTAAAAATGCTCAAGCTACAGACCTAGAGTTGATGCGTATGAAGAAGAAAGTATAAGAAGGTGTTATTCTGGAAGCAAGAATCGATGAAGAATGAATACTTCGAGTCAACTCCAGACTTTATGTTCCCAACGACTCTGATTTGAAGTATAAAATCATTATAGAGGCGCACAACACACCGTTTTCAATCCATCCTAGGAGTACCAAAATGTATCATGATCTTTGACATACATTTTGGTGGAGCAATATGAAGAGAGAGATAGCAGAGTTTATCTCAAGGTGTCTAACTTGTTAACGTGTCAAGGCGGAGCATCAAGTGCCAAAAGGTCCATTGCAACCACTTGAAATTCCAAAATGGAAGTGGGAGCACATTACCATGGATTTTGTTACTGGTCTTCCCAAGGTTTCTCAAGGCATAGATACAATTTGGGTCATTATTGATAGATTGACCAAGTTTGCTCATTTCTTACCTATACGAGAAACTTATTCACTTGAACGTCTTTCTCGTATATACATAAATGAGATTGTAAGACTACATTGTATGCCGGTATCCATAGTTTCTGATCGAGACCCACGATTCACTTCACGATTTTGGGTTAGTTTGCAAAAAGCTATGGGCACGGATTTACGATTCAGTTCGATATATCATCCTCAAACGGACGGGCAGTCGGAGAGGACTATTCAAACTCTTGAAGATTTATTAAGACTCTGTGTCCTTGATTTTAAAATAAGTTAGGACAAGTTCTTGCCATTAGTGGAATTCTCCTACAACAATAGTTATCAAACAAGTATCAGCATGGCTCCATTCGAGGCGTTGTATAGACGTAAGTGTCGTTCTCCAATATTTGGGACGAGGTGGGTGAAGCAAAGTTGTTAGGACCGAAGTTGGTACGTATGACTACGGAAAAGATTCAAATGATCCGATAACGTATAAAAACCTCACAAGATCGACAAAAGAGTTATGCTGATCTTCATCAAAAGGACGTGGAATTCAATGTTGGAGATCATGTGTTGTTACGTGTTGCTCCATAGAAAGGAGTTACAAGATTTGGAAAGAGAGGAAAGCTCAATCCTCGATTCATTGGCCCATTTAAAATCTTCGATCGAGTAGGAACTGTGGTCTATAGACTTGCCTTACCGCCAAGTATGTCTCGTGTTCATAATATTTTTCACATATCTATGTTACTTAAATATGTGGAAGACCCGGACCATATTATTGAATTAGAACTAGAAGAGAAAGCGGAAGATTTAACGTATAAAGAGGTACGTGTTAAAATCTTGGATAATAAGGAACATATTCTACGCTCCAAGTTTATACCTCAAGTCAAAGTTTTGTGGAGAAACCACGATGTTGAGGAAATGACCTGGGAGTCAGAATCTGAAATGAAATCAAGGTATCCTCACCTCTTCGATATACCAGGTACGTACACTAATTTCGAGGAAGAAATTTCATAAGAAATGGAGGTTGTAAGACCCCAACTTTTATGAATAAAGATAAAAATAAATTTCTCTAAATATCATTTTGAATATTAAGTGTGGATTTGATATAATGTTATAGTTGTGGGTAATATTTATAAATTTTGCAAAGTAAGCAAGTTGTCATAAAATATTCATTTGGTTGGGGAATATTCGTTTTAACATGGAATATTCGTACGACGGCACAATCATTGGTGGACCCCACAACGGAATTACTGTCAGAGTTAAAAAATGATAGAAATATCTTTTTATAAAAATAACGGCGAAAGTTTTACCGTTAACTGTTGAAATACCCGGTGATAAAAGTACAGTAATACGCGTGATTGTATAGTAGCACACGGTATTGATTATTGATGCTTACGTGAGAAGTCACTCAGTTATACTCGATTATTACTATAATAATTGCTGCATAGTATCTCACGTTATTTGATTCAATTATTGTCATAATATTTTATATTATTAAATCAATAATTGAGACGACAAAGTTATTCATATTATTATTTGTATTATTGACGATGTCTAGAAAGTTCTGTCGAGGAAAGGGGTTTGGTCACCTAATTGTGCCAATATGGAGAAATTCTTATCAGAAATTCCACTTTTTCCTGGGAATGATCTGGTTGTTAATATTGCAAGTTATAATATTAATGATGAATGTTATTAAAAATGTGTTTTGTGAAGCCTAGTGAATTTAGATAAATAGAGGATTTTTATGAAGTATTTGTGGTAAGTTTGGCGTATTATTTGGACTCCCACTTACCCATTTTTTTAAATAGTCGAGAAAAGTTATCTCAGTTTTGTTATATATATATATATATATAATTGTGATTCGGGGGGGGGGGGGGAATGAATCACGGGTGTGGCGTGTGATGTATGTTGTTATATATATATATATATATATATATATATATATATATATATATATATATATATATATATATATATTATAAGTTTTTTTATGAAAAATAGAATATATTATATTTTATTATGTTTAGTGTTTGCATAGTGTCTGCATATTGTTTTCATAGTAAAATCAGAAAATCAGACGCCGAACGCCCGTAAATTCTTTCCCCCACTGTGCGTTCGTGATTATTTCCTAAATAGTATCCTTTCATTCTCCTATAAATGGGATGCTTAGTTTAGAAATGAAAATCACACAAGAATCATAAAATTCTTCTTCTATAATATTGAGCGTATTTTTTTTGAGTTTAAGGAAGCAGTGTAGAAAATAGTATAAGTTTTCTTCAAGAATATATTCGCTATACCAGTCCATACCAGTCAGAAATACTCTCCTTTTAAGGTAAGGGATGTTATTTTTGTTCAATATTCGTAAGAAATAATATTTTCTTCCATATTCTGTAGTATGTAAGTAATATTAATTCATTTCAGATTTCGAATTCTACACACATTTTGTTAAGTATTGTTTCTATACTCCTTGAAATTAGTAGAATATCCTTGAAATATGCGCTTTATCTAGTATCATTTCACAAGGATATTTTTCTAAACATTCTTGTTAAATTTTGATCTTTTCACGCTGGGGTACTATTCATGGGATACTATTCATGAAGTACTATTCATGAGGCACTATGGAAAGGAACAGTGAGGAAGCTCTCAGGGCTCTACCTATCAAAGGCCTTACCAGAGAACAAATTAATGAAAAAAGGAGATTGAGGTTGTGTTTTTCATGTGATGAGCCCTTTACTCTAGGGCATGCCTGCAAGAAACCCAAGTTGTTCATGATGCTGCCATCAGAAGGTATGGAGGATGATCAACCTGTTTATGGGGATGAGAATAATAAGGAGGATTTAAATGGTGAATATGAAGAGCAGGAAGCCCAAATAACACTGCATGCACTGTCTGGTCACAGTACTAATAATACCATTAAATTGCTGGGTATGGTTCATGGAGAATTCTTAAGGATACTGGTGGATAGTGGGAGTACCAATAATTTCATGGATCCTCAAGCTGCTAAGAAGATTAGAGATGTGATTAGGGATGATAATCCTCTTAATGTCACTATGGAAGATGGGTTTAAGGTTTCTAGCCATCAAGCTTTCCCCAAGGTATTATGGTCTGTGCAAGGAGAAGAGTTTCAGACAGATTTTAGAGTTCTGCCCCTGGGAGGTATAGATGCAGTTTTAGGATTCCAATGGCTTCGACTCTTTAATCTTGTTACCTTTGACTTTCATGAGTTGCAGCTGACTTTAGTGCATGAAGGAATGACCATTGTGTTGCAGGGGGGAATCAGACTAGGTATCTTCTACCATTCAAATGATGGATTCTGGGGAGGTTAAGCAGGTTCTAAATTCCGCAACCCATGGATATTTTGGATACCTTTTTGGGGCATGTCAAGGGGATAATGAGGACCAGTTAAAATAGTAGCATATCAGCAGTGGCTTAAATGGGGACTCAAACCTCATAGAGGTTAAAAAGGATGAGCAGATAGAGAAGATTTTGCAGCAATTTGCTTTAGTGTTCCAAGAACCTCAGGAGTTACCTCCATTCAGAACTCAGGATCATCACATCAGGCTGAAAGAAGGGAGTCATCCAATGAATATTAGGCCTTATAGATACCCCTATGTACAAAAAGAAGAGATTAAAAAGATTGTCAAAGAGATGTTGAGCAATGGTATCATTCAGGCAAGTAACAGTCCTTATGCCTTTCCTGTCTTATTGGTCAAAAAACATGATGGAACGTGGAGAATGTGTGTCGATTATAGGGCTTTAAAAAATGCAACTATTAAAGATAAGTTCTCGATTCCTACTATAGATGAGATGCTAGATGAACTCCATGGGTCTAACTGGTTTTCTAAGTTGGACTTAAGGTCAGGATATCACAAAATAAGGGTTACTCCTGCTGACATTCCTAAAACAGCCTTTAGAACCCACATTGGCCATTTTGAATTTTTGGTGATGCCTTTTGGGCTCACCAATGCACCCGCCACATTCCATTCCCTAATGAATGATGTATTCCAGCCTTACTTAAGGAAATTTGTGTTGTTGTTTTTTTTTTGATGATATCCTAATATATAGCAAGACCTATGAGGAACATTTGAAGAAGTTAGAAATGGTACTCCAGTTGTTATAAAACCATTGTTTGTTTGCCAAAAAAAGTAAGTGTGAGTTTGGTACCCAGCAGATTCATTACTTGGCCCATGTCATTAATCCTGATGGGGTGTCTACAGACCAAGATAAGATTGATTGTATGCTAAAATGGCCTACTCCTACAACTATTAAAGGACTGAGAGGATTTCTGGGACTTACTGGTTATTATAGGAGATTCATCAGAAATTATGGGGACATGAGCAGACCACTTACAGATCTCTTGAAGAAAGGGAAGTTTGGATGGAATGATCAAGCTGCACAGGCTTTTCAGCAACTCAAGCAGGCTATGTCCCAAGCTCCTGTATTAGCTATGCCTAATTTTGAAGAACCTTTTGTGCTAGAAATAGATGCATCGTATGGGGGTATTGGGGCAGTCCTTATGCAATAGAACAGACCAATAGCCTTTCTCAATAAGGCCATTTCTTTTAAACATCTAGGGTATTCTACTTATGAAAAAGAACTCATGGCAGTGGTGTTTGCAGCCAATAAATGGAGACATTATCTGTTAGGAAATAAATAACCAGCAGAAATGAATCACAAAACTTATGGGATTAGATTATGAAATTTCTTACAAAAAGGGGAAGGAAAATGTTGTTACAGATAGTTTATCTAGAAAGATGGAACTTGCTGAAGGGTTCATTCCAAAATCTGCTGGTTTGCAAAAAAATCTGTACTACATCCTCAGAGGGCTGCTATATGTTAACTACAACTCATGGATAGCTGAAATAGCTCAAACTTGGGAAAAAGATGATGGTTTAAGGGAGATCATCCTTCAAATATAACTCAAGGATGATGCTCTTCCAGGATATACTTTACAACATGGCAGGATTAAATTTCAAGGAAAAATAGTAGTGGATCCAGATGCTGATCTAAGAAGGAAATTTCTGACAGAATTCCACAATTCTCTTATTGGAGGAAACTTTGGAATAAGGGGAACTTTTGAGCGGATACACAGCTTTTGTGACACCCCCAAATCCTGGTACTTCATTTCCGCAGGAATCAGTGTTCACTTAATCAAAACATTCATTGCTAACTACCCAATTATAATAAATTGAATAATAAAAATCTGCCCATACAGGATTAAACTCAAATAAAAATCTCCCCAGGTTGTCTAACCTTTAACAACAATCATTCAAATGCGAAAATTAAATAAACTTCATTACAATCTTTAAACCAAAGTCTAATAATAATACTATCAAATCTATTACAAGTCTCCAGTACTTGTTCATCTTTCCTTTTCCTTTACTAGTGCTAGGTACGTCACCAGTTTCAACTTTAGTTGTAAGAAATTTTACAGGCAAGAGTGAGCAAACAAGGCCCACTTGAAATAACAATAAATAAATCTTTAAACTTTTACATCAATTGTAAATACTAGGCTCAATAGAACTGAACAATATATTCTATTAACTTTCTGAAAATTATAACATCCACAGTTATAAGTAATCTTTCAACTTTAACTTTAACAGTCATAAGACTATAAGGACTCCACGTACTTAGGAGGATCAACCCTTCGTACAATGTATTGTGCACAACCATTTCAACGCTAAATGTAAACCTCTATTAAAAGAGTTGTTCATCTCAGTATTTAGAATACAAGTCCGCACCAAAGTAAGTTTGGTTTGAATAAGCTTTCAAGGAAATTTGGAATTTAACGAACATCAACTAAGGAGTAGTTAAATAAGACCAATAACACTATACTACAGAATAATAGTGATTGAATCAATCATAGTAACTAAAGCCAAGCATTAGGAATAATCTAATAGCATACAATTTGAATAAATATAGCATACGTTGCTTGAAAAATACTAAGCCAAGGTTAATTAGGATTGAATACTAAACATGCATGGCAATTCAGTTATGCATGTTAATTAATAATTAAAATACAAGAATAACTTGTTCAACATCAAACCAAAGTTTAGACCACTTACATCATTATAAGATAATCGAATTGAAAACAATAATTAGCTCAATAAGACAAAGGATTAGAAAACTTGCATCGTCATGAGTAACTAGATACAATGACTTACTCAATCATAGGAAATCTAGCTCTACGAAAGTGTAGAAGTAGCAACTTACAACAATTGTAATTGAATTTGAAAACAATAATGTACCAAATGAAATTAAACTTGCACAATGAAGTTTTGAGTTAGAAAACTTGCCTTGCTCGTAGACTAAACCGAATCAATTTGAATTACAATATCCTATATACATATGTCATCGTGACATAGTTAGTCATTATCACATAACTAATACATTCATCACATAGGTTTGATTATTTAATCACATGATCAACTTATAACACAAGTTAATCCTTAATAACATAATTATTCATAGTATATAAATACTAAAATCTATATTTTACAGTCCTACTATCATCACAAAAATGTTTTCTTAAAATTTCGTGTACAAAAAGTACATTGTCAGACCATTCTGTTAACTCGCGCTGCGGCGTGGTGATGGCGCTGCGGCGCTGTGATTATACTACGAAGCCGCACTGCGGCGTGGCGATGGCACTGCGGCGCCATGAACGTACTGCTGGGCCGCGCCGCGGCGCGAAACTGCAGTTTTGACTGACATCTTCGGCAACAGTACCAGAAAAAGCCAAATTGGCCTAAAAGCTCGAATCTAATAGACTGGTTATCATGTAATTTACATATAGACTTCATATAAACATATTGTGAAGACTTTTAACATGTTTATACTCATAAAATAACACAAACATCAAATATACAACACCCAATTTCAATGTTCTTGGCAAAAACTCCATTTTTTATACTTTCAATGAAAATCAACACAGTGATTTTGTTTTTCAACCAAAACAGTAAATTCAAAACATCATGATTATGATTTTACATACTCTATCAATTCTAACAATCAATTTAACAACAAATAAAACCTTAATTTCAACTTTAAACTAAGTCATATTCATATATATATTTTCATATGAACTCACTGTGATATATTTCTTCAAAATTTACATACATACATAAAGTAATTGATTATAATCATACATAATCTTAACAAATCAGTTTTACAACAACAATCATCATCTAAAGCTATATACACAAGAATTCCTCATCCATAATTATTTACAGAGAACTCTTTGGAGAAGAAAACTAAACTTTAAAAATAAAATACAAGGATTAATATCCTACCTTTGATTAAGAAGATGATACTCTAGAGTTTAGAAGAAAATGGTTATGATTACAATCTTCTTTTCCCCAATTCTTTTCTCAATTTTCTCTAAGTTTCTCTCAACTTTTCTCTTTGTATTTTTCTTCTTCTTCTTTTTCTTCAACTGAGCCTTCTTCTCTTCCCAACTCTAACTACGTAATAAAAATATAACGTATATGATATAATATCTATTAATGATATAATATAGATATAGATATAATTATATCAGTTATATTTTGTTTGAAAATCAAAAGTCATAAGGCTTGTTTGGCTAAGCTAATAAAATAACCCTTTAATCCTTACACCTTGTTTGGTAAACTGAATTAAAACAAATGGATTAATCCTTATACCTTGTTTGATAAAACACTATTAGATTAAAGACTTATTATGCAATAAGACATGTTTGGCAAAACTAAATTAAACTCCCTTAATTTATTTTAATAACTCTTTTATAGCAAGATTATTTGTCACACTTCTATTTACTTAAATAATCAATTTAATCAATTCAAATATTAATCTATTAAAATACTTTAATACATAAATCATTATCACAAAACTATAATTTCTTTATAATTATAATTTTATTTAACCAACTAATATTTTAAATTACAATTTCCCATTTAAAATATTATAATTTATTTAAATCACTATAAGCTTTCTAGCTTACTTATTAAATTACATTGGTATATAATCTCATAACAATTAATTTACTTAGCTCCTTAATTATTTATTCAACAAATAATTAATTAAACCACATCAACTCAAATTGCCATATAATTCAATAAATATTTAATATTGCAAATAAATATTTAATATTTAATTATTTATTCAACAAATAATTAACTAAATCACATCAACTCAAATTGAACAATTATTTATTCAATAATAAACATATCCATTAAATATTTATATAAATCAATAAATATTTAATATTACACTTTAAAATTCTGGAATGTTACAGCTTCCTTTGGTGGCCAACACTCAGACATGATGTTACTACATTTGTTAGGGAGTGTGATGTGTGTCAACAACAAAAACATGAAACAATAGCACCCCTGGTCTGTTGCAGCTCCTACCAGTACCTGAGACACCATGGGTTGATATATCTATGGATTTCATTGAGACACTCCCTAAATCAGAAGGCAATACAGTGATATGGGTAGTGGTGGACAGATTAACTAAATATGGGCATTTTATGGCACTCAAACACCCTTTTTCTGCTCCTCAGTTGGCCCAGGTTTTTATCCCACACATTTACAAACTACATGGTTTACCTGCTACCATAGTATCTAATAGAGATAAGGTGTTTGTTAGTTTGTTTTGGCAGTCACTTTTCAGGATAGTGGGGACTAAGTTACGATGAGTACATCCTATCACCCTCAGTCAGATGGCCAGACTGAGAGGGTGAATCGGGTATTAGAATGTTATCTCAGGTGCATGGTTGCACAAAATCCACACAATTGGGTCTCTTGGCTTCCTCTGGCTGAGCTTTGGTACAATACCCATTTTTACATTGGATTGAAGGTCACACCCTTTGAGATGCTATATGGATATAAACCCCCACACCTAAATTTGCATCAGTTTGGGAAAGTCTATGACCCTATCACCAAGCAATTCTGTCAAGATAGAGCCCAATTGCTGAGACTGATGAAGCAGCATTTGACTGAAGCCCAAGCAAGGATAAAACACTACGCAGTTAAGCACATAACATAAAGAGTCTTTGTGCCTGGGATATGGTTTATCTTAAAGTTAGACCATACAAGCAGCTTTCCTTATCTGAATTGAATCAAGGGAAATTACTGCCCAAGTACTATGGCCCTTTTTTTGTGGAAAGCAAAGTAGGAGCAGTAGCTTACAAATTGCAGTTGCCAACTTATGCCAAAGTTCATCCAGTTTTTCATGTTTCCTTACTTAAAAAGAAGGTGGGCCAGCACTGTACTACTCCTTCTTTACCACCTCTGGACTCACTTGGACAGTTTATGGTGGAACCAGTGGCTGTTCTTGATAGAAGAATGGTGAAGAAAAACAATGCAGCAGGGGTAGATGTATTGGTACAATGGACGAACAGTTTACCCGGTGAAGCTTCTTGGGAAGACCGGGATGAATTGGTCAAGAAATTTCCTAATTTCAAACCTTGAAGACACGGTTTATCTGTAGGGGGAGGGATTGTAAGAAAGGGGATCTGCATTTATTTTTGTTTTGAGCTGAGTTAATAAATTAGTTATCTGTTGTTTGGGTGTCTTAGTAATTTTCCAGGATAAAGCAAGGGTAGAGTAGGAAGTGTCTTTATTTTCAGATTAAGGGTCATGTTTTCAGCATGATGTAGCTTGTGCCAGTCACATGCTCATCTGTTATTCATTTTCTGTTTGGATTCGTAGATGAGGTAAGAGTATTTAGCTGAGATTTGTGATGTAAGAGACATGAATAGAATGAATATACTTTCTTATTCCCCAATTAACTCTATTCCTTATCTATCTCTCTTAATTCTCCCTATCTATCTTCTCCTTCTCATTTCTGTCTGAGTTTCCTTTCATTTCTGTTTACTGAGTTTGGGAACTGAACTGTTAAGGAGCTTCTTCCTTACATCAACTTCTTCAACTACCAAGCATACAAGAAGTGGAGCAAGAACACGGTAAATTAAAAGGTTAGCCTTATGTGTTTTAGTTATCTTTCTAGAAATTAGATAATTAATACTTCTCGTGATTATAATTGATGTGCTTGGGTTGCGCAAATTTGGTGTGATGAAGATATTAGATGATGTCTGGAGTTATATAGATGAATTATTATGAAAAATTATGGCTAAACCATGTCTATAAAATCTGGATTTTTAAGTGTTGCATTCAAGGTATTTGATAAAATACCTCAAAGAGGTTAAGATGTTTAAAAGTGAGAATAAACTTGTGATTGTAACCAAATGGATTAGGTGAATAAAAGTAAGTTTTTTTTCCCGACTACAAGTCCATTCGTAAGCTAATTGATTTTATGATGATTTATGTTTATCCGAATGAATGATGCTTAAAAGATAGCTCACTACGCTCTATTAGTAATGAATATGCATCAAGATGATTGCTCCTTTATGAATCATTTGTTATGGGTGGGAGAGGATAACCTTTTTATTTTAGAAACATTACGAGCTTTGACCATGAGCGCGTCAGAGGGTTGTCTATTCAGATTTGCAAATGGATTGGCAGGTTCCTCTATTTTATGATTTTGTATCTTCCTTTCTTGAAATGTCATTGCTTTGAGATCTTTATTAATAAATTTTTACTTTCCATTCTGGTCCACAATATCCTTTCAACCGGAACATCTGTTTGAGGATTACATTCAGTAGATTCAATTGGGTTGTTTCAAATGAATTCATGCACAATACATACTTTTAGTGCTATTTTGTCATTTTCCTATGGTCACCTTGACCTTAAACTCTATAAGACCTATTGTAAACATTTTATATAATCAACTTGCTCTAGAGGTGTTTGTAGCTGACATTGGAGATGCAAAGGCAGGCAGTTGTTGCACGTTCATCGATCGCAGATGTTTCCGAAAATAAGTCAGTTGTAGTAAATTCATTAAAAGCCATTGTTTTGACAAGGGAACACAAAGCCATTTATCCACAAGAGCGGGCACACATCCAAAAGGTGTTGTGCGAGATAATAACGCTTCAAATTAGCCAAAACGAATATAGTTGGGTTGCATTTCATCAAAGAGGTTGTACAACAAAGCGTAACGTACGAAGAGGATTAACTAATGAGTAAAGTTATACTTTGGCTTATAAACGTCGAGCGTAAACATAAGGAGGATTAGCTAAACATCAGGCATGTTCTTACAGTGATTTGCAAACTTGTTGCTATGCGAAAGATGTTGTGAATGTTTTATTTACTCGCAAGTATAGCTTACAAGTGCGAGGTCGAACCCTAAGGACTTGACGGATGGAACGTGTTTTTCTCACTTAGTAATTCTAATTAATTTCTAATCTAGCTTAGAATTTTCGAGGGAATTCTTATCAACTAAAAATTCGCAAATAAAATAATTAATGATAAAATACTAGGGTGGCAGAGTCATATAATTTATGTCATTTTCCTAATATTCATGCCCAATACTCTACTCTTTATCTCGCACTAGTTTGGTCTCTCGACACTACTAAATGCGGAAAATAAAATCAATTAAGTCCAATTAATTTTCAAAATCAGATTATTAATTCTTCCATAGCCAAACATATGTATAAAATCAAAACACTCATTATTTCCATCAAAACACAGTTTATATACGCTTTTAACAAATTATAAACTGAATCCAATAAATAATAATGAGAATCCAACCTTATTTTTTATCAATAAAAGTAGACATCCAAAAGGAAGAATTATTTTTAACGCGAAAGCACTAAATTGGTAGAATTAATTGGCATGAATATGTGCAATGGAATTAATCAAATATATTCATCCTCAACCCTAGAAAATAATCTAACCTAACATGCTTGAAATTGAAACATAAAACATAATAAAATAGTACACAGTTCAATAAACAAAATACTCACTTGAATGAACCAATTAATTGAAGAAGAAAATAAATAAATTCTGAAATTCAAGACTCAAAATGGTCTGCTTCCAGGTTGTCTGTTTTCCTATTAATTTCAAATCGTCTCCTGTTGAACTTGTAGTAGCAGTGTCCCCTAAGTATTTAAGTTATATTTTGGTGCCATATTCGTATTCATAATATGTTGAAGAATCCAGTTTGTGTTGCCGCCACTTCTGTTTATAATTCTATGTTAAATAAGGAAGAGAGCAGTTTGGCAGATAGATCTAGTGGAAGCTTTAGCACTTGATGGGCTTCACCTCTTCACTAATATGTTTCAAATTATTTTATGGGTAGACAAAGAAACTAAAATACTAGTTAAATGACCTGGAGGATCAAATTTTGTAAAATTTCAATCCAATACTCTCCCTAATTTTAAAAAATGAGATAAGAAAGATAAGGTGATCAAGCCTCTGGATTTAGTTCAAATTTAGAACCAATTTTGGAGATGGCAACATACTAAAAATGGAAAGTTTGTTTCCATTCTACAGTGCAAGTGAATCAAGTATGCAAGTATCTTAAGGATAAAGAAGTAGCGCCTCAGATATTGGGTCCTGTTTTATGCAACAGTTTTTGCTTGATCTTAAAACAAGCTTTTTAACCAATCATGATACCTAACAACCGCTTGTTAGTGAAATACGAACTTAATGATTTGGTTATTTTCTCGTTACTGTTTATACTTGTTTATTTATTAAGCAAATTGTTGGGTTCTTCTACATTAATAATTGGGGTAGATAACTTCAACATTTTCGAAATCAGTAGTAGAAAAAACTTTTTGCCAACTGTTTCGGAGCAAAACTCTTCCTGGTAAAAAAAAGAGAGAAGGTGGAAACACAAAAACTTGTTTATTCATATTCTAATTTTGCTAGGAAAGTTTATAAATTAGTTGAGATTTGTACTTTAATATTTAAAATATATTTAAGTTTACCTTAAAATTCTTTTTGATATTTTAACTGTTCAAAATGAGAGTTCATTTTGTTTAGCGCAAAGAATTTTGGGGTGCATTTTGTTGAGCTAAAAAGAATTTTGGAGTGTATTTTGACCAGTTTAAACCTCATATGGTACATTTTGTTTAGCATAGAAGATTTTTGAGGTGCACGTTGACATGTTTTAAATATTAAAGTGCACATCTCAATAACCTAAAAACTTTGGGGTTTAAAGTGTATTTTACTATAAACTTTATGTAATCCATAAAAGTGAAATTTTGGGTCTTGAATTCGAACCCAGTGACGCCATTTCACGATTCTCCCTTTAGAAATCTTACCGGCCGTCTGACCTGGTACTTCTCTCTCTATATATGTATAAACTTATATGTTGTTATTTAAGGGTTTATTTTGGTTGTGTGATTTTTTTTTTGCCTCTAATTTGTGCATTTTAAATGAAAATTATGATTGTTCATTTGTTCCAAGAAATTTTTGAATGAGGTTATAAAATCCAAATTTGTTGTTCATTAAACCTTTGTTGTTAGGTTTGTTCCAAGAAATTGTGATGTTTTAAGGAATTTTGACAACATAGAGTTGAAAATCTGTAAAACTCAAGTGTAAATACAAGGTATGTTCAGAGTGCAAAGTAAGTACTTTGTTAGGATAAGATAAGAATCCTAAAACCGCGGTCTTTAGATCTCATGATAGTGCTTATTCACTGTGTTATAAGTAGTCCCAGGTCAAGAATGATGATTTGCAAGCAAGGATAAATGGTCATAAACCTAGATATGGTCCACGATATTCTAATTAAGTTCTGAATTTCACTGGAGAATTGTGTGCAGCTTTTGCTTTTGCTGAATTGAGAAACTTTATTAAATGTGTCTTTCCAGTATATGTGAGATATGAAGATTTGTTATTTCATCTTGCAAACTGTGATTCTTATAATGGTTTGACGTTTATGTATTTCTTATGTATGAATGTTATTCTCTTTACTATAAGCATGGGAATGTCTGAATAAGCTGTTGTTTATTCACTATGTCTATCTGATGAATTATTAGATCTATAACTGTCAACCACATAATCAATGATCCATCTAAACAGTACATCTATCGGGTTGCTCTCAGATTGAGCAACCTTATGTTCTTTGTCCTCGTGGTCGCGAGCATGTTTTCCAGAATCGTTCAACAAGAACTCGTTCTCAGTTTCCATTGAAGGCCTCTTCTTTGTCTTGAACTGATTTTTACTTGTTACCGGAAACAAATATTTCCAGTTACACCAAATACCCCTCCTTCCAGGTTGTCTGTTTTCCTATTAATTTCAGATCGTCTCCTGTTGAACTTGTAGTAGCAGTGTCCACTAAGTATTTAAGTTATATTTTGGTGCCATATTCGTATTCATGATATGTTGAAGAATCCATTTTGTGTTGCTGCCACTTTTCTTTATAATTCTATGTTAAATAAGGAAGAGCAGTTTGGCAGATAGATCTAGTGGAAGCTTCAACACTTGGTGGGCTTCACCTCTTCACTAATATGTTTCAAATTATTTTATGGGTAGACAAAGAAACTAAAATACTAGTTTAATGACCTGGCGGATCAAATTTTGTAAAATTTCAATCCATACTCTCCCTAATTTTAAAAAATGAGATAAGAAAGATAAGGTGATCAAGCCTCTGGATTTAGTTCAAATTTAGAACCAATTTTGGAGATGGCAACATACTAAAAATGGAAAGTTTGTTTCCATTCTACAGTGCAAGTGAATCAAGTATGCAAGTATCTTAAGGATAAAGAAGTAGCGCCTCAGATATTGGGTCCTGTTTTATGCAACAGTTTTTGCTTGATCTTAAAACAAGCTTTTTAACCAATCATGATACCTAACAACTGCTTGTTAGTGAAATACGAACTTAATGATTTGGTTATTTTCTCGTTACTGTTTATACTTGTTTATTTATTAAGCAAATTGTTGGGTTCTTCTACATTAATAATTGGGGTAGATAACTTCAACATTTTCGAAATCAGTAGTAGAAAAAACTTTTTGCCAACTGTTTTCACTTCAAAGAAAGTGGAGCAAAACTCTTCCTGGTAAAAAAAGAGAAAGTGGAAACACAAAAAACTTGTTTATTCATATTCCAATTTTGCTAGGCCCTTACTTGCTGCGGTAAAGTTCCATTTGACAAATTCCCAAGTCTTGTTTTCTATACTGGGAAATTGTGAAAAACTACCAAGTCTGGAAAGTTGAAGATCAGAACTATCCATGAGGACATGGATATTTTGAAAGGGAGGGAATTATATGCCCAAGGGCCCTAGTGCAGGAAGTATAAAGTAATGGTTCTCCAGAAGGCACCATGCACATATGGGTAGTTAGTTAAGTATGTTAGCGTAGAGCATGTTAGTGGATCACTTTAGTGTGCTGTCTTCCTCATTGCTACTGCTTATTTCCTAAAACAATCAACTAACTTCAATTGTTGGTTGAACTTGCTGTTTTGGTTTAACTTCAAGTTAGGATCTTGGGTTGATCATGACAGTGTATGGGTTTTTTTGATTGTATCTATGAACTATTTTATATTTTCACATGTTATTCAACTACAACATGATGGCTAAAACGCCTAAAATATTACTGACTCATTCTCTTCGACCTCTTTGACAAGCAAATTTTTCTCATGAAGTGTGTTGAAAAATCTGTGGAAAAAATTGAAATCCAGTTTTGCTATCAGAATAACATCAGGGGTCTTTAATTTCAAGTCATTGATTGTTATTGTTAAGTATATGTGCGGTTTCAGTATTATAGGTTGAGTATCATCTGTTTTGGTTCAGGGGTATTTATGACATTTGCAACCTCTTTCATTTGGTATATATAGTTATGGTATGACAGTTACCATTGATTTCCTCCCCTCTTTATTCCTTCTTTCTCCAAAACAGAAAAATACGTCTCAATTGACATGAAGACAATTCATTCCATCTCTTTATTTAATGGTGTTGGGAGTGATTATTTGGGCTGTGGGTATTTGACTGTAATTGGAATGTGTTTACTTGTTTTGTCCATCTTACAAGAGATTAGAATGAAGGATCAAAAACAGTCATGGACCTTTTGCTTTTACCGATTCTCTATTGTTTTCTGTTCTTCTCCCATATCACGGGGCTAAAATCCTGAAAATGTATGAGTTATCAGAGACTTTTGAATTTGCGCTCAAGTTACAAATTAAGGCATTGCCTTTCCACATAGAGCATTATTACATTGAATTTTGGTACTGCAGAAAACAAATTGCCTCCATGAACCTTTGAAAAGGATTTTGTTGAATCTGGAAAAAAAGAGTCTATCAGTTGCCATTTCACAGAGCTAATTCTACTGATTGTTAATTTTTGACTATTGAGAAGCACTAGAACCTAGCTGTATGGTGTGATTATTGTTGGCCATTTCATCAGAGGGTATTTGCACATTTTAATTTTTTCATCTCTTTTTGTTTTTATTTTTTTTAAATGTATTATTTTTTTGTCCCCTGTAATTATATCTATATGACTTGAATTTTTGAATATTACTCGATTAAAGTACCATGGTATCCTTCAGCATACATCAAAGGTGACATGAATTCGTGTTTCTAATTTCTTATGTATATTTAGTTGTCAAAACCTTTCTGCTCACCGATGCTTTTTCTTTCTTTAGCTATAAAACTGAAGTTAACATGTTTTTATCATTCAAAGCATGTTTCTAATTTCCATTAAATCAGGTCGGCTGCGCCTTTTGTTATGGATTCTACCGGAACAAATGATGAGACCAAAAACATAGATAGTTTAAACGAGGAGAATTCATCTGTTGTGATAAAGGTGTTGTTTTTTGCTCGGGCAAGAGATTTAACTGGCTTAACTGACATGTCACTCGAGGTGTCATCAGGTAGTACTGCCCACGATTGCTTGAGCAAGCTTATTGCCAAGTTTCCGAAATTGGATGAGATCCTTGGGTGCATGGTTCTGGCGTTGAATGAGGAATACACAACCGAGTCTGCAATTGTTAAAGATCGAGATGAGTTGGCTATCATTCCTCCAATAAGTGGAGGCTAAGGCTAAAATTCTCTATGTATAGATAGTTTGAAACTAAATAAATGCTAAATGTATGATGAGTATTTGCTGATTAATATACCAATACCGGCTCTGTATTCTTTGTTGGAAGTGGTTAATATGAAGTTTATTTTGGGGTAAGTTGGTCAATTGACCAATAGAATATTGACACACAGCTAAGGTTGTATGTGTGTCAGTATTCTATTGGTCAATTGACCAACTTACCAAAAAAATTACTTCATGTTAACCAGATCCTTCTTTGTTAAGTGGATGTCAGAATTGTTGTAATATTTATGTACAAAATGGATCCTTGTAAGGGTTTATTTGAAGATGCTATACAGTGAAAGAATGTTTAAATTCATATAGTTTTGCACTATTTCTACTCTTATTTTTGGTGATAGAATTTTTCTATGCATTGTTGTGTTTTTATTTTACTTATCACCATTCATTTCTATTATTTTATTTTTTTATTGTATTGTGTTTTTTTTGTATTTGTTACATCTTTTTAGTTTTTTACTTGTAATTTTTATTTACAAAATGGATCCTTTTAAGGGTTTGTTTGAAGATGTTATCTCTCTCTGCGTGTTAGCACTGTATTGGTTAATTGATCAATTTACTATGAAGTTAGCTTCATAATAATCAGATCCCATTTTTGTATTTCTTCTTTTTAGTTTTCTTCTCACTTTTATACTTTTAAGCTTACATATGTGATTCATTTTATGCTTATTTTAACTTGTTTAGTTTTAAAAGGGTTGTTGAGTTGAGTTTTGAAATTTGATTCTTGAACTTTTTTCTTCGATTGATCCATTTCCACTTGCAATATACAGAACTAAAAGAAATTAAAGGAAAGAAAAGACAATGTATAAAAACTTTGAAATGCAAGGGAAAAAATGGACAAAAAAGTCGAGGGCTACTATTGCAATAACAAAATTCAAACTAAACTAAAAAAAATCATTTGGTTTTTATTTTGGAAATTGATATTTTACATATATTTTTGATATTTTCATATGGTCATCTCTCATAGAAGAATAGTGAGTTCCACCCACCTTTATGCTAGAAGGAATCATGTGAAAATATTAAAAATACATGTGGAAATAGTAATCCCTTATTTTTCTTCCTAACATCAATGGCGCCCTAATAATATCATGGGTCTTTTACATAAGTATACAACATTTAGAAATTAATTACACTATTAGTGTACTCATAAAATATTTACACAATTAATACACTTTCTATATTTATTTACAATATTAATGCAATTAGGATTCCTTAATTTAAAGAATTAGTATAGGATTCAATTCATAATAATAAGGAAACCTAAAATCAAGGAGAAATAACTACCATAATTAATCATTCAAATTCAAATATCTTGGATCTAATAAACAAAACAAATTCAAAAATAATAATTAAAATTCAAATATTCAAAGTTTGGCAATGTCATCTTCCTACTCCCCTTTGTCGGTCATCTTCCTCCTCCCCTTCGCCGTGCTTCAACACCATGGATGCCGGTCACAGCTGCCATTATGACGAAGGTTGATTTAGTCCAGAAATTAAAAGGAGAAAAAAAATAAATTTAAGTGCAGTTGGTATCCAAATATTTATACAAAGCTAACCATTTAGTTTTTATGGGTAACCAAGAGAAATTTCAGTGCAATTGGTAACCAAAACTTTCAAATGTAACAATTTTAGTTTTTGTTGATTACATTTGTATTAAGGTTTGGCTACCAACTGCACTATGAAAAAAAAATCTATACTAGATTTTTTATAATTAATTGGTAATCCAATAAAACTGAATTGGTTACCTTTGTATTAAGGTTTGGCTACCAACTGCATTATAAAAAAAATCTACAATACATTTTTTTAATTAATTGGTATCCCAATAAAATTGAATTGGTTACATTTGTATAAAGTGTTAGCTACCAACTGCACTATTAAATAAAAAAATCTATAATAGATTTTTTAAAAATAAATTAGAAACCTAATAACAATGAATTGTTTACCTTGGTATGAATGTTTGGCTACCAACTGTATTATAAAAAAAACGCAGCAACTGTACTATGAAAAATCGATCCATTATAATCAAACCACCTCAAAATGGGCAAATGATAGTTTTAAGAGTGGACTCGGCGGTAAATGGCGGCGGGTTTTTGATTCTGAAAATAATCTGGTGGAGAGAATTAGGAGGAGGAGAGAGAAAGATGCGTACAAAAGTACAAAAGTGCCGTTAATATGGCAGGCCATGAGAGTTTCAACTCCACCCAACAACTTTCTGTCGATAAACACCACCGGAACCGGCTGTTGCTGGCCGTTGCCGGCGATCTGGTAGAGGAAGGAGTGGATTTCAGGGCCGGCGGAGTCGCGGTCGAGCTCGATAATGGTGCTCGATAATGGCGGCCCATTCGAATTTTTGGTGGAGAGAATTAGGAGGAAAGAGAAAGATGCGTACAAAAGTACCCATTTTATTTAATTTAATAAATAAATCAATATTAATCTCCTAAATTAAGGAATCTTAATTGCACACTAATTCCTTAAATTAAGAAATCCCAATTGCACTAATATTGTAAATAAATATAAAAGTGTATTAATTGTTGAAATATTTTATGAGTGAACTATTGTTATAATTATTATTAAAAATATAATAGAATATGTAATTGTACCTAATATCAATTATTAGAACTTGTTGAGCCAAGCCCCCCGTTCTGGGCTGGCAAAAACGCGTTCATGAACTCATATTGTTGTTGGACTGGTCCAAGTTGTTGTTGTTGTTGTTGTTGCAAATAAAATGGGCATGTGTTCACAAAGTCTGGAACATGCCCAAGTTGTTCTTGATGGTAAACTGGGTTAACTCCAAACTCTGTATATGCATCAGACCCAAATTGTTGTTGTCGATGGTGAAATAGGCCAACTACTAAATTTGATTCATGTGAATGAACCTCAGGCCCAAGTTGTTGATGTTGCTGGTCAAATGGGTCAACTTCGAACTGCGAATGGTCATGAGTATTGTAAGAATTAATCTCAGCAGACTCCGCTAATTGAGAATAATAATTATGAGCTTTGTAGGCAGCAAGCTCAGCCTGAACTCGTGCTAATTCAGAATTTTTATCACTTAATTCTTGATTTAACATGGTGATTATTCCAGCAAAGCCGTAAACGGGATTTTTGATGCGATTATCAGCCTCAATAAACAATGATTCTGCAGTTTCTGCTCTGTTATGTTCAGGAACTTGCTGCATAAATATTTGTAAGAGTAGCAAATTAGAGTATATAGAGTACTTAATTATAACTACTAAATTGCAAATTTTTTATTTAATAATATAAAATTTTGATCTCGAACTTGAAACTTATTTCTTTATGAAACTTCGCATAAACATCGCTTATGCTCCTATGGTATATCAAATTAGGAAAAACTTCAATGTGTCCTATAATCTCCACTGGACCCTTCATATCTCTACCCATATATATATATATATATTTGGAACGAATTCATAGCAACTGATTTATATATATATATATATATTATTTCAACTCCAAACCTATGACATCCATTAAAGATTCATGGTAACCCACATTGATCCTTAAGAACTTTTACATATCCCAGTAAAAGTACTTTCAAAATAACTATAATTTTGTGATGGAGGCAAATAGGCATAACAATTTTTTAATGCGTGTAGGGGAAAAAGATTAATTCAAAGCAGGGTTAAATGAATACAACATATGTACCTGAATCATTTTGCCCACGTTCCTCGCACCATAAATTTTATGGACACAAGCAAATCTTTGGGGATTATCTCCAGGGAAATATGGGGAGAAAATACAGCCTGCAAGACATTTTCTTCTTAAGAACTTGCAAGCGGCGCAGCGTTTTGACATGATTAATGGAGATTATTACTCTATGAAAATCTAACCACAGAGATTGCCTACTCAAAAATATTATTCCTTTTTGAAGAAGAAGAAAAATCTTATGGAGAATTCAGTTGGTAGCTTGGCTAGTCCAATATATATATATATATATAATATTTGGATTATGGAAATGAGTTTCAATTAATGCAATGAAGATTTAGAATCTGCCATAGTTTATCAAAAGTTGGTGTTATTAGGAATGTTGCAAGTATTGAAGAGCTCACTGTCAATTAATAGAGATATAAAGTTGGCAAGTAGAGATTTAAAGAATCTTTTGTTTTTGATACGTACTTTTCGACCTTTTTTTGTACATGTAATGTAACTTTAATTAGCCTATTTTGTTTTATGAATAAATATATTCTAGGTTATTATGATTAAAAATTTAGGATTTTAATATGTGTATATTTTATAGTGATAGTTGCAGGCTTGATAAATGGGACAAAATTATCCTACATTCTAACATATTTGAATGTACAATATCACTATCACTAAATCTATATATAGTTTTCAGAAATTTATTTATAGTTATATGGAGTATATATTATAAATGTGCAATATCACTATCATTTAATTTATGGTGTATGAAAATTTATGCATTAGAGTGTATTATATCATAACTTTACCATACAATAAATTAATGTATTCTTGGGTATTTCGAGTGATAAATTCATGGGTATTCCTGTTTTTGTCAGCAAAAATAAATTAAACGAATTTTATACTTATTTTATATTAAATTAAAAAGTTTTTTTTTTACAAATAATAATATATTAATAAAATTATTATGCGATAGGTCTCCAACTTTTAGAAATATTTTAATGATGACAAATAATTAGTAGATAGGTTAATTAAAAGGGTAGAATACTCCCTATATGTATATATTATAATTGTTTTTAATTATATTACTTACGTTGACTAAAAATACTTTCTAATTGAATTAATATTTTTTTAACCTTAATAATTTAATATCAAGTGTTAAAGAGATTAATTCATAAAGCAACATTTTCTAAGATAATGAGAATTCTTATTATTCTTAAAATGATTTTTCTTCAACAATTCTTTCAAAATAATATATGATATATATTAAAGCTACTTTTAATATAAAAACCAAAAAGAATAAAAAGGCTTTAGCCTTTTCTGTTATCCAAAAAGAGGATTGAAAGCTTGAGAATGTAATTTTTTGGGTCCTTAATACTAATATACAACAATTAGAAAGTAATTACAAAAATAAAACATCTACAAAATAATTACAAAAATAACGCAATTCACATTAATAAGGAAACCTAAAATCAAGGAGAAATAACTGTCATAATTAATAATTTAAATTCAAATGTTCACCAATCAACAACACTTCCATGTCCCTCTCTTTTGATGATCTCAGGCGCGAGATACTCTGTGTCTTCAAAACCTCTTGCTTTATTGAGTTGGAACCCACCCTTAATTCTTGAGTAGTTTCATCACTTCATGTCAAAATAAATAAACCGTGAAACACACACACACACACACACACACACACACATATATATATATATATACTCTCTCACACAAACTCATAATTCATAGACATGACAGTTGATGCAAACCTGTAGTGATCCAGACTGAAAATCTAAGAAGCTCTTGTAGCTAAGTTATTTCTTTTTCCATCTCTGATACTTAGATTCTTAAAATGTCTGAAGTTCTTCCACCTTCTTCCTTGAATCAGTCAGAAGACCCTCTATCTTCATTATCTTCTTCTCTAGTTCAACAGTAGCTTTGGTTACCTTGGCGTGAAGGTTTGGTTACCTTGGTGTGAAGGTTTGGTTACCAACTGCACTATGAAAAATCTGAAGGTGTGGAGGTGAATTGGTTACCTTGGTATGACAGTTTGGTTACCTTGGTATGAATGTTTAGTTACCAATTGTACTATGAAAAAACTGCAGGTGTGGATGTGGATTGGTAACCTTGATATGAAGGTTTGGTTACATTGGTATGAATGTTTGGTTACCAATCTCTTCTATCAGTTGCTAATTTTTGGATCAACAGTAGCTTTGGTTACCTTGGTGTGAAGGTTTGGTTACCAACTGCACTATGAAAAATCTGAAGGTGTGGAGGTGGATTGGTTCAACAGTAGCTTTGGTTACCTTGGTGTGAATGTTTGGTTACCAACTGCACTATGAAAAATCTGAAGGTGTGGAGGTGGATTGGTTACCTTGGTATGACAGTTTGGTTATCTTGGTATGAATGTTTGGTTACCAACTGCACTATGAAAAAACTGCAGGTGTGGAGGTGGATTGGTAACCTAGGTATGAAGGTTTGGTAACCTTGGTATGAAGGTTTAGTTACCTTGGTATGTCTGTCACTTTGATTTATTCATACAACTTAAAAAATTCTCAACTGGAAATTTTGGTAAAGCCACATTATGTATTTCAGCATCAAAACCCCTTTAAAACAGGTTCTTTACATAATAAACATGCTTTCCAAATTCTGCCTAAGAGACGACAACTTTCAAATTATCCAAGTTATCAATTCTGCCTTCAGCAAAAGAACATGCTCTTTCACCAGACATCAGATGAAATCTAAATATATTCATGCTTTCCAAACTTTTGAGTAAAAATAATATATCATATGTTGAACTTGACTTTTCAACAGCAGAAGTAAGATGAAAAATGAACATATCAAAGAAAAGAGGCGTATACAACCGATATGTTCCAACTTTGTCCAACACACAAGAACAATAAACCTGTTGACGAAGTTGGGAACAACCTTATTTATGTTTCAGTACCCTTCTGTAAGTCAATTTATATGCTTGACTCCACAAACCGCTGGGCAAACCGTCGCCACTTTGGTTTATAGTAGAAAAAAAGATCGAGGATGAAGAAAAAAGAGAGAGAAACAGGAACAAAGATAAAAAATGGGTCTACTGTGTTTGAATAAGAAAATAATAATTAACGGGGAAGAGATATGGGAGATCACCAATACTAATCCCCTAAATTAAGGAATCCTAATTGCATATTAATTCCTTAAATTAAGGAATCCTAATTGCACTAATATTGTAAATATATATGATAAAGTGTAATATTTTTGTAATTATTTTATGAATGTATAATTTTTGTAATTACTTATAAAAATGTACTATAATATGTAATTGTTCCTAATTTTTATACATGTAGGACCCATGAGTTTAATTGAAGAAATGAACTTACAAGGCTTAAAGCCTCCTTGTCTCATCTTAATGTGTATATGCTGAGTTAAAAAGAACTTTGGGGTGCATTTTTGTTGAGCTAAAAAGAACTTTAGAGTGTATTTTGACTAGTTTAAACCTCTGAGGGTGCATTTTGTTTAACATACAAGATTTTTGAGGTGCACATAAACATGTTTTAAATATTAAAGTGCAAACCTCAATCACCTTACAAACTTTGTGTCTAAAGTGTATTTTAGTCTAAAATTTATCTAATTCGTAAAAGTGAAATTTTGGTTCTTGAATTCGAACCCCCTAACGCCATTTCTCGATTCTTCCTTCCGAAACCTTAACAGTCGTCTAACTTGTGTATAAACTTATATGTTGTTATTTAAGGGTTTACTTTGGTTTTGTGAATTTTTTTTGCCTCTAATTTGTGCATATTAAATGAAAATTATGATTGTTCATTTGTTTTAAGAAAATTTTGAATGAGGTTACAATATCTAAATTTGTTGTTCATTAAACCTTTGTTGTTAGGTTTCTTCCCAGAATGCGTGTATATGTATATCAATTGAGAAATTGTGATGTTTAAAGGAATTTAGACTACATGGAGTTGAAAATTAGTAAAACTCAGTAAAACAAGGAATGTTCAGAGTGCAAAGTAAGTACTTTGTTAGGATAAGATAAGAATCCTAACACCACGGTCTTTAGATCTCATGATAGTGCTTATTCACTGTGTTAGGAATCTAATTATAGATTAGAAGATTGCTTAATAAAGGGGGAGCTTGTTTAAAACCCTCATTAGATTCCAAATGTATATGATTTGATTATGAAACACTAAATGTATATTTGTATGGATAAGTTTTGTACAATCCTTAACTGAGATATCTATGTACAATGACTTAGAATAGTATGATCAAACTTGCTAGGTTGATCTTTATCTTGAATGCATATGTAATAGATAGAATCAATTGTAAAAGCCACTTTGCATGATATTAGTACTATTAGCAGAGTAATCTACATGTGTTTAAATTAAAAGATGACTAATGTATATTTGTATAAGTAAGTTTTGTAAAGTCCTTCAAAAGAATTGATGTACAATGACTTGGGTTAGAAAGATCAAATAATGTTAGGTTGATCTTATTGAAAGTAATATAATGTATAGATGCTAGGAAGTCATTAATCGTAAAGATACTTTGTCAATTCGTAGTATGGAAATACTTCTCAAAGTTATCACTGTTCGTAAACCTTCAGGAGAATCGCAGAGTTCATTTCATCTCATAAAGGCAGATCAACTTTTAAAGTGAACATCAGAGCTCAGAATCGCAAGGCTATCTCAGAGCTGCAGAAGATTTCAAAGAAGTTATTATATACTGAACTTCACCCAACTAAGGAACAATCAATCTGTTGAGTGATTAGTAAATCATAAAGTCAAACAAGGCTTGTTTAGTAAAGATTGATATCAGAATACTTCAAGCACATGTTGAACGAAAGGAATACCATAAGACAACTTCAAGATCATTCAGTAGGATCAATATCATAAAGTTGGCTTCAGAACCGTAAAGTAAAATATATTAAGCTGGCCATAGAGTTAAAAAAGATTACCAAGCTTAAATTGACACAATGAATATAAGGTGAAGATCTCTCAAGAAGAAGCACATCAAAAGGAATATACTCTAACAATATCTGAGTATGATTTACATTAGAAGAGATATCTATAAGTACGGTAAGGATCAAGAGCATTCTCCTTAAATAGTATTCCGCCTTAAATAGCATTCTTTTATTAAAACTACGTCGTTTTGGAGGGATGCAGTGTCATTTTTGTAAATACGCGGTGGCATTGTATTTATAAAAATGCCACCGCGTCCCTCCAAAACGACGTAGTTTTAATAAAAGAATGCTATTTAAGGCGGAATGCTATTTAAGGAGAATGCTCTTGATCCTGACCGTCCATAAGTAATCTATAAAGGTCTCATTACCAAATTTTTCTGCCTGGATGTAAAGCTAATAACAGATTGCATAACAAGCAGGACTTCGTAGAGGAGCAACAAGCTCTGAAAAACTAACTTCGCAGAACAATGATGTCCATCACTCTACGACGTCCATCACACTACTATCTTCAAACAGAAGATCATAAAGTTTAGCATAATTCAAAGCTAAATCCTACGATTTTTTGAACAACAGATCATAGAGTAGAAGTTAGGTCTGACAAAGAGACTGAAAATTAGAATATTGAAAGTGGAGGAGTCCGAGATTTCAGATAATATATCCTTGGAAGAAAATAAAGATATATCCACTGGCTAGTCTAGTGAAAGTGACACGCCAAGGAAGTAGGAAAAGTTGACAGTCGATATGACAAGTCCTAAGTCAGAAGGTACATTAACATAAAGCTCCAAAAATTCAATATCAGAGATATCAAAGTATCGACATATTAAATGCTCCAACAAATACTTCTCAACAGGAAGATTTCAAACGAACTATAAAAGAGAACGTCATTTGAAATATAAGAAAATGATGATGAGCACTGAACATCAATACAAGAAGGGGATTATCATCAGAATTAAATAAAGAGTTGAACTAGACAAAACGTAGAGTAAGTTCCATTCTACGA
Source organism: Panax japonicus (assembly GCA_020205505.1). Classification (NCBI taxonomy): domain Eukaryota; kingdom Viridiplantae; phylum Streptophyta; class Magnoliopsida; order Apiales; family Araliaceae; genus Panax; species Panax japonicus. Next base: position 12,467,494 of record CM035097.1, read on the forward strand.
GCAAATAATATGTTCAAGGCTTCCAAATACAAAAAGTGAAGGAGATTAAATGCAATCTTGGCAGCACCTCTTTAGATTATAAGAAATTGATGAGCACATTGAAGAGTCAGAGCCTTAAAGCCAAAGACAAAGAGCTATAAAGATAAAGAGCCAATAAACCAGAGCCGAAGAGCCAGATAATGCAGGACTTGACAGAACTGAAAGTCTAAATATGAAAAAGTCATGCAGTTAATGAAGGTAACTTAAGAGTGGTAGATTAGAAAGAAAATCTGTAGCACCACTTTACGTTTCACCAAGAACATTTCGAGAAAATCAGTTGAAGACGTAAAGCAGAAGTCTATTGTAATACCCGCAAATTTTAAATAAATAATATTAAATATTGATAATAATGATTGTTTGAATATAAATATATTTTGTGGCATGATATGTGCTAATTCATTTAAATTGAATTAAATATATGGTAATTGAGAAATGTTATGTTGATGATGAGCTTAATTAAGCTTAAGTGATAAGTCTTGTGTGACATAATTAATTTCTTAATGGTATTAATTAAGAGATAATTTAATAAGTTATTACACTAAGGAATATCTAAGCCCAATGTGACTAACTTACAAGTGTTAGGAAAAGTGGCCCAAATAATTGATGTGCTAGATTAATGTTGTACCTAGCTCAAATTGATTTAACTTTGGAAAAGCCCAATGAGTATATGATCCAAGATTTGATTAAATTGTGCTAGTAGCCCAAGGGGCATTTTATTGGATTAACCCAATACACTTGGCTCATATAATTATATGGGTATACATATATATTTATAAGCTAAGTATCCATATATAGGTATATGTGGGTAAAAATATATGTAGGTATATATAAAACAAGTATACTAGCTTATGGTGCAACAGGTGAATTAAATAAAATTTGGCATGGGAGGAATGAACCCCCCATGACCGACCATGCCACCTCCCATTGTAAGGATGCTGATTTTTCTTCTCTTTTTAGCCAACAAGCAAAGCCATGTGGGTGGTGTAGACACTCGAAATTTTGTTTTCCTGTTACTAACTATGCAGGAGGACAAAAACGTCTTTTTCACATTCCAGAGATAACCCTGGAGGACCACAACATCAATTCTAACCCCGGAGATAGCCCCGGGAGATCCAATTTTTAACCTCGGAGATAACCCCGGGAAATCAGTTTCCAACCCCGGAGATAACCCCAGGAAAGTCAGTTCTAACCCCGAATATAACCCCAGGATCAAGTTCAAAGCTTGGAGATAACCTTAGGAGGTCAAGCCAACCTCAGAGATAACCCTGAGGATTGTCAGAGTCAACAGCAGGCCAACTTCAGAGATAACCTTGAAAAAAAGACTGCTACAACTGCGCGAAAACCGGAGATAACCCCGGGAGGGGTAAAATGTTCATTTTGCCAACTCAACTTCAAATCACATCAAATACACTCATTTCAACTCAAATTACTTCAATAGAAGTCCCACATGAACCATATCTTAACTTTCGAGCGCAAACTACGCAAAATGACTCAACAGACTGCCTGACGGAAACCCGAAAATGCCATTTCGATCATGGACCCATCTTCTTAGAATAAAAAAGGTAAATCCTATGCCATTGTGTATCTCTCTGAAAGAGCTTTCTAGAGTGGTATGTCACGCTTCCATCGGACTCCCGGATTGAAAGTTATGAAGGTTTGAGAGAACAACGCGTCGTTGGAGTGCACATACTTTGAGACGACGGGACCTACATTACCTGGGGCACCCCGGGCAGCCACAGGCACACCTGCTGCAGCTGCAGGTACACCTGCTGCTGCCGCAGGTACACCTGCTGCTGCCGCAGGTACACCTGCAGCTCCCCCCTCTTTAAATAGAGGGCTTGGGGTGGCCATATTTGGAAGAGAAAAAGGCGAGGAAGCCCTGCCTAATTTGCTCTGTACACACTATAAACTGAGTGTTTTCTCATTTTAAACACTTGTGAGCTTATATATTGCTATATTTTTACCGGCGAGAGCTGAGTGTTCATCCCTTTAAAGTCATTGAAGTTTTCTTTGGCAGTCAACTGTAAGCCTTCTTACACACCTTAAAGCCTTTCTCTTCATCTTTGCTCACAATGTTCTTCACGTTGAGAGTCATGTTGCGTGTGTATGCCCGGACTTCGATCCGTGGCTTTTTTGTGTGTATATATTATATATATATTTATATATATGGACTAACAAAATCGAGTTATGCCTCGATTGAGCCTGGATTTTACATCCGGAGCGTTTATTTGTTTATATATATATATATATATATATATATATATATATATATATATATATATGAGTCCGGATCAGGTCCGGACTCCCGGATTTTGTTAAAATCAGGACTTTTTTTTTTTTTGCTTTTTTTTTGAAACAACTAAAAAAAAAATTTATGGAATTGGAATTTTTACATTATACAGTGTTTTGGGCGTGATTTGGATGTCTATAACAAAACATGTCTGTACAGTCTGGGCAGACTGTACATACATTGGTTGGTATAGGTATTAAAAACACACCCAAAATACTGTATTATGGAAAAATTTCAGTTCCATAATTTTTTTTTTTTTTAGTTGTTTCAAAAAAAAAAAGCAAAAAAAAGAAAAAAAAATTTGGTCCGCATTTTGATCCAGTCCGGACTCCCGGACTGGATCCGTGTTAATATATATATATATATATATATATATATATATATATATATATATATATATATATTTACTTTTCGTCCCGCCTGGAGTTTACTTCGTGGCGGTTGATCGTTTTTATTGCTTTCTTTACATTTCGTCCCGCCTGGAGTTTACTTCGTGGCGATTGATCGTCTTTTACAGCTTTATTTACACTTTCGATCTCCCATGGAGGTGCTTCGTGGTGGTTGATCTTGTTTTTACAGCTTTATTTATATTTCTGATCCCCTATGGAGGTGCTTCATGGTGGTTGATCCTGTCTCTATATATATATTTACCGCTTTTATATATTTATATTTCCAATCCCCCATGGAGGTTGTGAGACCCCGGATTTTATGAAATAAAAGTATTCAATTTTTTTATTTTGGTAAATGGTTAAATTGATAAAAGATTAAAGTTAAGGGTGATATGTGAAAAGTTTTCAAAGTAGACAAGTTGTCATAAAATACCCGGTTACTATTCACTTTAGTATTATTCACTCGGGTATTTGGGCCACTTTTTGTGTCGAAGTACTATTCACGAGTTACTATTTATGAGTTACTATTCACGGGATACTATTCACCCGTAAGATATATTTCTTTTCAGTCTAAATCATTTTTGGGTACAATATTATTCCATGAGGAAATGTGCTAATTTTTCAGACCGTTAGTTAAAATTATAATAGTAAATCAATATGGGTCATTGGTTTAAAGTTTTAATAGTAAAATCTTTTTATATAAAACAAAATACTTTTATAAAGTTATTCTATAAATAGAATATATTATATTCTATTATGCATAGTGTTTTGCATAGTAAAATCTTTTTATATAAAACAGAATACTTTTATAAAGTTATCCTATAAATAGAATATATTATATTTTATTATGCATAGTGTTGCATAGTATCTGTATAGTGTTTTGCATAATAAAATCTTTTTATATAAAACATAATACTTTTATAAAGTTATTCGTTTTATTAGATTATAAATAGAATATATTATATTTTATTTCAAAAATTTTGTTTTAAATATGGACCGTCCGATTAAAAGTAAATCAATCTGGACCGTTCATGAATTAGTTACTATGCAGTCCATTCTTTTATAAATAGAAGCTCATTCCTTCATTATTTCTTAGGATTTCACTGAAACTCTAGAGAGAGTTATTCTTCTGTAATCTCGAGCGTATTTCTTTAGAGTTTAAGAAAGCTTTGAGCGTAGAAGATAGTGCAAGTTTTCTTCAAGTATATATATTCCCGCCCTACCCGTCGGAATACTCTTCTTTTTAAGGTAAGGGATATTATTATTATAGTAAGGGATATTATTTGTTGTACTCGTAAGGGGTATTCTTTCTTTCTTATTCATGAAGAGAACTTCTGTTATTCCATTCTTTATTATTCTGTTGGAATAACCTGTATACGCGGTCTACCCTATACTTGGTGAAATTCTTCTGTTATTCCATTCTTTATTATTATGTTGGAATAACCTGTTTATGCGAAGTACCGCATATATGGTGAAATTCTTCTAATATTCTGTTCTTTATTATTCTGTCGGAATACCGTGTCTGTGAGTTTACGACGGACCTGGTTCCATTATTTATTATTCTATCGGAATATCATGTCTGTGCGTTTACGCCGAACCTGGTTCCATTATTTATTATTCTGTTGGAATATCCTGTCTGTGCGTTTATACCGGACCTGGTTCCATTATTTATTATTCTATTTGAATAACCTATCTGTGTGGATTACGCATGCATGGTGAAATTCTTCTGTTATTCCATTCTTTATTATTATGTTGGAATAACATGTCTATGCGAAGTACTACATACATGGTAAAATTCTTTTATTATTCCATTCTTTATTATTATGTTGGAATAACCTATCTATGCGAAGTACTGCATACATGGTGAAATTCTTTTATTTTTCCATTCTTTATTATATTGTTGGTTATTGGTTTTACAGTTGTATGTCTTTGTCTTGTAGTGCAAAGATGATATGTTGTTGAATATCTTTGGCCTGTAGTGTAAAGATAATCTGTTGTTTGATAGCTTTGACCCGTAGTGCGAAGATGGACAGGTGTATGACATGATCATGACCACTAGTGATACTAACGAATATCCTTGGCCGTAGTACATGGATAATTCAATGATGTGATTGGCAGGATCATGACCATTAGTTAACAGTTGAATGTCTTTGGCTGTAGTGCACTAACATGCAATTAATTGACATGATCATGACCATTGGTTTTATAGTTGAATATCTTTGGCCCGTAGTGTAAAGATAGACAACTGATTGGTATGATCATTGTTATTACATTTGAATATCTTCAGCCTTTGGGGTAAGGATATTGAGTAAACGTTCTATTAAGCCTTTATGGCAAGAAGGAACTGTTAATTCACATTATTATAAATATGAATTATTAATTTAACTAACATCTTTGGTGGTTCAAGTGAAGACAAGTAATGAAAGTTCTATTTGTCTTGAGTATAACAAAGAACTGTTGATGAGTAGTACATGAATAAAATATCAACGATGGACTTTTAATCTAGAAGAGATAGTAGATATTATGTTCTACTTGACTCTTCTAATGGATTGCTTATTCCGCTGCAGTTAAACGTGTTGTCTATTTTATTATATCAGTTGTTATACTGTTGAAGGCTAAGGATAATTTATTGTACATTATCTTAGTCATAATATTTCTACTGGGATAGTTGAGCTCACCCTTTTGCTTCCATTGTTCTCTTTAGAAAATGAGAACGTAGCAGGGACTAGTCAGGGAACGGAGTGATGGTCCTAGATGGTGCATTAGTAGTCCTCACTATTCTGTGAAATAGTGTGATAATAATTATAATAATGTTGAATTTGAGTTTGTATATTGTCTAGATGAAAATATTCGTGTTAAAACTCACAGCATATGTTTAGGTTCTCCATATTAAACCGGTTGTGAATAAATCAATTAGAACAATTCTAATCTTATTTAAATAAATAAATTAAACTAATAATTTATTTAAATAAATAATATTTATTCTACAATAGGGATAAGCCTCCCTAGCGATCAACGACTTTCCAGATAATATAGATTTCAACATTAATCATAAAAGAACCTTTGAGTAAATAGTTACCGTACAATTCAATCCTTCCACCATACAATGTCCCAATTAAATATAAGACATGGAATTTCTGTCAAGTCTTATTTTATTTAATTATATGTATTTCGACTCTTAAATGCACAACTCCAAATAATGCAAATTAGAAACTCCTTTCTAATTTCATTCTGCCTTGGCCAAGGACTACTGAGTTATCATTTATCGAATCACATAGGACATATCTCTTCTTTTACTAGAAGTGGTAGATTATTTATTGATCATACATTATCTCCATGTATAACTTATTATACCCAAGCATACCCTTTGATATACCCTAAGGGTCTTAAAGAATAAGTCAAAGTATAACTCATCGTACACAAGATACTATGATGATCTCAAGTCCAAGGATCACTTGTACTACTATCAGTTCAGGAATTCCTATTGACATGCAAGTAAAACTCCATTAGGTATTCCTTAGCGAGTCATGTTCAGTGAACTTATTCTCCAATAAACACCTACATACTTACTTTAGTGTCTCCAAACAAATAATCATGAGATCAATCATCCTTCATCCAATGAGAAAACAACGTATGTACCAATCTATCCGGATTCACTAATCCCCAATTTAGTAATCCAACGATTGGGAACTATTTTAGTTTTAAGCTTTCTAAGAATTTAGATCTCATTAGAATGATCATCATCATTATTCTAAATGCATTGCTCAAAACTATGGGTTTATCACATATTATAAAACAACATCATGTAGATAATTAAAAGCCTTTAATAAATTAATACTTTTTATTAATAAATGAATAAGATTGTTATAAAGTATATGCTTTATCATCAAACATGATTGGCTTGTATGCATACTACTTTCGATCTTCCACTTGCACTAAAGCCAATCGTCATGGTATCTAATACCCTTCTTCTCTAAGTGACGATTATCCTGCTGTTGGATAAGCTTTAGTTAATGGATATATAATGTTGTTCTTGAGAGTCCACTATCTCTATAGTGATTTCCCATCTTTCAATGATTCCTATAATCAAATAAAAGTGTCACAACACATGTTTAAATCCAAGATGAGACTTAGGAACTATTCCTAGTTCTGTAATGAACTTTTAATCCAAACAATCAACTTGCAGCTTCATTTATAGCTATATACTTTGTCTTTATCACTAAACCAGCAACTCTTTGCTGTTTGGAACCTTTCCAATTTCACTGCATCACCGTTCAAGGTAACATTTCACCTTAAAGTGGATTTTCTGTTGTCTTGGTCTGTCTAAAAAAACTTGAGTTTGTTAAGCCCTTTAGTTTTAATTCAGACCCACCATGTATGATCACATCCTTAGTGTTGGTTAAGTACTTTAAGATATTTTTCACTGTCTCACAGTGAACTTCTCCAGAATATGACTGATCAACATCAGGTCTCGTACATTTAATTGCATACATGATAGTTACTCATGCGATCTCTCCTTTTGGAGTTTATGGGGACTATTAAGAGAGATACACTCCAGGGCTCATCAACATGAGATATCTCTTGGAGTTTGCCATGCTAAACGACTTTAGCATCAAATGAATATACGTTCCTTGGGTTAAGCCGAGCATCCTTTTAAATCTATCTATATAGATTTGCATCCCCAATTAAGATACTCTTCCAAATTATTCATGGAGGAATGTTTAGACAACTTTATTTTTACTGATTGTAGCATTGGTATGTTATTCCTCATCCGTAGTATATCAACATATAATACTAGAAATTTCACGACGCTCCCACTGACCCTTTTGTACACACTAGAAGTCTTACCTCATCGTATGTAACTCTGGATCATCATCTTCTATGATGTGTACCTCATCATCATCATCTATGATGAATCCATACCTCCCAGGTATCTTTGGTACTATTCCAGATTTATAATTCAGTTGTGGTACAATAGGTCTATCTACAGGTTCCTCTTATTTGACTTTTACTATTTTGTGGTTCTTGAACTCTTCAAGATTCTATTATCCTCCCACTAGCCCCTTCAATGATAAACATCTTTATCTTAGAAGGCATCATGTTTCACAACAAACACCTTTTGCTAAGTAGGATTATAGAACATATACCCTAAACTTACTTTAGGATGTCCACAAATTTGTACATGTCAAATCTTGTCCCAAGCTTATCCCTTAAAACCTTTTCACATAAGTTGGTCAACCTCTTATCTTAACATACTTAAGATTAGGAATCCACCCTGTCCATAACTTTTATGGAGTCTTGGGGCTGGATTTTGAGGTTACCTTTTTGTAGATATGCAGCCATTTCTAGGACATTATCCCAGAAGAATACTGGTATATCAGTAAAATCATTATGGACCGTACCATGTCCAACAAGGTACAATTTTAACTTTCAGATACATCAATCAATTATTGCGTATCAGGAGGCATCCATTATGAGAAAACCATTTGAGATGATCTAAAAACTTATTGCACAAGTATTTATTCTTTGATCTAATCAAAGAATCTTAATACTTTGCCAATTTGTTTCATTTCTGAATTCTTTGAACCTTTCAAATAATTCATACTTGTATTTCATCAAATACACACATTCAACTCTTTGAATGATCATCTCCTTTTCTTATACTAGTTTATTCAATTTGCAAAATTATTTTCACGTAAGTAAGGTATACAAAATCCATTAAGTAATATTACAGTTCTATATAAAACATTATTATTATAAATAGAACAACAATTGTTCTTAATTATAATACAAAAATTTTTATTGTCCAACAATAAAATGAAAATAATGTTTCTAACAAGAACTGAAATACAATAACAACTTATTGACTTAATAGATTTTCCCGTAGGCATTGCTAATCTATAAGTTTATATGGCTAATGTAGCAACCTTTGCTTCATTTTCCACACATAGGATTTCTTATCTTTGTTTAGCTTTCTACTTCTGCTTGGTCCCTTCATAAATCTATATTTATGATAACCAAAGTCGGTATCAAATACCCAAGTAGAACCTTGACTTAAAGAAAAAATTATTTCAATCATGAATAAATTTGTATTTATAACCGAAACTTCACTAAGCTTCTTTGGTTAACCTCTACAAGATGCTTCTCGCAGTTTCTTTCCAGTGTCCAGGCTTATTGCAGTGGAAGCAAACTCCTTTGCTATCCGTATCAGTTTTGTTCTTATTATCCGTTGTTTACGCCTTTCTATTTACCTTCTTAGAATTGTTCTTCTTTTCAGAAGATCCTTTGGCCCCTACCAGTAAGACATGGTCTGTCTTGGTTGAAAAGTGACTCTCATCATTTTTCAATATGTTAAGCATATCAGCGAGGCTGATATCTAGCTTGTTCATATGAAAAATTCACAACAATTGTGAAAGGAGTCCGGGAGTGAGTTCAAGATCAAATATTGGCTCACCTTTCCATCCATGACAAAACCCGTTGTCCTAATTGATCAATCAAATTTATTATGTTAAGGACTTTTATCTGTACCGTAGTGTCATCGGTCATTCTAGGTCGGAAGAGCTTCTTAGATATCTGATATCTATCAGTCCTACTTTCCTCACCATCAACTACTTAATGTGCAGGAATAGGAGCATCCATAGTTTCATGCTGACGCTGAAGCTCATTACTCATGGATGCGAGTATGATGCATTGAGCCAACTGTGCATCATCTTGCCACTTTCTAAAAGTAGCAATATCTTCCTTAGAGGCATTGTCTACAATCATTGCATGGATAGGCGTATTAAGGACATAAGATGGCTTTTCAGCCATGAGAACTATTCTCAATTTTCTGAACCAATCCGAGTAATTCGGTCCGATTAAATAACATCTAATATGCTTCGCAGTGATAGTAATTTAGACATTATAAAATTCTGTAAATGAATTTGTAATTAACAACATTTAAGCATACATTCTTTTATTAATTACCAAAATAATTAAGGTCTTATTTTAAATTGGTATCTCCCACTATTTTTATCAAACTATATTACCCTCACTTATATAGCTCGGCAAAATCTAATTAAAAACTTGCTAGTGAGAATAAGGATCCCATTTCAAATGTATATAGCCTTGTGTGTGCACAACAAACTATATATAAATAAATAGGTAGACAACTCTTTTCAATTACATCAACTATGTAACTCCTTGTATTTTGCCTCTTAAATCATAATGGTCAAGTGTGTGGACATCCGAACTAAAATGATTTAAGTTAAGTCAGACCCAGCATGTCCATATAAGTGATGAGAAAACTACAGCCCTTGTGTGTGCACAACAAAGCAGTAATGTTCAATTCCTTATAAACATCATATATAATAAAAATAAATCTTAAATATTTAATATTTTCCTTGTGTGTGCACAACAAACTCATATTAAATATTCAATACTCTATTGTTTCTATCATGCTAGAAGGCGACGTTCGATATTCCAAATATCTTTGAACGTTACTACTTAATATAAAATATTTGAGGGTTTTGTTATTAATTTGTCCCATCTTATTTAGCGCGCATGCACATATATATATAAAATACGCGTCATATTAATTAACATGCGAAGCATGTTTGCATAATATATAATATATATAGTATAAGCATGCACATATAGAATACTATATTTTACCTAGATTGATTATGGACTTTTATTCTAGTTTGGTTCACTAGAGCCACCAAGTGAACCAAAATGTCAAATCCTAGGGGTGCAAGAATTAATATTTAAATATAACTATTACATTTAAACCGGGGCTCCATTACAAACGGGTCTTCAAGCGCTCCTTGCTCTTTGATCTCCAATTCTTCAAAATTAATTCTAAATATTCCTATTACAAAACTATTTAAAATAAATAGAAACCTTGATCAGCAGTCAAGGGGAAGTACATAGAAGAGAGTTAGAATTTATATTAAGAAAAATAGAGAAGACGAGGTATGCAGACCCCATTTAATAAAACTCATACATTCATGCATCCAACTAAAATAAAATCCAATCACATTGGTCAATAGTCCATAATCAATCTCATTTATTATCATACATATCACCATATGCATCAATAAATAACATTCATCTCATGAATAATAAATATTCAATATATATATATTGATATCATTTAATGGGCAAATTTAGTTAGTATAAAATCTAATTTTGAATTAAAATAAACTCCTTTATTTTAATCCCAATTTAAATCAAAATAAAACTATTTTATTTTAATTTATCCAATTTTGAATAAAATAAACTATTTTATTTTAATCAAAATCTTTAATCAAAATAAAATCCTTTATTTTAATTAATTATGGAATCCAATTCCATGTAAAAAAAACTCCTTTATAAAAGGAAACACGGATTCTCTTTCCTATTCAGAAATAAACTCTTTTATTTTGAATAATATGAAATCTTATTTCATATCTAAATAAACTCCTTTATTTAAGGAAATTAAGATTCTCTTTCCTATTCACAAATAAACTCTTTTATTTTGAATAATATGAAATCTTATTTCATATTTAAATAAACTCCTTTATTTAAGGAAATATGGAATCCAATTTCAACTCCAATTAGTTATCATAGAATCCAATTCCAACTCTAATTAGTTAGCATGAAATTTAATTTTAAAATTAAAATAAATTCTTTTATTTTAAGATTAAAATAAATTTTTTATTTTAAAATTAAAATAACTTTTATTTTAATTATAAAATTATTATGAATATTATATATATAAATTAATCTCGTAATGCGCGTGCCACCCAAAATACGAGAATGCTTTACAGGAGTAATCCACGTGAATGCTTTACAGGAGTATAACCCAAGGAATGATAATTTAATCTATCTAATAAAATACAAATGATTTTGAATTTTCCGCTCACTTAATAAATCATCTGGGCCGTCCAAAGTTTGGGATAAATCCCACCGTTCATACATCTATCTAATAAAATGCATCTATCTATCTAATAATCTAATAATAATTTAATAAAATACAAATGACTTTAAATTTCCCGCTCACTCAATAAATTATTTTGGTCGTTCAAAATTTGAGATAAATCATATTGTCCATACAGTGCCGGAGGCACGGGACCCAGCTAGTAAGTATATATTATAACTAAGATTCCTGTAAAGTGAATTCATGATTCACGTGAAACATGAATCTCCCAGTCACCATCCACGCAGATTACCGAAGCACGGATCTGGCGGAAAAAAAATTGTACCGTTTTTTTTAATATTTTATACAATAAAATTATGCCCAATTAAATTGTTCTAAACACATCAATATATATATATATATATATCAAATTAAAATAATTAATAATTTGCGTAAAGGTTTGGCTCTGATGCCACTGTTAGGTTTGTAATATTCATGAACGCAATCAAATTACACAAATAAGCGAAAACGTGTAAAATCAGAGTTTTAAAATTTTAAAAACCATAAACCCGGATCATCCTTTATGCACAATTATTAATTTAACGAAAAGATAAGAACAAGAATCACACCCTTGAAGATCCGAGCTTCCTCAGGTACAAATTCACTTCCAATCCTTTTCGCGTTCAACTTGAATCCACCGGGTTTGGTTCCTTCCTTTGATCAATGTTAGCCACCCAAGTGTTTGGCCTCTAGAAGTGATCCACCAAGGAAGAAAAAGGATTCAAGAAGATGGGTATTTGGCAAAACCCTAGTTTTTCTATCTCATAGAAAAGGGGCGTACTCTCCAACAATTGGAATAACGTATGTTTGATATCTGATAGATGATTCCTCTTATAAAGATATCAAGTAACCCTATTAAAAATAAGGTATTATTTATTTAATTAAACTCTTTTAATTAAATGGGCTCCCTAATCTTATTAGGAATAATTAATTAAACTCCTTTAATTAATTTTTCCTCCTATTCCTATTAGGAATAAATGAGAGTACTTATATTAAATTAATTCCTAAACTCTTTTAGAAATTAAAATAATAATAATTGTAATAATATTAATAAGACTCCTCTTATTAATTTATATTTAATATTTCTAAAATATTAAATAATAAATATTAAGCTATTTAATTTATTCTATCACCATAGATTAAATTAAATATACTTAACATATTATTACGATTATGCCATTAACTTCTTAAATAATTATTCTTCCTTTTATGGTGTGACCCTTTAGGTTCTCCATATTAAACCGGTTGTGAATAAATCAATTAGAACAATTCTAATCTTATTTAAATAAATAAATTAAACTAATAATTTATTTAAATAAATAATATTTATTCTACAATAGGGATAAGCCTCCCTAGCGATCAACGACTTTCCAGATAATATAGATTTCAACATTAATCATAAAAGAACCTTTGAGTAAATAGTTACCGTACAATTCAATCCTTCCACCATACAATGTCCCAATTAAATATAAGACATGAAATTTCTGTCAAGTCTTATTTTATTTAATTATATGTATTTCGACTCTTAAATGCACAACTCCAAATAATGCAAATTAGAAACTCCTTTCTAATTTCATTCTGCCTTGGCCAAGGACTACTGAGTTGCCATTTATCGAATCACATAGGACATATCTCTTCTTTTACTAGAAGTGGTAGATTCTTTATTGATCATACATTATCTCCATGTATAACTTATTATACCCAAGCATACCCTTTGATATTCCCTAAGGGTCTTAAGGAATAAGTCAAAGTATAACTCATCATACACAAGATACTATGATGATCTCAAGTCCAAGGATCACGTGTACTACTATCAGTTCAGGAATTCCTATTGACGGGCAAGTAAAACTCCATTAGGCATTCCTTAGCGAATCACGTTCAGTGAACTTATTCTCCAATAAGCACCTACATACTTGCTTTAGTGTCTCCACACAAATGATCATGAGATCAATCATCCTCATCCAATGAGCAAACAACGTATGTATCAATCTATCCGGATTCACTAATCCCCAATTTAGTAATCCAACGATTGGGAACTATTTTAGTTTTAAGCTTTCTAAGAATTTAGATCTCATTAGAATGATCATCATCATTATTCTAAATGCATTGCTCAAAACTATGGGTTTATCACATATTATAAAACAGCATCATGTAGTTAATTAAAAGCCTTTAATAAATTAATACTTTTTATTAATAAATGAATAAGATTGTTACAAAGTATATGTTTTATCATCAAACATGATTGGCTTGTATCCATACTACTTTCACCTTCATGCCGAAAAATCGCGAGAGTAACCTAAGATAGGTCAGTCTCTGATAAAGCAAACATGGAGGAAAGTCTCTTCATACTTTCACATTTCAATTATTTGTAAATTCAATTACTTGTAATTTCATTTCCATGTTAATCTCAATGTAATGGAAAATATGAAGGAATATGTGTACATGCCTTCCCTTTATATCAAAACCTGACATGCTATCTTGTCAACTGACATCCGTTTCGTAGGACGATACTCCTAAACGGACACATTATGTAATATTTCTATATTCACTAAGACTAAACTACATAAGTCTTTTTGTAGGGATATAATTGGTCCAGTAACCCATTCGAAATCCAAAAAGGCAAAGAGCCTACAACCAAGCATGGCTTCATCTGGCCAGCCTAGTCCTACTTCTGTCTCTCTCTAGGAGTTCGAAGGACTAAGCAACCAAATTACAGAGATGGTTGTTCTACTTAAAAAACTACACAAATCCACTCAGGGTCCACGAATGCTTATACATACAGAATCCTCTGCACACGGAGGAACTTAGGGACCGGACAAAGAAATTTATGTACCTGAATCTCAGTTGGACAAAACCAACAAAACCCCTGAAATCACTATTAATGAAGAGCAATCACCGGTTCCTTCATCTTCAAGGCGATTGCCTATAGGAGCTGGATTTATACAGACTTCAGTAAGGGTTCCTACCCATGTGATGACTATGTTATTCCCTAAGCCAATACCGGTCAAAGGAAAAGAAGTCTTGATACCGGATCCGGAAGCGAATGAAAAGGACCGGAGGCGTAAGTAGGACATTCTCAAGCACTTATCAAACATACGCATCATAGTCCACACGGACAATAAAAATAGAGATACCCCAGATGATGATTGTCCAGTCATCATGGTCATCATTCGGGAAAAGGAGGACGATAACAGCCCCTTCAACACAACAGTCCATCAGGACTTCACCCCTGGCAATTGGAGCAGCACTCCTTGCATTTGCCGACGAGGGTAAAAAGGGAGGAAACTCTCTCTGCCTTGTAGATAGCAATACCTGCTTACTTTTTATGTATAGTATTAGCAATTATTTTTGTCATTACATGCTAACACTTTGTATGATTGAACATTTTCATATATTATGTGAAAGTATTTTGTTTCAGGACTCTAAAGTTAGATGTGCCTAAACTTGCTAATGAGGTACCTATTCTCCACAAGGATTGTAACTTTTATGTAAAGTTGGACTTAGACTTGATGGAAATACAAGAGGACTATGAGATACCTCAGGAGATCAAAGAATGGGTCGAAGACAAACCCAAGCCAAATCTTGATCAAACAACCTCTTTTAACCTCGGAACCTTAGAAAACCCCAAAGAAATCTATATTGGTACGGACCTCACTCCAAACCAAAGGAATGGCATGTTTACTGTTGACTTATGTCACACTCCATATTTTGTTGATGACCTTATTATTCCTCTAATCTTTCTATATTACATTTCAGGGAAAGATATGAAATTTCAGAAACATCAAGGAGGAAATTACAAAGCCAAGACATCCTTGAAGAAAGAAAAACAAATTTGAGTCCTAGGAATATATGTAAGATCTTAGCATCTATTACTTTCCAAAATAAGGCTCTAGGACATGTGCATTGCATATATACTCTTATTCATATTTGTTGTCACATTGTAATTAACTAGCTCATAATATGCATGGCCAATATTTCTTAACATAAGTTAAGAAATCAAATCTTGTACGATAGAGCAAGAAGATTGATTGAATAAATTACCATAAGTCATGTATCAATCTAAGTTCACGGTTAATATGGGATTGCAGGAGATATGCACCATTATATTGTCCCACGATTCAAGGAATCTAATTGGGTGTCTCCACCGACCCAATATATGGTAAGATATATGGACACCGGCCAGTAGATATTTTATGGTAAGCACAAAACATGGCATATCATAGATCATGCATCATAAATCATGTTTCGTGAATCAAGGTCCTTAAATATGAGCAATCAATTAAGGCAACCAGCTAATCTCATGCGTAATATAAAAGCTAAGATCAAGGAACATTCTAGAGTGTTCAAGGAAGTCTGCTCCGTGATAATAATTGATTATAACCGGTAATCGCCAAAAAGAAAGCTACCATATGACAAGATGGCCACTAAATGAGGAAATCATAAAAGATATAGACTAAACGTGATGGACTATCTATTATGCAAGATTCCCTCAGTCATCACTATTATACGCCTATTGTACACTCAATCATGACATATATATAGGATATCGTGATCTTTGGCACGATATCCGGATGTCAGTCTATGTATTACGTGACTTGTGTATACTGTCTCTAATGTTCATATCTCGCATAGACAACAAGCAACAGTAATACATTGGAAAAGCCTATAAATGAACTAATCTCGTGAACGAGAATCACACGAAAAACATATACAGTATCTAAAAATCATACAAGCCAAAAAGTTGTTTTTGATCAATACTGATTGCATTAAGAAAAGAGCTTCAGTTAAGAAGATCGTATAGAACATACTCTGTAATATTCTTCTTGCATATCATTTCATACTAGAGCCTTAAGTTGGTAAGTGATATATTGCTTGATCGTTAGACCTCTAGTGTGTATCTTATATTTTTCATATCTCAATCATATTGTGCTTAATTCTGTTTGGATTGATAACTCATTTCAGTCAAGTTTTGGAAAAGCATAGGTGCTTAAGAGTGCATAGGTGCACAGGAACAAAGGTGTTCAATTTGCTAGAACTTGTATTGTAATTGGAAGAGTTTAATAAAAGTGAGTCTCCAATACTAGTTGGTATTGGACGTGGATTAGGCTACTATTCTAGAGGATAGTAGTTGAACCACGTAAAAATTCTGGTGTTTGTGTGATTACATTCTATGCTTTACTATTCTGTTATCTATCCAGCAGCCTGCATTCTATATCCACTTATATCAGTAAATTGGTTAACATCCTGATTTCATAATCCAGCTTGCTACATTAAATATCCAAAGGAATTTTTATAAGTAACAAATATTGGACATAGTTTGTGTCTACACTTATTCAACCCCCCTTCTAAGTGTACCTATTTAAATTTTATTTGGTATCAAAGCTTGGCTCTACTTATCTTGGTCTTAAAGGTGACTTATAGGGAAAGATTCTGACATGGCACAACTTGGAAATGTTTATCACGAAGGCCAATCAACAAACCGACTTCTATTACTCTTTGGAACAGAGACCTATAATTTCTGGAAATTTCGGATGAGGATATATCTTAAGCGAGACCCATGGGAATGGTGGGTGGTAGAGAATGGACCCGTAATCCCAAGGAAAGATGATGGCACTCCAAAAACTCTTCTCGAGATGGACTCAACCGAAACATACATGGTGTCATACGATTCAAAAGCAATAAACACTCTCCTCAGTGGCATGGTGCAATCCGAAATAGATAAAGTTTCCTCATGCAACACATCAAAGGAAATTTGGGATACCCTAGTGGTAAGTCACGAAGGAACATCCAAAGTACGAGAGGTTAAGTAAGTATGCTCATGCATGACTACGAAATGTTCAAACTGGAAAGAGACGAAACAATCAAAATGGCTCAAGCACGATTTTTGGTACTTATAAACTCCTTGAAGCTGCTCGACAAGTCAATTCCACAAAGAGAAATCAATTGTAAGCTACTTCGGGCTATGCCCAAAAGGTTTGCATCTAAAATTACTACTCTTCAAGATTCCGTCAATATTTCTTCTATGGATACATTAACTCTCTTTGGTGAATTAGAAGAATATGAACATCAATTGAAAATATATGATGACGAGGAAGAAGTTTCTCGAAAGAAAGTGCTAGCTCTAAATGCAGGAATTGAAGAAGAACTTGAAAATAACTCGGATGATGAAATATCCATGATATCTAGAAGTCTTAAGGGACTACTCCAAAGAAAGAATCAAAGGAAAAATACATTCAACAAACACAAAGCCAAGCCAATCGAAGAAAACCTGTTTCGAGTGTGGACAACAAGGTCACTTTAAAAAGGATTGCTTCCAACTCAAAAACAAAGGAAAGCAAGGCAATATGGAGTTTAAAAAGCATAAAGCATTCCTAACGTGGAGTGATGATGAAGAATCCGAAGTAGAAATAGATGCAAATGATGAACTGGCACAAATATGCTTCATGGGACTTGAAGGTGAATCCAGTGAGGTACCTCTTTCTGATGTTATTACTTTGAAACAAGAAAAATGAAAAATTAAAAGAAAAAAATATGTACTTAAAAGATTTAGTAAACACTCTAATGGGCGAAGTGGAAGCACTGATAGATGAAAAGAAAGAATTAAAAAAAGTAACACACACAAATGAGGAAAAGGCATTAGCAGCGAAAAATGATTATTTAGATAATTACAATAAAATATTGTTCAACAAGGTAAAACAGCTAAATAATGAAGTTGAAAAATTAACAAATGAGATAAAGATGAGAGATGTGTGCATTGATGCATTTGGCAATGAATCGATTAATAAAACACCTCCATCTAATGAACTACAAAAGGAAATAGAGTCCTTAAAAACCTCCTTAGCTAAATTTATTCATGGGGAAGAAAATCTAAATGTCATGCTAGGAAAACAAAGACCCAGTTATGATAAACAAGGCATAGGTTACAACCTAACATATAGAAAGGAAGTTGAAATGCTCAAATCTAAATCATCATTTAAATTAAATTATTGCACGCCTTTTACTACTTGTAAAAATTGTGGCATTAAAGGACATCTAGAGATAAACTTCTGAAGAAAGAAAAATCGAAGTAAAGCCGTATGGGTAAAGAAAAGTGATCTGATTTCAACTAACACAAGTGGACCCAAAAAGATATGGGTACCAAAAAGATAAATTGTATCTCTCTTATACAGGTGTGTTTCAAAGCCAAAGTATCCTCTCAAAAGTGGATTCTTGACAGCGAGTGTTCACGTCACATGACGGGTGACAAATCTAAGTTCGTGGAATTAAATGTCAAAAAGAAACATGGAACTGTCACATTCGGTGATAATCGGTCATGCGAAATAATCGGGAAAGGTAAAATTGGTAACGATAAAGTTAACATTAATAATGTTCATCTTGTTAACGATCTAGAGTTCAATCTTATCAGTGTTAGTCAGTTAATGGATAATGGACATCAAGTAAATTTTGAAAAAGATAAATGCATAATTTCACATGGTACTAACAATGCTGCTTTAGTTGCCCAAAGAGAAGGGAATATATATACTCTTGATTTTGAGCAACAAGAGGAAGAATTATGTCTCGCAACCATTCAAGATGAAGCGAATCTATGGCATAGAAGGATGGGACATGTTCATATGGACCTCATAAAAAAGATATCATCAAAGAACTTAGTAAGAGGATTACCCAAAATGAATTTCGAGAAGAAAGGTATATGCGAACCTTGTCAACTTGGAAAACAAGTAAGAACATCATTCACAGCCAAAAACATGGTATCAACTTCCTCTCCCTTACAATTGCTCCATCTCGATTTATTTGGACCTGAAAGGCATGCTAGTCTAAATGGTAAATTCTATGCTTTTGTGATAGTCGATGACTTCTCTAGATATATATTGGTACTCTTTCTTAGAACAAAAGATGAGGCATTTAAAGAATTTGAAAAACTGATTAAAAATTTGGAGACTAAATATAGTCTTAATCTTATAAAAATCAGAAGTGACCATGGTACAGAATTTCAAAAGGATTTTATTATATTTTGTAATAAAAAAGGAATCACTCATGAATTTTCAGCACCTAGAACCCCACAACAAAATGGAGTGGTAGAAATGAAAAATCGAACATTACAAGAAACAGCTAGAACTCTAATTCAGGAAAGTAAACTCCCTAAGAAATTTTGGGCCGAAGCTGTAAACACAGCATGTTATGTGCTAAATAGAGTGTTGATTCGTCCAATCATTTTGAAAACACCATATGAATTATTGAATAATTGTGTTCCTAACATAAGCTATTTTAAAGTATTTGGATCTAAATGTTTTATTCTTAACACTAATGGAAATCTGGGCAAGTTTGATGCTAGATCATATGAAGGAATATTCATTGGCTATTCACAAAATAGTAGAGCATATCGCATGTATAATGTGCAAAAGATGTGTATCGAAGAATCTATACATGTAAAATTTAACGAATCTAACCATGATATTCTAAAAGAAAGAGAAGAAGATGCAGGAAATTTATAGACTGCTGTAAATCCAGCCTACCAGATAAAGCAAAATAACAAGATCATGGAATCAATCCAGTAAGATGGATTAGAAGCGCAACAGGACCAAGAATCTATCCAGCAAGCTGAATACGAAAATTAGGAACATATCAAGCAAGCTAAAATGGATGAACAACAAGACCACAATTCAGAAACTACTGAAGAAGTAATACATGATATTCAACTTCCAAAATCAGCAAGATACATCAAAAACCATCCTCCTGAGAACATCATTGGAAAAATAAATGACAAAGTTATTACAAGAAGAAAAGCACAAAATATGTGTGCTTTCTCAGCATTCATATTTCAAATTGAACCAAAGAATGCCAAAGAAGCCATACTCGATGAAAATTGGCTTCTAGCAATGCAGGAGGAGCTACAACAATTTGAAAGATGTCAAGTGTGGGAGTTAATCCCTCCCCCAAAAGATGTGTCCATTATTGGAACTAAATGGCTCTTCAAAAACAAGCTTGACGAGTACGGAACAATTACAAAAAACAAAGCTAGACTAGTAGCTCAAGGGTACAACCAGCAAGAAGGAATAGACTATGAAGAAACATTTGCCCCTGTAGCTCATTTGGAATCCATTCGTATATTACTAGCATTTACCTGTTTCAGAAAGTTCAAACTACACCAAATGGACGTCAAAAGCGCCTTTCTCAACGGTTTCATAAATAAAGAAGTCTACATAAAACAACCACCTGGATTCGAGCATGACAAGTTCCCTCATTATGTATACAAACTCAAGAAGGCACTCTATGGACTCAAACAAACCCCAAGGGCTTGGTACGAAAGATTAAGCAAGTACCTCCTGTCAAATGGGTTTATACGAGGTAAAATCGACTCTACATTATTTATTAAACGTAAAAATAAAGACATTATTATTGTACAAATATATGTAGATGATATTATATTTGGTGCTACTAATAACTTTCTTTGTGAGTGGTTTTCCAAATGCATGCACAAAGAGTTTGACATGAGCTTGATGTGTGAACTCAACTACTTTCTGGGCTTTCAAATTAAACAAAATCATGAAGGTATATTCATTCATCAAACCAAGTATACAAAAGAGCTACTCAAGAGGTTCGACTTTGACAATTCAAATTCAAAGACCACACCAATGAGTACATCAATAAAACTCACAGCAGATGAAAAAGGTATGGATGTAGAGGTAACAAAATACAGAGGTATGATTGGATCCCTACTATATCTAACTGCTTCTAGACCTGATATAATGTACAGTGTGTGTCTATGTGCTCGGTTTCAGGCCAAACCAAATGAATCCCATTTACAGGCTGTTAAACGAATATTTAAATACTTGAGTGGTACTACTAACTTAGGATTATTTTACCCAAAATGTGATAATTTTGATCTAATGGGTTATTCAGATGCTGACTATGTAGGTTGTCAAATAGATAGAAAAAGCACAAGCGGTGCCTGTACATTTTTGGGACAAAGTCTTGTCTCATGGCATATCAAGAAACAAACTTCAGTTGCCCTATCCACTACCGAGGGAGAATATTTAGCAGCAGGAAGTTGCTACTCTCAAATTTTGTGGATGCGTCAAACACTGTGCGATTTTGATGTTATGTGTAACAATGTGCCTATATACTGTGATAATACGAGCACCATCAACATCTCTAAAAATCCAGTTCTACACTCTCGTACGAAACACATTGAAGTCCGACACCACTTTCTTAGAGATAATGTCTTTAAAGGCCTAATTAAATTAATATTCATCCCCACTGAGCACCAATTAGCAGATATATTTACAAAACCTTTAGGGGAAGAACGTTTTTACACTTTAAGACGGGAACTTGGGATGAGACTGATATAAATATGGTCTGCATGCTTTAAGGAAATTAAACAGACACGGCATATCTAATTGCCATAATTACAATCTTTATATCTGCTCAAAATCTCAATTCCCAAACACGGCTTCACAACTTCCTATATCTCTATAACGTGTTACCACAATAAATATAGATGCTACTTTACTCTCTTGCTCCATCTCTGACTCTCCAGTCCCTGCATATCTCAATCGACTCAACCCTACTTTGCCACAATGAGAACTAGGCGTGCCAAACAGCTCCGTGATGAATTTGAAGACGAGGTCTCACCCCCTTCTCCACCGTCTCAGCCTCCTGCCACTCGAAAACTGAAACGAAAGCAATCCTTTGTTACTATCATCTCCGGTGAGTCATCTCCTATCAAATTTGAAGCGAGCTTACCTTCTCCTCCACCAATCGGGACATCGACTGGTACCAAATGACGAAAGACCAAAGACTCTTCCCCTGGCTCACCTCCGATAACACTAACTCATCTATCCACTTCCTTGCATGCTGTTCCTGAAGATTTCTTTAGAGGCCATAATTTCGAACTTCGGTTTAAGTCTTCTATCTGTCAACAATCTTTCCTTTATGAAAAATCAGTTGACATGTTTTACTACCAAAACTCGCCTCTTTAACATCTCCTTGAGTCATGTGGTCTATCTTCTTTAACTTCTCCTCACTCGGTAGCTTACCCAAAATTAGACCAGTAATTTTATACAAACCTTGAAAATAATGGCGATAGTTACACCTCGTTTGTTATAGGTAAATCTATGTTCTTTACTGCTATGGATTTAGGGAGCATATTGTCAATTCCATATACCGACGACTGTCCCTTTACACTTAAGGGACCCATTTCTGCTCCTTTGTCTCCTCTTGTCCAGCTTCGCATTATCATGGATGACCCAAATGTGTCCGCCGTCACCCTGCCTAAAACCACCGAAGTATCTCCTATTGCAATAGTCCTTCACAAATTGCTACGGTACAATCTTGTCCCTCGTCTCGATGGTGGCACTGACTTCACTTATCAGGACTTGATTTTGGTGGGCTTAATAATGACAGGCCAACCATTCAATTCTTCCCTCATGATGCTCAAACACATGGTTAACTGTATCAAACATTCCAAAAAGTGCTTACCTTACAGCTGCTTCCTCACCAAATTATTTACTCACTTTCAAATTCCACTCGAAAATGAGGGCTCCGTCCAAATAACTGATTACATCGACTCCAACTATCTCTAGGGTGCTCATATCACCCAGCTTAAAGGAAAGTTCATATGTGTTATACCCGAACTTCCAAATCCCACATCTTCTACTTCACTACCTCCCTCCCCTGAGATTCTCAATCTTCTCCATACCATCACGAACAATCAAGCCACCATCACCGCTGATGTTAAAGACATCCAACTTCCTTTCTCCGTGTTTGAAAAAGGCAAACTCCCTTTTAATCGAAATGATCTTCATTCTGTTTTTTGTAATGTCGAGGATGAGTTCATTGATCTCCAAGCTGGATTTGAGTTGCACACTCGAGCTATGGTAGAAGCCCTGTAAAGGAATATAAACCGCAATGCCTGTCAATTGAGCACTGAACTCAAATTTTTCAGCAATCAGATTGGGACTCTTGGACGCTTTACCGAGCACCACATAAATGACCTCAGTGCAGACCAAGTTCAATCTCGAATCCCTGAATAACCACAATGTAATTGGATGGCTGAATATCAAGGCGACTTTCTGGACTTGCCTTTACCACCTCCTACCTTCATTGCTCATCCTCCCATATTTGCCAACACCATGCCCCTGGAAAAGATTGAACACCGCAGGCTCCACCGGCCATATTTCACTGCCCGCAAAACTAACCATGTTCATATTGATGTGGAGGATACTTAGAAGCCCTGCCCCTTTTTGGCCTTCTGGACACCTCTTTTTGATGGATGCCAAAGGGGGAGATGAATTATGCTTGCTTTCCAAACAAATTTTTAAATTTTCACTTCTCATGCATGATGACTAATGCTGTGACGCCCCCAAATCCAGGTTCCCTAACCTCGGGTTTAGTGCTCATGATCCATTATACATATCACATCTAACTACACATTCATTAATGAAATACATCATTCATTACATGTCCTTAATAAAACATAACTTAAAACATAATTATATTATCATCATCCCAGGTTAACTAACCTTAAAATAACTTACATACCCTTAGATACTCAAAAGGTTTACATAATTAATTTACATACACTAACATAATAAGTAAAGTTCACAATAACTACTCTTGAACTTTGTCTTTGCCCTTGTCTTTCTTCGATCCCTCGGCTACCTTGTCCTTAGCTGAAATGTTTTATTTAAAGAAGGGTGAGCAACAAGTATGCTCAGCAAGTTAAAGCGTACAATAAAAGATATAGAAGGATCTAACTTTCTAGAATGTCAACAATGTTCAAAAGATTTTGGAGTAGCTGAACAATAAATCATTTTCAATAACAAGAATTTTCTTGAATTCTAGAATAAATAATATTTCAAGAATGAAAGAATTAAATTCATTCGAAGATTCAATATTATTCATTTGATTAGGAACAATTAGCTACAATTCAACAATATTCAATAAAGTGGGATATTCCCAAATTTCATGCTGAGTGATCACAAATGGATCAAGAACTAATAGTGGAATTATCAATTAATTAATACTGAATTACCTCAAGAGTATCAGTTAACCATAAAGATTAAATCATACTCTTCTACGAGTACATGATGTAACATTCCAGATTTTTTTAAATGTAAATTATAGATATTTATTGATTTACATAAATATTTATTGGATGTGTTTATTATTGGATAAATAATTGTTCAATTAGATTGATTTGATTTAGTTAATTATTTAGTTGTTAAATAATTAATATGTGGATTGAGTTATGTGATTAAGTGAATTATTTAATAAATTGTTATTAAATAATGTATGACAAATAACTATGTTATAAAGAGTTATTTAAATAAATTAAAGTAGTTTTAATTTATTTTGCCAAACAAGGCTTAAATATATTAAGTCTTTAATTTTAAATTAGTTTGCCAAACAAAGCCCTATGGCTTTTGGATTTTAAAAATTTGATTTATTAGTAATATAAATTAAAATAAACAAAATATAAATAATATATAATATATTTGGTAACTGATATTTTAATAGGGTTATTAGTATATGGCAGTTTCGTACGTTGGGTTTAGACGTGCGTTGGCTTTTATTTTAGTTTACGTATACTATTGTTTGGCTTAAGCCTAAGAAAAGCTGCAGAGAAAGAAAAGAGAAAGGAAAAGTTTAGAGAGTTTGAGAGGAAACTAAGTGCGTAATTGTCCAAAACAAGTTCTGTTGACAAGTATTTTTTTAAGCAACAAAAGGTATGTGGCTATAACTTTAATATATGTAAGTATATATGTTTTACGTCATTATACCTAAGTCTCTGTGTTCTTCACTTATGTATAAAGTTTTTACAAAAATTGTATGTAAACCATGTTTTAGAATTGGTTATGATGTTACATGTATTTGTAAAGATAATTGTTATAACTAGCATATATATATATTTATATATATGACTGTATGCTAATTACGATAAAAAAGAAAGAAAAGAGTTTTTACAGTAAAAACATATGAGTATGAACATGTTTTGTAAGATAACAAAATTAGTAATTGATTGTATTCTAATTGTAAAATTGAAGTGTGATTATGTTAATTGGGTATGAAATAACAGAGAACTTAGTTAAAAAGGAATCAATTGGGTTTATAATTTTGGCTACAGTGTTCACTGTGTCAAGAAAATAAACAATGGAGTTTTGGGTTTTTAAAACAATACTTTCAAGGATTTAACTTCTCTCAAATAGTTGTTTAAATTGTGCTAAGTTAATATATGTATGCTTGGTGAGGTTATGTGTAAATTACATCAATTATATGTATGTAATTAGTTGATAGAATTTCTTAAACAGACCAAAAATGGTCTTCGTGCTCGGTTCTGTTAGTTTTTGGCGCCCCAGTGTCAAAAATGGAGCCCCAGCGCCAAAATTCGCGCTCCGGCGTCAAAATTCGCGCCCCAGCGCCAGAAGTTCGCGCCCCAGCGCTAAAATTTGTATCCCAGCGCCAATCTCGCACTACGGCGCCAATGTATAGCCTATTTCTCACGTCGCGGCGCCGGAACAGAAATCTGAGTCGGACAGTTTTGGCCTCCTGTAGTAAAATAGCCATAACTTTCTGATACGAACTCCGATTGAGTTGATTCAAGATGATACGGAATGAGGACGAGTAGACCTACAACTTTCATGCTTTAAGTTTTTTAATTTGAGGTCTGTAACAGTAGTCAAAATTGTCATCTTAAGGACTGTTGTGTTTTCTGGGGCAAACGGAGGGCGTCGGGCATGCATATTTGCATGTGTAGTGCTTCTGACCATAAAAGATGATGTCCTAAGTTATAAAACATATATGTTAGTAAATATAATGATGCTTAACATTAATAAATAATGTATTAGAGAAGTTATAGAATCATAGTAAGCATACACAAGAGAGGCAAATCGGGCGTGTGACGGTTGAACGTCGAAACGCCATGCCAAGTGTTAATGAACTTAAAAAGTGTTTCAATTCAATTGAAATAAATATTATAGGATATGAAATGGGTTTAATATAAAACCAATAAGTAGTCCTAGCAAGACTTAAGAACTTGAATGAACTTCGAGTTTGACTAAGAAGAATTATAGTGAGTCATAAGTCGAAATTAGCACAATCTAATTGAACATTGTGTGCTAATTAATAGGAAAGATTATGAGATGTGGAGTAGTGTTTACATTACAATTACTATATGTTGTTATGTGACTAATAGTTTATGTGTATGATTATATAATTGTGTAGGGCACGTGAAGTGCAGATAACTGTAAGTTGTTAATCTATTATTGGTAAACAACGATCAAGGCAAGTCTTTCGGTTCCTATTTTCTACGTGGACTTGATGAACTATTTTAAATTGCATGATATGTTATACATGTTGAAATCATGAAATGTTAAATTCAATATATAACTGCATTGTTTTGGCTAAGTAATAATGATTGAGTAAGGAACTCAATCTTTATATTTACTATGTGAATTAAAAGCATGTATGCCATGTTACTTTAATTATTATGAGATGTATATCGAGCATGTTATTATGTGCTATGTGATGCATGAAAACTGTTAGATTTTGCTGGGTTGTCGAGCTCACTCTTGTAAATAACCATTTTTACAGGATAAGATTTTTAGGTAAAGATATGTGTTAAGTGAGTTATAGAGATCTATATTCACGAAGATTACTTATGTTTTATAAGAAATGTATTTCATATTTTGAACGTAACATGTTGAATTGTAAGTTGAGATATCCAATGTATATGGATATTTAGTTATGATGTAAGACTTTGGATAGTCATTTTGTTGTATCGATTCATGATATAAGATTGAATCAAAGAGATGTAATGTAAAGGTTGCGATTCAGGACAAGAAAGAAGGAAATGTATAAAAGTTTTAAATATTCCGCAATTTTAGTGTTTTTAATATCGAATAATGATGTAAAATTTGAGATTTATTGTATGGTTAACGACCGAAGTGGAGATTTAAATGGTATGAATTTTGGGGTCGTTACAGTTAGTATCAAAGCTGTAGGTTATAAACCTTAGGTAGGAGTACCTTAGGCTATAACCTTAGAGAAGGAAGGTGAATATAATGAAAGCATAAGCTCAAATAGAGTTTGAACAATAAGGGATTAAAACTTGCGTGAAAGGATTCAAAGAAGAATCTCGCAGAGTTGTAATGAATATGAATGTGGGGTTACCCAACTCCAATAATAAGAATGTAAGGTGATAATAAATAGACAATGTCTATAAAAAGAGAATGATAAAGAAGTTAAGAATAGAGAGTTATATCTAAGTGTGGTACAATTGTACTTTTTAGTAGTTGATGTATGGTATTTGGGCTAAACGATTCCTTCATAGAGCGGAGGTATATACGAACTAGCAACTCGGAACCTAGTTTGTTGGTTGTTTGTGGGAAACCATTCAACGTACCATATTAAAACTGTTAGAGACTCGATGTGTACCAAGTGTAGAAATAGACACGTGAATGAAATTTTGAGCGATGTAACTGAAGTTAGAAATTCTTAAAGGAAGAATTGTTATATAAACAAGAAGATTCAAAGAAGAATCTAAGAGATATAAAGATAAGAAATGGGAGTTTCCTAACTCCAAAAGCCAAGATAACGAATAATGTCGTAAATAATGAAAAATGGAAAGAATGAGGATCGTAAAACAAAACGATCACGAGTTAACAAAAGAATTTTAAAGATGATGAGTATAGAATAAGATCACGCCGTGATCTATTTAAGTTATAAAAGGAAGATGGTTTGTAATGTTTGAATGATTATAGCTTGATGCTATGAAGATGGTGTACTATGAAATAGTACAAGATAAACTCGCGAGGAGTTATAAATGATGAGATACGAGGAATTCGTATCGAGCAAAGAGTAAGTTATAAGTAAGATAGAGTTAGGAGAGATTTCAATCGAGGACTCCTGTGATGGCTGAGTTGTACAAATCTTTGTATGGGCGAGGGTTTTGTGCTTGCACTCAGTTTATCACATTGATAATCATTGGAATGTTTGTGTCGCACTATTTGCTATATGCCTGTTGAGAAGGTGATTCTTTTCTCATGTGTATAACAGATAGGTAAAGTATAGTTAGAGAATATTATAAGGTTAAGTGCGAGTTCTTAAAACTCATACTTATGGTAGGTTCGTGACTCATAATTATATGGTATGTTTTTGAACCCCTCAGCGAATGGATGCCTATGGTCTGACTAGGATAAGTTCTTAAACTCATATGATTATGGCAAGTTCCTGAACTTATAACGTGTGGTAA
This sequence comes from Panax japonicus, assembly GCA_020205505.1. Classification (NCBI taxonomy): domain Eukaryota; kingdom Viridiplantae; phylum Streptophyta; class Magnoliopsida; order Apiales; family Araliaceae; genus Panax; species Panax japonicus. The sequence continues at coordinate 12,496,401 of CM035097.1, forward strand.
GTTTGATGAACTGGGTGTAATTAAGTGTGAATGGAGTATTGAGGATGATAGGAATAGATAGACTTATTAAGCAATGGATCATTATAGAAAGTGGAGTTGATGGTGGAAGCATAGGTATTCTAAATCTACTAGCTATGCTAGACTTTCGAAATTTATTGACTTTGTGCTGATGTTTACACTTCTATTTTCTTGAAAAACATTGGATCAAATGATGGAACCAATGAGTTTTAACAACAATACTGTTATTCGTATGTTTATGCTAATTGCTTCGACTAGGCAAAAATGATTTGCAATATATCCAAATGTATTTTATATCATTAATTCATCATGTAACCTTGTGCAAAGATGATAAAAACAATGGAGTCATCAATACAGTATTACCTAGTGTTGGATGTGATCTAAGGATTGTCAGCCCACTATGGTATGATGTAGTATGATAAAATCACCAAATGACGGAATCCTCAACGGACTGTAAATACAGTGCGGTATCATGACGTCATAAAAAGATTTTTGAGATTTCTTTGAGTTATGAGAATACATATGTATGTATGTATATGTATATTTCGGTTGATGTGCGAATTGTTGTAGAGGTCTATGCTATTTGATTCAACTAGACAAATATTGAAAGATGTTCATGAAATTCAAGAGTTTCTTGAGAAGTTATGCCAAACCAAATTGTTTTGGTGCGGATTCAGATGTTGAAAAGCTGAGATGAACAACCCTATTATTTAGGGGTTGCACCTAGTTTTATACTTTGTGCTGAAATATTTGTGCACAATACATGTACGAAGGATTGATCCCCTAAGTACCTTGAAGTCATTATAGTCGTATGACTGTAAAAGTTAAAGTTAAAAGATTACTTATAACTGTGGACAAGGTTCGTGGTCATTAGACCTTCAGTTGAATGCTTGCACTCTAAATTCTGAGATGAACAACTCTTTTATTAGAGGTTACACTTAGTTATACTTTGTGCGCTGAAATATTTGTGCACAATACATGCACAATAGGTTGATAACCTAGAGTACTTGCGGAGGGTGTTTTCAGTCTTTGTGATTGATAAACATTCTGCCAAAGAGGGTTTAAAGTGTGAAGAACCGGGGGTGAAGCACTATTAAACCTAGAGAATAGGGTTCATGGTCTTGTGACCCTCAGCATGATTTGGAATCTTTTAAATTTCTGAGTTATTCATACTACTTCCCAATTATTGAACAATTGTGGAAGGTTCTTGTTATTCTGCAAGATGGATGGAGGGTGTTTCCAATCTTTGTGATTAATAAACATTCTGCCAAAGAGGGTTTAAAGTGTGAAGAACCGGGGGTGAAGCACTATTAAACCTAGAGAAGAGTTCACGGTCTTATGACCCCTCAGCGTGATTTGGAATCTTTTAAATTCCTGAGTTATTCATACTACTTCCCAATTATTGAACAATTGTGGAAGGTTCTTGTTATTCTGCAAGATGGAAGTGAAAAAGGAAAGTATTCCTTAGAAAGAAGTGAGTCGTAGAATACGACACTGAATGATGAGTATGTTGAATAAGTGAGAAAACAGATTTTGAGGTGAGAAGGATATGAGTTATCAAAGAATAATGTAAAACTTTTAATAGAAAAGTTAATAATTGTAGAATGATCTTTATGGAAAGAAAGTGGGTATAGAAACCAAGGAATGAATGAAGTATTAACGTAAAATCTATTTTGATAGATTGATGAATAAAATTTCGAGGACGAAATTCTTATAAGAAAGGGTGAATGTAATATCCCAAGTGTTTATGTTAACGATCCTTAGAAAAGAAAATGAATGGGTTAAGAATATAATACTAAGAATATAATTGAGTTCAAGTGAAGGGTATGAAATGAAACCTAAAATTTGTTAAAGTAGGGAATATAGTTGGAAATATAAAACCTATATTTAGATAAAATGATGAAAGATTACTCTGAGTTAATTGTTTAATTTCTGTCTTCGATTCCGGGGACAGGATCTTTGTAAGTAGGGAAGATTGTAACAAATGAGTGGTTTGAGTTGTGATTCTGAGGACAGAATCCTTGTAAGGAGGGAATGATGTAACATTCCAGATTTTTTTAAATGTAAATTATAAATATTTATTAATTTATATAAAATATTTAATGGATGTGTTTATTATTGGATAAATAATTGTTCAATTAGATTGATTTGATTTAGTTAATTATTTAGTTGTTAAATAATTAATATGTGAATTGAGTTATGTGATTAAGTGAATTATTTAATAAATTGTTATTAAATAATGTATGACAAATAACTATGTTATAAAGAGTTATTTAAATAAATTAAAGTAGTTTTAATTTATTTTGCCAAACAAGGCTTAAATATATTAAGTCTTTAATTTTAAATTATTTTGCCAAACAAAGCCCTATGGCTTTTGGATTTTTAAAATTTGATTTATTAGCAATATAAATTAAATTAAACAAAATATAAATAATATATAATATATTTGGTAACTGATATTTTAATAGGGTCATTAGTATATGGCAGTTTCGTATGCGTTGGCTTTTATTTTAGTTTACGTATACTATTGTTTGGCTTAAGCCTAAGAAAAGCTGCAGAGAAAGAAAAGAGAAAGGAAAAGTTCTGAGAGTTTGAGAGGAAACTAAGTGCGTGATTGTTCAAAACAAGTTCTGTTGACAAGTATTTTTTTAAGCAACAAAAGGTATGTGGCTATAACTTTAATATATGTAAATATATATGTTTTACGTCATTATGCCTAAGTCTCTGTGTTCTTCAGTTATGTATAAAGTTTTTACAAAAATTTTATGTAAACCATGTTTTAGAATTGGTTATGATGTTACATGTATTTGTAAAGATAATTGTTATAACTAGCATATATATATTTTTATATATATAACTGTATGCTAATTACGATCAAAAAGAAAGAAAAGAGTTTTTACAGTAAAAACATACGAGTATGAACATGTTTTGTAGGATAACAAAATTAGTAATTGAATGTATTCTAATTGTAAAACTGAAGTGTGATTATATTAATTGGGTATGAAATAACAGAGAACTTAGTTAAAAAGGAATCAATTGGGTTTATAATTTTGGTTACAGTGTTCATCGTGTCAAGAATATAAACAATGGAGTTTTGGGTTTTTAAAACAATACTTTCAATGATTTAACTTCTCTCAAATAGTTGTTTAAATTGTGCTAAGTTAATATATGTATGCTTGGTGAGGTTATGTGTAAATTACATCAATTATATGTATGTAATTAGTTGATAGAATTTCTTAAACAGACCAAAAATGGTCTTCGTGCTCGGTTCTGTTAGTTTTTGGCGCCCCAGCGCCAAAAATGGAGCCCCAGCGCAAAAATTCGCGCCCCCGCATCAAAATTCGCGCCCCAGCGCCAGAAGTTCATGCCCAGCACTGAAATTCACGCCCCAGCGCCAATCTCGCGCTGTGGCGCCACTGTATAGCCTAGTTCTCGCGCTGCGGCAACGGAACAGAAATTTGAGTCGGACAGTTTTGGCCTCTTGTAGTAAAATGGCCATAACTTTCTCATACGAACTCCGATTGAGTTGATTCATGATGATCCGAAACGAGGACGAGTAGACCTACAACTTTCATGCTTTAAGTTGTTTAATTTGAGGTCTGTAACATTAGTCAAAATGGTCATCTTAAGGACTGTTGTGTTTTCGGGGGCAATCGGAGGGCGTCGGGCATGCACATATGCATGTGTAGTGCTCCTGACCATAAAAGATGATGTCCTAAGTTATAAAACATATATGTTAGTAAATATAATGATGCTTAACATTAATAAATAATATATTAGATAAGTTATAGAATCATAGTAAGCATACACAAGAGAGGCAAATCGGGCGTGTGACGATTGAACGTCGAAACGTCGTGCCAAGTGTTAATGAACTTAAAAAGTGTTTCAATTCAATTGAAATGAATATTATAGGATATGAAATGGGTTTAATATAAAACCAATAAGTAGTCCTAGCAAGACTTAAGCACTTGAATGAACTTCGAGTTTGACTAAGAAGAATTATAGTGAGTCATAAGTCGAAAAGTTAGCACAATCTAATTGAACATTGTGTGCTAATTAATAGGAAAGATTATGAGATGTGGAGTAGAGTTTACATTACAATTACTATGTGTTGTTATGTGACTAATATTTGATGTGTATGATTATATAATTGTGTAGGGCACATGAAGTGCAGATAACTGTAAGTTGTTAATCTATTATTGGTAAACAACTATCAAGGCAAGTCTTTCAGTTCCTATTTTCTACGTGGACTTGATGAACTATTTTAAATTGAATGATATGTTATACATGTTGAAATCATGAAATGTTAAAGTCAATATATGACTGCATTGTTTTGGCTAAGTAATGATGATTGAGTAAGGAACTCAATCTTTATATTTTCTATGTAAATTAAAAGCATGTATGCCATGTTACTTTAATTATTATGAGATGTATATCGAGCATGTTATTATGTGCTATGAGATGCATGAAAACTGTTAGATTTTGTTGGGCTGTCGAGCTCACTCTTGCAAATAACCATTTTTGCAGGTCAAGATTTTTAGGTAAAGATATGTGCTAAGTGAGTTATAGAGATCTATATTCACGAAAATTACTTATGTTTTATAAGAAATGTATTTCATATTTTGAACGTAACATGTTGAATTGTAAGTTGAGCTATCCAATGTATATGGATATTTAGTTATGATGTAAGACTTTGGATAGTCATTTTGTTGTAGCGATTCATGATATAAGATTGAATCAAAGAGATGTAATGTAAAGGTTGCGATTCAGGGCAAGAAAGAAGGAAATGTATAAAAGTTTTAAATATTCTGCAATTTTAGTGTTTTTAATATCGAATAATGATGTAAAATTTGAGATTTAATGTATGGTTAACGACCGAAGTGGAGATTTAAATGGTATAAATTTTGGGGTCGTTACAGTTGGTATCAAAGCTGTAGGTTATAAACCTTAGGTAGGAGTACCTTAGGCAATAACCTTAGAGAAGGAAGGTGAATATAATGAAAGCATAAGCTCAAATAGAGTTTGAACAATAAGGGATTAAAACTTGCGTGAAAGGATTCAAAGAAGAATCTCGCAGAGTTATAATGAATATGAATGTGGGGTTACCCAACTCCAATAATAAGAATGTAAGGTGATAATTAATAGACAATGTCTATAAAAAGAGAATGATAAAGAAGTTCAGAATAGAGAGTTATATCTAAGTGTGGTGCAGTTGTACTTTTTAGTAGTTGATGTATGGTATCTGGGCTAAACGATTCCTTCATAGAGCGGAGATATATACGAACTAGCAACTCGGAACCTAGTTTATTGGTTGTTTGTGGGAAACCACTCAGCGTACCGTATTAAAACTGTTAGAGACTCGATGTGTACCAAGTGTAGAAATGGATACGTATGATGAAACTGTAGAACTCGAATGAAATTTTGAGCGATGTAACTGAAGTTAGAAATTCTTAAAGGAAGAATTGTTATATAAACAAGAAGATTCAAAGAAGAATGTAAGAGATATAAAGATAAGAAATGAGAGTTTCCTAACTCCAAAAGCCAAGATAACGAATAATGTCGTAAATGATGAAAAATGAAAAGAATGAGGATCGTAAAACAAAACGATCACGAGTTAACAAAAGAATTTTAAAGGTGATGAGTATAGAATAAGATCACGACGTGATCTATTTAAGTTATAAAAGGAAGATGGTTTGTAATGTTTGAATGATTATAGCTTGATGCTATGAAGATGGTGTACTATGAAATAGTACGAGATAAACTCGCGAGGAGTTATAAATGATGAGATACGAGAAATTCGTATCAAGCAAAGAGTAAGTTATAAGTAAGATAGAGTTATGAGGGATTTCAATTGAGGAATTGTAACGAATTGTAACGAATGAGTGGTTTGAGTTGTGATTCTGAGGACAGAATCCTTGTAAGGAGGGAATGATGTAACAATCAAGATTTTTTTAAATGTAAATTATTAATATTTATTGATTTATATAAATATTTATTAGATGTGTTTATTATTGGATAAATAATTGTTCAATTAGATTGATTTGATTTAGTTAATTATTTAGTTGTTAAATAATTAATATGTGGATTGAGTTATGTGATTAAGTGAATTATTTAATAAATTGTTATTAAATGATGTATGACAAATAACTATGTTATAAAGAGTTATTTAAATAAATTAAAGTAGTTTTAATTTATTTTTTCAAACAAGGCTTGAATATATTAAGTCTTTAATTTTAAATTAGTTTGCCAAACAAAGCCCTATGGCTTTTGGATTTTTAAAATTTGATTTATTAGTAATATAAATTAAATTAAACAAAATATAAATAATATATAATATATTTGGTAACTGATATTTTAATAGGGTCATTAGTATATGGCAGTTTCGTATGCGTTGGCTTTTATTTTAGTTTACGTATACTATTGTTTGGCTTAAGCCTAAGAAAAGCTGCAGAGAAAGAAAAGAGAAAGGAAAAGTTCTGAGAGTTTGAGAGGAAACTAAGTGCGTGATTGTCCAAAACAAGTTCTGTTGACAAGTATTTTTTTAAGCAACAAAAGGTATGTGGCTATAACTTTAATATATGTAAGTATATATGTTTTACGTCATTATGCCTAAGTCTCTGTGTTCTTCTGTTATGTATAAAGTTTTTACAAAAATTTTATGTAAACCATGTTTTAGAATTGGTTATGATGTTACATGTATTTGTAAAGATAATTGTTATAACTAGCATATATATATATTTATATATATGACTGTATGCTAATTACGATCAAAAAGAAAGAAAAGAGTTTTTACAGTAAAAACATATGAGTATGAACATGTTTTGTAGGATAACAAAATTAGTAATTGATTGTATTCTAATTGTAAAACTGAAGTGTGATTATATTAATTGGGTATGAAATAACAGAGAACTTAGTTAAAAAGGAATCAATTGGGTTTATAATTTTGGTTACAGTGTTCATCGTGTCAAGAATATAAACAATGGAGTTTTGGGTTTTTAAAACAATACTTTCAATGATTTAACTTCTCTCAAATAGTTGTTTAAATTGTGCTAAGTTAATATATGTATGCTTGGTGAGGTTATGTGTAAATTACATCAATTATATGTATGTAATTAGTTGATAGAATTTCTTAAACAGACCAAAAATGGTCTTCGTGCTCGGTTCTGTTAGTTTTTGGCGCCCCAGCGCCAAATATGGAGCCCCAGCGCCAAAATTAATTACCTTTAGTCATTATTTAATAATAACTAATTATAATTACTTATTATTTAATATCAAATAGTTTATGTGGACTATATATGAAGTAGTGATATTGATTTTCCTTTCCACAGTCTTCCCGTGGAAATTATTGAGATAAATTTCTCGAAAATTATCGATAAATTCATTAAAGAATATGATTGAAGCGACTCTTGGTGGATCCAATTATTAATAAAAACAGTTTCTTCACTGGAGGATTAATGTATTCACTAAAAATTATTAAACTTTCAATAAATGTAAAAAATTTACTAAATTTTGACCCGATCATATATACAATTCAATACACGTTAGCTCATATGATACATTTTTTGACATGTTAGCAGTCAACTCGAAATTGTTGTAATTGTTTTTCTTTTTCTTTTCTTTATATTCTGATCACCAATGCATATATGCAGGAAAGAAGAGAGGGAAAGCATATATATACATTTTTTGGTTTTTTTTGTAGTGCCTTTTAAAAAATGTATAATATTTATTTCAACTGAAATTTTTATAAAAAACAGTGTTTTAGGTGTAATTTGGATACATACAAGAAACAGGGTCTGTACAGACTAAAACACTGTTTTTTACAAAAATTTCAGTTGAAATAAATATTATACATTTTTTAAGAGGTGTTACAAAAAAAAAATGTCCCCCTATAATTTTCCAATTCTTAAACCACTATATATACTTCATTCCGGTCCGTGTTTCGAAGTGTGTGAACCGTTAAAGAGTCATGAGGATAACTTGCATCATGGTCTTTTCTATTGTAGTAGTACTCTTGTTGCTTCATACTATTCTTAGGAGTTGCTCAGCCATAAGTACTAGCCTTCATCATCATCATCATGCAACTCTAATTAACATCACCACGGATGAATCCACTCTTTTGGCCTTGAAATCTAGTATCATTTCTGATCCTAACCATACCCTGACAAACAATTGGTTCGTCGCTAAAGGCTCTTGTTGTAACTGGGTTGGAGTCACTTGTGGCACTCGCCACAAGCGAGTCGTCACCTTAAATCTTTCAACCATGGGCCTAATAGGCACCATTCCTCCGCAAATTGGAAATCTCTCATTTCTTGTTTCGCTTGTTCTTTAGCAATAATAGCTTCTGCAGTTCCCTTCCCAAAGAATTGTCTGGTTTGCGTCGACTTAAAAAATTAAGTCTAGGATTCAACAACTTTGGAGGGGAGCTTCCCTCATGGTTGGGTGAATTAACCAAACTTGAACATTTGTCGCTTGCATATAACAGTTTTATAGGAACAATCCCACCTTCTTTTTCAAACATAACAAAGCTTGTGCAGTTGAGTTTAAGCTCCAACTCTCTTCGAGGAAGTATTCCCCCCGAGATTGGTAGTCTTGCTAACTTGGAAGTATTTGATATTCAACGTAACCAGCTTACTGGCTCCATCCCACTCATCATGTACAACATCTCAACACTGAAAGTTATTGCGTTTACAAATAATAGTTTGTCTGGTAATCTGCCAACGGATATTTGTAAACGTATCCCGAAAATCAAAAGGGCTTTATAATGTCTTGGAACAAACTGTCTGGCCCAATTCCTCCATCTCTACATGAATGCGCAAACTTGAAATTCTCTCTTTGTCAAACAACGAATTCAATGGAAGTCATACCAAGAGAGATGGAAACTTGACTCTGCTGTACGCGTTGTTCCTCGGTTTCAACTACCTTGAAAGGTATGGATATGATGCTAACTGTTGCTTTTACCTTTAAGATCACTTTCTTTTCTTTTCAACAATAATAATTTAATAAATTATGAAAAAACATTTATTATAAATTTTTACTCCCTCCTCCAATTTTATTTGTCAGATGCACGCCTATTAATTTTATTTATCTCCAAATTACTCATCTTAACTACTCTATTACATTTTGTTTGTTTCATTAGTC